>VZRN01003896.1:238890-298564 GCA_013397935.1 Dasyornis broadbenti | reverse complement strand
CCCCACGCCGTAGCAGTTTAGGGGAGACTGCTTGCCTGTGTGGGGACCAGCGTCACTGTAGCAGTGTCGGTCGGGCTGCTGACGGTGAGACCCATGGCTGCGCAGAGGAAAAGAGCCTCTCCCCAGGCAGGGGAAGAAGATCTGGGTGATGAACTGACCTACCCTCCCCCATGCCTTGTTCCCTTGTGCAGCTGCTGGGAAGGAGGGAGGGGGGTGAGCGGAGAAACGATGGCCTTGAAGGGTTTATTTTACTTCTCGTTTACTCCTCTGACTCTGTTAGTAATAAATTAGATCACTTTGCAACCTAAGTTAGTCCTGTTTTGCCCATTCTAAGTGCGTCTTCTCCCGGGTTTCCTTATCTCAACTCATGAGCCCTGGGTGTGGGTGTGTTAATTTGGGGGTACCTGGTATTTGGCCAGGGTCAAACATTGACAGCTACCAAAACCAGCAGGTAAGACAGTTGGGCCAAAGGTATCATTCAAAACCCCAGTCATGTCAAAACCTTTCAAATTAAAGCCTCTGGCTCCTAACTCCTTATTTGTATGGTGTAGATGGGGTCACTACTACTTCATCTTTTGGCAGCTAGTAATCATGAAGACAAAAACTGGGATTTCCATGACAAGAAACCTCTGAATTTTAACCAAGTTACATACATTTATAAGATGATTTGAATGTTAAGTCGAACATGTTCAATTAGACAAGAAAATTTTATTTAGCTAATTGTTTTATCTTTGTGAACACAGCACACTAGAGGAGGGTAGAAACTTTCCTCTGGGATCTGCACAATAACAGCTCTAGAGCTGTGAGATACATATACTACATTCTTTGCCAAGTGAATGACACAAAGATTGCCTGTCATAAGTGAAGTCAGTGAACATTATATGGAAAAGACATCAGAACAAAGGAGATAATTTGCAGATGATGTTAGTTCTGTGAGAATAAGAGTGTTATTTTATCAGTACAGAGTCAGAACAATAGAAATAATTTGCAGATAAAGTTTAAAAGAAAAGCAAAGGGGGAAATGGTATTTTTATCACAGATAAAGTCTAAAGTTTGTGATGACTACTTTCCTGAAAGATTAGGATGATTCACAGCGGAAAAAAGGAAGCTAAATAAATAATTTGTCTTCACCCAAAAACGTGTCAGAGGAAATCCACGGAGATTTGAAATACATTGTTTCATAAGTAGGGGCTACAAACACATTTTTCTTTTGGGTTTTTGTTTGGTTGTTTGGCTGGTTGGTTGGTTGGTTGGCTGGTTGGTTGGTTGGGGGTTTTTTGTTGTGGTTGCTTTCAATTATGTTTTGACTTCTTACATACCTTTTACTGCATTCTATGTTCTTGGAGCACGCAGTCCCTCGTGTAGTAATTCCAGTTTTCTTCCGTTCCTCTCTTACCTAAATTCTCTTAAACTCATCCCAGTCTTCCTCACAGGCTTCTAAGTAGCTCCTGCCTGGCCATGTGCCAGTGCTGTGCACTGACTGGCCCATGGGCACACACCTATTGCTTACACAGCCGACTTTGGACCCAAGCCTGAAGTTTTTCTATCAATTTGATTGAATTTGTGTCTCTCTCCCTGTAGTTATAAAAATCTTCAGATCTTTGAGATCACTGAGTTTACAAGGGTTTTGTTAAGAAGTTCAGTCCATTCCTCTGGGAGTTCCATCACTTGTGTTAGGGATAGCATCCTGGTTCCCCCAAGCACTGAAACCATCAGACACCATCACAGGCACAGCAGCAATAGATATGCTGTCCTGCCAGACTCTACTGATCATGAACAAATTGCTCAACAGATATTTCCAAAAAGTTCCAAGCAGATAACTTGCTTCACCCTAATACTTCATTTCCCACCTCTTCCCAAGCTATTCCTGTTTACCATCCTCAACCCCTCCTAAATAAACTGCCTCCTCTAATTTACCCTTACCTCACTGGCTCTGGTTTTGCTGACTTTATACCCTTACTTGGTGACTCTGATACAATTGTCCCGGTACTTCTTGCCTTGCACCTTAGTTCTGTGCAACAGTTGGTTCCCTTCCTTTATCCACAGTATCCTGCTGTCTCTCATGTGGCCATCTTGTGAATGTCACCAAAGGACAGGATAGGTCATCTACATGTGCACTGCTCCCCTTTGGCTATGTGTAGCACTCTGCAGCTCCTCATGTCATGATCTTGTCTGACATGTCATAGCTCAGAATCTACACACACCTACCTTAACCTTTTAAGGGGAAGATTTACAGACAGACAAACGGACTGTACATGCATATTAAGCTCAAAACCTAGGAACAATGGCACATTGCCCTGGTAAAATCCAACAGCCACGCAAAATCCATCTCAGTCCCAAGGGAAATGGAATTTCGAGAATCTTCATAAGGTAAGAGATAAGTGATAGTACCCGATAGGAAGCAGAAAGAGATTTTAGCTGGGATATAAGTAGATGAATGAAGTTTTTCTACTACAGTAGAGTAAGAGTAAGTGGTTGCAAGAAGCCCACTGCTACTTTCAAAACACAGATTTACTTATTAAATGCAAATCTAGAAATTAGACAGTGCAGTAAGGCTATGTGAGAAATAGTGATAATACTAAACTTTTATCTGAATCTTCTGGTAAATGTCAGATATTGGAGTACTAGTAAGGAAAGCATCTATACACATTATAGAATCACAGACACAGTGAAAGTGCTTTTTAACAAACAGACAAGAAGGTGTGGAATTGCATATATTATCTAGAAGATTTATTCTGAAATTCAGAAAGAGATACCTTACTTGGCATCTCAGGGGGGATCTAGCAAGAGAAAACGGTCATTGCCAATGAGTAGGAAGGAGGTTGGGGATTTTATTTATTTATTTTTAGAACACAAAATTAATCAAACCTTTAATGCAAAAGTTCAGTAAGTTTCAAGAGGTGAAAACAGATACTGGGGACGAGCAACTGTAGGTTTGTTTTTAACTTCAAGTGAAAATAACTGGCACAGCAGAGCTAATATGGGGCCATTGCGAAATGATGAGGTTTATCATATTAAAAAAAAAAAAGATTCTAAGTTCTTGTTCTGAGTTAAAAAGCAGACTAAAAGAGGGGAAAAAAATTCCCACAGTAAGATCTCTCAATAAGATTATCTAAAGGATAAATGAGCATGAGACCTACTACCTACTGAGAGAAACAACATGGAATACACAAAAGCAAACTCCTTTTGAAGTGTAGGTAGGAAAAAACATAAAGAGACCATTCTAACTGCATCAGTAGTTTTTTGTAATGACCTGAAAATGGAAAAATAATAATTATAAAAGCGGAAACAAAAGTGGAAAATTAATGATAAGCATAATGGAGAGCTCACATGCCCCATATGGATAAAAATCAAAAGACTGGGGTGCAAAACATCTTTCAATTAGCAAGAGACACAAAAGACAATGAGGAGAAAGTCTACAAATACATTAAGCAGTCATGGGAAGAGAAAAGAAAGGAAGAGACCGCTATTCAATTGGACAGGAGACATAAATATGGATGATACACAGAGATGGCTAAAGCGCACCAAACTGCTTCAGGTCTCATATATGAAAGAATTAATTATAATCAGATACCAAACAAAATGCTTTTTAAACAGCAGTCCAGGAAAAGAAAAGAAGCTGAAGAATATGTAGAAAAGGTGACTATATAAAGCTTCAAAGAATGAATTAGTGTAGAGTACTTAGTTCTAACTAGCCAAGGCAGTCTCAACAGAGAGATCATCTCCAAGTACACAAGGAGGAAGCAGCAGAATAACTAACACTTCCTCTATCTACTGGGATAAGGAAAGACTGAGGAAATAGAAACATATTAATCTAGCTTTGAAAGTAAAAATATTGCAAAATATCAAAAAAGAAAGATATAAAAAGAATACAAGACAACCTATAAGCAGAAAATAAGTTTGCCATGCATAGTAAAGCCAATGTAATTGCCTGCCACCAGCAAATATAAAAATGACTTTAACATGGTTAGTGATACTGTTGCAAATTTAATAAACAATCTTGTTAATGATAACCTGAATATAATTATTACTACAGAGAACCACAACTCTGGGGAAAAAAATATCACAACTATTCCTGCCATTATCAATTGTCAATCATCAAGTCTGTAGCCACCAAACTTGCACATCTTCAGTGCTGGTCCAGATCTGGGACTATAACGTATTTTCAACAATGATTCACACAATTGCAGTGAAACTGCATTTTCAACAATGATTCACACAATTGCAGTGAAACTGCTTTAGGGGTAAAAAGCATTTTGCCAGGCAGCATCAGAATTCAAAATGATTTTGACAAAGTTCAGTGTGTTCAAAATTGAGAAGATAAAATTCAGCAGAGACAAGGCAAAGTACTGATATGAGAAAGGAGTGATCATGTGCACTAATACAAAAGTGACTATACAGTCAGGGAAAAAGTGGCTGATAGGAAGTTAGGTGTTAACAGTGAACACATAGCAATCAGCAATGCCAATGGCATTTCAGAAAAAGGGCATACTTCTTTCTGGGTTGTGTTAGCAGGAGACACTTTGTGACAGGGTGTCAATCATTTAACTTCCTGCTCTGGTAGTGCCCTGCAGAGATTATTATACCTTAAAAAGAAGTTCCCTTTCAGAAAAAGACCAACAACAAAACCCAGCACATTTAAAGTAGTTTAACCAGGATGCAAGACAGAAAGAGTTGTCTTACTACTAGTGCATTGATATGGCATGGTGTTTAATGTAAACCTCTTATGGATAACTGCACCATGGCATATTCTGTAAAAAATATCTGTAATCAGCACACAGATTTTCATAGCCACTCCCTTAATACAATTCACCCTCTGTTCTTTCTGATACCTTCGTAGATGACTTAGTAGAAAAATGTAGCACCGCTGAAACAAGGTTTGAATCAGGTCTATCTGGCAAACAAACTAGAAAGTACATTAAAATTTATTGTAGCATTTTGTTTATCCTTTGAATGGTTATCAACATTTATAGTTACTGGAGACAGTAAGCAGGGCATGTGTATTGTAGGGGCTTTGCATCCCTCCAGGCCTCCTGGAGCTCTTAAAAAAAAGGCTTATTCTAAATGTTTGTATGCTTCATTTTCTTTCTATAGTTAAAAAAAAAACCATCATGCTTCCTCAGCAGAACAAAATGTAAAAATACTATGATCACTATTAAACATATGATAAAATATTAAGGTCTAGACCGAGCTGTTTGCACAGGTGATAGACTCCCCTGTTACAACAGGAGTCATCTTGGCAATGACAACACCAGCTGTGGTCAACAGTAGCCTTACAGTTTTGTTAGAGTAACTGTTCAGAATAAACGGAACTGGTCAGAATAGTCTACACTCTAGAAGGGGTCCTTGGGAGGAAAAGCACAGAACAATAATAAGTATATTGAAAGAACAGACTCAATGCAACAGTGAGGCCCCAGGGAATGAAGCACATACTGCAAATGGTCTGTTCCTGGCCACTAAAGGAGTGCAACTTGGAGAGCTCAGCAGAATTGCTTTTAGAGCACAATAAAGAAAATAAAAAACGCATGTCAAACACATAAATCTGGATACATATAATGAAAATTCAAAGGAGAAAAAAAGAAAGTATGTTAGATCACAGCCCCTACAAGAATGAGCACAAAGGAAAAGCAGGGAGAACATTGCTCCAGCAGTATTTCCACTGGTTAAGGATGCTGCACTTGATTAATGTCCCACACTCCTACAGCAGAGAAAAAGAAGGGCTATTTGGTTTGATGTTTATCACATTTTGCTTCTGCAATTTAGAAATCATTATGAAGTGTTATTTGTTACCATATACTTATAATGACAGTTTTAAATACTGGCATGTGTATGTGTGTTTTATTCAGCAACACTCTCCTACAGAGCAGCATGATTGATACTGCAGTGCCAAATCAAAATAAACTCCAATGCAACAGCAGATCATACTTAGACCTGAGCTACTTTAGCAAAGATATGTTAAAATTCAAAAAGATTTTTTAAAAATTAATCTATAGCATAATTAGTGCTGATAACCAGTATTCAGTTATCCTACCATCCCTCCTACAATTTTAGAAGTTGTAAGACGCCCATGCAGTTCCACATATGATGTACTAAAATGGTCACATACAGCAATGGCAGGACAAGCCTCGATGGGTTGATATCACCAAATGTCAAGAAACTTCCACTCAAAGCAGCAAGAGTCAAGAGAATACAGTTCTATAGGCTGACAGATTCTCTTTCAGATCACATTAGGGCTAAATTTGTTTGCTATACAAAACTATAAGCTATTTGATAAAGAAAAGTTAAATTCATAGAGAGGTACAAATTTTCCAAATTATCCGTTCTCTTTTACTTAAATGACTGAGCTAAAATAAAATTCTATTTATTTTCTCTAGGCTGCATATCACATCTGGAGTCTTCTCTGTAAGGTTTAGTCTGTAAGTATGCACCCACGCAGGAGAGAATGGAAGAGCCCTGCAATTAGAGCCCTATGCAAACCACCCAAATTTTAGGCCTGAGTGTGTAGAATTAAACCAGACTATTTACCTAGCTGTATCTCCTTTGAAACAGGTGAGCAGAAGGATTGCAGTGCGTAATGGGGGCAAGATTGAAATCTTTTTCCAGCCTTGTTGGCTAGAACAGCTGTGCCACTGCAGAGAAACACTAATTTCCAGAAGTAAATTACTATTCCCCCAGAGCAAGGAAGAAGCAGAAGAGAAAATGTGATTCAGAGGAAAATCTGAGTCACCACACTTCCCCAGGCTGGCATTACAATGATGCAGTTCACACACCACCTCTTGCTGAAGGCTATGCCAATAGGCACAATCGTACCCCAAATAAAGAACAGGACAGTTGTATCAGCAACTTACAGTTTCCAAAAGTAAGCTTTATATGCTGATGTTTAAGGCTTAGGGGAAGATCAAGAATCTAGGAAGCTATGAGACAGAGCACTTGCTATGTTCTCATACTAAAATATCCATGTCACATGCCTTGTGTCTTTTCATAGCACAGAAAGTCCCCTCTGTAGAATAAAACCCCAGATGGATCATTTTATAATGATTAGGCATCACTGTTTAAATGTAGACACCATGAATCACTCTGCAACAGCTGCCAGCAATTTGCCTTGGAAATAAAAGCAATCATCTACCAAGTTTAAAGAGCTACTTTATGGGAAAGGGATGGGAAGCATGTGTTCAACAAAAACAAAAAGACACAAAAATCCAGAAAAGGGTTTAGTTTTGACAAAGTATTCTGTCGTAGTTATAGACTATCATAATTTAGACAGCAAGAAGCTCTGGAGTCTTGTGGTCGACCCACAGGGCCAGTGCTGAATATTGATATTCACCATCTAAACATGATTAACATCGCTGAGGTATCCATGTGCTTTATTATCAGAAATAAAGTAAAGGTGTGTTAGTATTAACTGCTTGGGAACAAGATTGGTTTGGCTTTTAATAGTAAACAACCTATAGTTATAAAGAAGTTTATTTTGTTTTGAGCTTAGATTTGTATGTGTAGAGAATTTTCCTGCTATACATGAAAAAATAAGATTGATCCTACTTTACCAGATTTTCTGTTAGGCAAATGGAATAAGCATACAGGAGGGAAAAAAAAAAAACTGGTTGACAAAAATTGAAAAATCCTACTGTTTACATAGGTAACTATTATATTAGCAGTGTTGTAAAACTATTATGGCAAGATTCAGGCACTTCTGTTAAGAGCCCTTTTTGTGCACATGCTTCAAACTGCTGCCATTTTGACTTTCTAAAATAGTGTTTCTTAACCAACATTCCCTTCAAAGACTCAGAAGTACATATGCCCGGTAAAACATGATCAGAGTGTATCTAAGACAGTAAAATCCTTTAATTCAGCAATGTGATCTCAGCAACAGTGGCAAATGCCACTGATAGCACAAGTTTGATGGGTAAGAAGTAAGGGAACAATTTTTACCTTTTCTATACCAGCCTGGGGTCGCCTTTATTCAAGAAGCAGAAAAACAGGTATCTTCCAAAGTCTTCTTCAGCAGAAGATATTTTGCTATCACACCTCTCCTTTACCACAAATATGATCCAGTTATCAGTTTAAAAAAAAGACTGGAGTGTAAAGAATGAAAAAGTCAATCGAGTACATATCCAAAACACAGAAGGAAATATAATTCTGCTTCTCTGTTAGCTGGACATTCAGTTGGAAAGTTGGGCAATGGAAAGATATCACTTTCTGTCCCTGTAGTGAACCTTCTTTATGTATATTATCCTCTGACTAACGAAAATGCAAACACTGCTGTGAAATTTGGATACTTCGTCTTACCACAGTACATTATAGAAAAAAAGGAGGGATGATATGACAGGAGTTCACTGTCCAAATCATAGGTATAGTCTCAGCACTTGTTTCTTGCATCAGTCACTGTAGAAACAGTGGTACTTGCTAAGCTATTTCACTAATCTCTGAAATATCCCAGTGTATTCCCAAATTCACAACATGAAACATCAAGTTTACCTTTATTCCAGCAAATAGTAACTGTCTGAAAGTATTGACCTTGTAATAGGGCCACCTATAGCATATAACTATGCTATGGATGTATTTATCTGACTTTTGATGAAGAGAAATCACATTCATTTTTAAAATCCTGCTGTGAAAATTCAGGCTCAAAATATCTGGCCCCATTATGAATGCAACATTTTTCTATGGCTATATATTTTTGTGGACATTTTTATTATCTCTGAATGTGATGTTTAATGTAAAAGGGGAAAAAGGAGAGGAGCAATGTATTCTGCAAGACTAATGGACAGCTAAACATAATTCATTAGGTGAGACAGGCAGTGTATAGAATGAGAAGTTAAATCATGCAGCAATGACCTTGGACTGAGCAGCTTTTCTGAGCTAGTGTACTGAATTTTGAATTTACTTTATGAAGGGGTCCTTATTTATAATGCAATAAACTCTACATAGTGGGATTCATATAATCAAATGCAGATGACTGCATTAAATTACATATAAGATAGTTGTCTCACAGTGAAAAGAGAAAAACAGTCACTTTAGGGCACAATTGATTCACATACCCGAAAGAAGGCAGACCTAAACCTACCTACTTCTCAACATTCATTATAAAAGAAGAAAGATGATCAATTCAATGTGCAGATATCTCTATTATACCAGTATTGGATGAAATTAATTCCATCCAGAAGGACTAAGAAATTCTGGTCCTTATAGCCAGCTTCAGGCATCTAGTTTAAATCTCATCCAGGGATTTAATTTTAGAACTGGGGGACGAGGAACGTACTAGATATAATAACAAGGCTTACCTCCTACCTCCTTCTCTAAAAATACACAGTTTGTCTCCCATTTGCAATATACCTCAAAAAGAGCCGACTACTGAATCATTTAAGGTAAATAGTTTTTCTGAGGAATTTCTTCATTTTGGGTTCTTTTCAATCATGAAGAACATTTTTATCCATGTCGAAAAATCTTCCTCAATAGAATTCAGTGAAAACCTGTGAACCTATATGTTTTTGGTTTTTTTTTTCTTTTAAGAAAATACTAGAAAAATATTAGAGAATACTACTGTGTTCGCTTTCTCTCTTAGACCATTATTCTCAACTGCAGTCTTATAAAGCATCTGGCTAAACTTAGTTGGCTAGCAGCACAAAATGTGTCTAGGGGAGTAAAGACAGTAATAGCATCAGGCCTGCACTGCTTGGGAATTGCACAGCATCTCTCCATGTAGACCCATAGTTTTCTAGCAGTGCTCACTTTGGTTTATATTTTAGAAACCAGCAAGACATGGAGTAGCTGAATACTGTGTTAGTAAACACGGGTGTTCAGTTGGGACCCTGTGTTGTGGGGTTGTCCTGATACAAAACGACTTATAATGCATGAGGCATAGTTTTTCAACAGCAAATATCAAATAAGTACTGAAACTGTGAAAAATGAAGCTTTCAGAATGTAAGATGTTATTCATTTGTCAAAAGCATAGAAGCAGCTTCATATCCATTCTCTTCTCCTAAGAAAGAAGTGCCATGTTACCCACAAGGTATAAGGTATAACATGGTATTTGCTGTAGTTAAGCTTCAACAACAAACTTAATAATTTTAATCAAAAGTACCTTTCTGTAAATGAAAAAGAAAAAAAGAAATTGTGGCATAATACTTTCTGTCCCAGTCATAGTTATTTTAATTAAGCTTATTGGCTCCTGTATTTTCCAAGAAATATGTATATATATATATATTTTTTTTTAAACTATTAACTTTTATTCCAGTGACTGTTCTTATGCTAATCAATATACCAGTACTAAAACAGCTATGAAATGTCTGAGTCTGCTGAGAACTAGTGACAAAATGCAAGCTGCAAGTCTTTGCCAAGACACAGTGGCATGAAAACCGAGTAGGCTGAGGACAAGACTGTTGAGTTCCTGTGCCAGTATCCTTGCTGGTTTCCTCTTCAGTCTCCATCAAGCTAATATTTTCTTCTGGCTTTTCCATTTTGAAGCTTTGAGATAATAATGATTAAGTCATTAGGTCATCTTAACAAAGACCACTGAGATATACAGAAAGCAAACTTCAGGGAAATGCAGATCATTTGAATAAAACAGAAATAGATGCAAGAAGAAGTTTCTTATTCAGCATATCTGCTAAAAAAATCTATGGTGGTAAAAAAATAAAATTTTTGTAACAAATTTCACTGAAATATGAAAAATAAGATATTCGCTGTTATAAAATCACCAGCTTAGAGGCCATTTTGAAAATGTGTTCAAGTTAACATAAGCAAATTCTCCTTATGCTTCTCCTAGTTCTGGGTCTTTTCGCTTTTTTTTTTTTTTTTTTTGAGATTCACTGCCACTACTCATGAACCCGGGTCCAGGTGTCCAGCCTTTTATTACAGAGTACTTCAATTCAGTCAGTGGATTTAGCATAGGGAAATCTACATCCTCTGGGTCCTTAACATGGATTAAAACATGTTACTAAACTATGATTATTAAACAATAGTCTATAATGGAAACAATTTGCTTGATTTCCAGTGCCTACTAATTAAAAGCCTCTTAAGTGTTCTGAATATTTGTTTTTCTCATACTGTACGTGGAGAATTTCTTCTTCTCCATGAAGGCACCACCATTAAATTTTCACAGCTTCACTGATAACCACAGCACAATTAAAATTGCGCATTCCCTGCAAACAACCATTTGCAAAGGCATTTAGTCATAGTTCTAAAGTTAATAATTTACTGTCTCCATTAATTATAAAAAGCTAAAGTTTTGCTACAAATGTCTGTCTTAAGAAGATCTAAGGAAGGCAAGCTTTGGATGTGTTATATAAAAGCACGTAAGAGCGGTGTTACATTATTAAAGGGAAAGCTGCCTTCAAAACTGGAATTCACCAATATTCACCCTTTTAAGACATTTAACTAGTACATAAATGACCTTGAAATAGGTTATGCATCTTCAGTCTAGGATGCATAACAAGTCATGGTCAATTAAAACACAACAGAGCCCATAATCATGGAGATTACTGCCTGATCTGGAGAAAACATAGTCAAGGGCATTACTGCCTAATTTAGCTTCATAGTCAAATTGATAACTTTGGCACCTCCCGCACTCAGAAACCATAGCAATGAGTACTCTGGAAACACACACAGATCCATAATAAACACTGATGTTTTATAATGATGTTTAAAGATGTCTGTAAAACTTTTATAAAATAAATATTAGTCATAAATGGCATAACCTTGCTAACACAAAATAACATGATCCAGAACTTGTACCCTACTGCTATTTCTCAATAGAAAGCTGTCACCCAAGACCAAGAGTTTAACTCTGGGTTTCTGCAGGGGCACTGCCTAAGAAAAGTGTCCAATTCGTCATTGGAAGAGGCCGTTGAATGGCGCAGAGCAGGTGACCATTAGAAATACTCTTACAGCACTTCAGAGCTGCAGATTAAGCAAGCAGAATGCTTTGCACCACTCTTCAGTATCCTGCTTTGATCAACTCAACCAGAGAAAAGACAGCAGAGGCTAGATAAGAGGATAACCTTAAAATAGGAAAAAAATACCAGGTTACATTTTTAAAAATTTAGACTGTATGAGAGTACATTGGTTTTAATGTTTATACTTTTTTTCTGTAGAGGCACTGAACATCATTAAAACTCTGCTCATTAATATCAACTGTAATTTTGGTGGATGATTTTTCACTGCAAAGATGACCTACCCCCTCAAAAAGAGTCAGATGAAAAACTTTGGTATCAAATTATAATTAATTGTTTTTTAAGTTAGAAAAGAGTTTTCCATATGTCCTGAAGCAGATGAAAATAAATTAATAATAAATAAGAATATTTTATACTTGTGCTATTCGGAGCCTTTAATCTGAGGATTTTAATAGTACTCTGAAAAGTATTTGCTAATTAACCTTCACTGTACTATTAACAAGACAAATCCTTGTAACTTTCCTTAGCTCAGATGAAAAATAAGAGAAAAATAAGGGAAAGAAATTGTGTGATTTTTTCTGTTTCGTGCCCCCATGCTAGCTCTTAATCAATAATACAAAGCATTTCTTTAAGGTATAACACCTCACTATCATTCTTCACACACATAAGTCTCGCTTTGAAGCAATTTTCTAAATTCTAGTTAACTGTCCTACCTGGAAGTAAGGGTCAAAGTTCAAACACTAGTGGTACTTCTGTTAGTAAAGCAGTGATGAGCCAATATAAGTAGTGGGTAAACTGATTCTCCCTGTTGCACCTCAATACTCTGAGCTACAGAAATATGAAGAACGCCTCTTCAGTCAACCATCCAGAAGGAAAGATGTTGAGATTAGTATTTCCTTGTTCTCAAGGAAATCACTGCTGGCGTCACGGGACTGAGGAATTTGCATGACTCAATGGCAGGTACATTAAGACACATGAAAAGCGACCTGACTCTTTCAGGCTGAGGAGGAAATTCCCTGTCCTAAAAGAAGGACAAATGGCTAAATCAGATTGCTGGCACCATCATCCTCACCTCCCCCAGTGATTCTAGGGAGCAAGCAAAGCAAAGAGATCTGCCAGCAAATACATTCTACTCAAATTAGTGCCTTGTTTGGAATGCTGTGAAAGTGTTTTTACAGCAAAAAGACTATTCCAGGAAAAAAAAAATCCCAAACAAACACCACCAAACAAAAAGCTCAAGAAATCCCCAACACGAGCAATCACCCCCCACCCCCATCCACCCAGGCTGAGTCAGCTATTCTGTGCTGTTAATCCAACCACTTTGCTGCACTGTTACTTTGCAGTGTAACTTCTCTCACTCAAGGCAGGCTGAATTGACAGAAAGGAACTCAGATTCTGATGTTGCAGCATTCATGTCAGTCACATTCAATAGATATCGATTCCTTCTTTTTTCACAAACTGCTGAAGTAGGATAGAGGTCCAGGGAAGAAGAAAGGAATTTT
This sequence comes from Dasyornis broadbenti, assembly GCA_013397935.1. Classification (NCBI taxonomy): domain Eukaryota; kingdom Metazoa; phylum Chordata; class Aves; order Passeriformes; family Dasyornithidae; genus Dasyornis; species Dasyornis broadbenti. Next base: position 285,171 of record VZRN01003896.1, on the reverse strand, counting down.
GGATATTATCTGAGATAAAACTCTTCTTTGTCAGGGACAGGAAAGGGGAAAGTCATCTTGATTGCTGAAAATGCTGACTGAAAATTTCCATGTCAGGTCTCACACTGACGACAGTGAGAAGCTGGAAACAACATGGGTTGTCATGCACCCTGTCATCACAGAGTAAATCATGAAGTTAAATGCTTGAGTTTCAAAAATTACTACAGGGAACAGTAAAGGGAATTTTGTAGAAACCAAGCATAGCCTATATGAAAAGCTTAAAAAAATCTATAAGGTTTAATTCATACAACCAAAACAACATGTGGCTATGTATTCAAAATGTACATGTACATGACATACAATAATATATCTCTGACTCCAAACTAAAAATAAAATTTCATTGAAGAAGTAGTAATCATCCTATTTATTTAAAAGTTGACTTAGACCACAATACTAACCTCATTAAAATTCTGTATTTTTTTATTAGAAATAGTTCTGTGTTGAACACTGAGAATTGAAGACTGAAAGATCCAAACCCAGATACTATTATATCATTCCATGCATTTGACCACAAAACTCAAATATTTTGTTCAATTTATTTACTCTTTCCTTGAATTTTTTTATTTGCTTTGAGTATTACCTATCTGAAGAAATATCATCTTATTACAAGATCAGAAATTATGTCCAAGTGTTGATTGTTTTTAAAACTGAAGCCTAAAAAATTACCTAGCTATAAAATGTCTCCCTCAGTCTAAGGTTCAACACTATATTTACCATGCATATTTATCAATATGCACATGCTGGTTATCAAGTCTAGTATTCCCATATAGAAATTATTCTGAGATGCCCTTGACTTCTAACGCAGAATACTAGAATCACTTATGTTGGAAAAGACCCTAAAGACAACTGAGTCCAACTGCAAATCCAACACTGCAAGTCCTAGCCATTCCCCTAAGTGCCACATATACACATCTTTTAAATACCTCCAGCAATGGTGACTCAACCACTTTCCTGGGAAGACTCTTCCAATGCTTGACCACCCTCTTGGTGAAGAAATTTTTCCTAATATTCAATATAAACCTCCTCTGGTGCAACTTGAGGCCATTTCATCTCGTCCTATCTCTTGCTACTAAGAAGAAAAGACAGATCTCCACCTGGCTAACACCTCCTTTCAAGGAATCGTAGAGAGCAATAAGGCTCTCCTTGAGCCTTCTTTTCTCCAGGCTAAAACCCCCCAGCTATCTCCGTCACTCCTCATCAGACTTGTGCTCCAAACCCTTCACCAGCTCTGTTGCCCTTCTCTGGACATGCTCCAGCACCTCAATGTCTTTCTTGTAGAGAAGGGCCCAAAACTAAACACAGGATTCCAAGTGCAGTATCAGCAGTGCCGAGTACTCTCCCAGACCTGCTGGCCACACTATTGCTGATGCAGGCCAGGATGCCACTGGCCTTCTTGGCCACCTGGGCACACTCTGGCTCATGTTCAGCTGCTGTCAACCAGCACCCCCAGGCCCTTTTCCAACGGGCAGCTTTCCAGCCACTCTGTCCCCAGCCTGTAGCACTTGCAGGGATTGTTGTGACCCAAATGGAAGATTCAACGCTTTGCCTTGTTGGACCTCATACAATTGGCCTCGGCCCATCTTGCATTCTCCTCATCTTGTCCTGCCATTATGAGTGAGGTACTCTTCTGTTAATATTAGCTGTGGTTCCTTAATGATTAGGGAAGGTATTGTTACACAGAATGATCACATAAACCCAGCCCGCTTAGGAAATAAGGCCACGAAAACAAGGCTACAAAACAAGCGAGGACAAACAGAGCACGTTGAGCTGAAGAACATAATTCAAGGCAACTAGATTATCAATATAAATGTACTCTGAAGACAGATTCACAGCTAGCTACTATTACATAGCGTGACTGTATCAAAGCAAGATGTCATTAAGGCACCCTCGTTAACAGTGTCTGCCAAGGACAGGTAGAGTGCAACTCATCAGAACTGTGACTCCTATCACCCAGGAGCAGGAATTTAAGAGCTGGAATGGTTCATTGCATAAAAAATATTTACCAGGTAAACAGTTAGGACAGAGATGACTTGGAACATATTAATGGAGCAGGAGGATGGCTGACTGTCTGGTACCTGCAGATGAGATTGATCTCATCTCTGAGTAACAGCAGAATTTGCACTGTCTTTTTGCTGCAAGTGCCTCAACATCTGCTGTGACTCAGGAGGCCATGCAGCCCAGGAGGAGGCTGTTTCAAAAGCGTTTGGCACTTCACTGTGCTGCCTCCCACCTGATATACCTCAGCTTTGCTTGTGACTCATTTAGCCTGCTAATCTAAAGAGAAGCAGGCTTCATCTCATGCATTCCTGTTACTCTGGTGCTAGTTATCCTATGACGGATTCTGGTATATTATGAGACATTGCTGATTGGATCAGATCAGCTCATTTTCATAACCACCTTCATATGTCAATTTTGCAGAGACACAGGTGTTTACATTTCCATTATTCCACCTGTTCTACATCTTGAGTTGAAATAAGCCAGTCAGCTTTAAACTGACTTTCCTCTCGCAACACTGAAAGTATGCAATTCAGCAGAGAGGGCTTAACTCCACTTTATATCTTTATCATCTCTGGATCATCACTACTTTGTTAAGATGTTCATATAAACAACATATATAATCTCATGACATTGTCACAATTTTGTCCCATACCGCACTTTATAATTGCAGTGTGCTCTAGTTTTCTGTTAGCTAGTCTGTCTGTTTTGATATCTGAGGCTACAATGAGGAAACCTTGGAACAAAAAGATTCAGAGTATAAGGCCTTCCATTAATAGTGGTTATGTAATCTGTTGTCTCTTTCCTGTCTGAATTTATGAATTTCATGGTATTGGCACTTCTTTTTTTTCAGCATAATTCTCTATAAACATTTGCAATCCAGTATAGATGGTCACATTATCCTGAAGTAACAGTGATAAGTAGACATGTCTACTGGTGTAAGGTGTGATGTTACAATTCTTCCATTCAGTGTGGATTATCAGGCTGGACACACTTACTGAAATGTGACCAGAATTACCTCACACATCAGGTTGGCTCATGATGTGTGGGGAGTAACTGTGACAGTGTCTGCTCTGATCTGTGTAAACCTAGTGTAACATTACATGTAAAACACGAAGTGTATACAACACACTTCCAAGTAACAGACTGGAAGAAACAAACTTTTCCTTTGGTGAGTGCCTTTAGTTTTAGAATTTCCAAAATGTCTAAAAGCATTATGTCTTGAAATTGCCATTTCAGTTTCTATTATATAATATTTTTGCTTCCTCTGCTAGAATTTACTTTTAAGAGTTATACTACAGATAACAGGCAGGAAAGACCATGCAGTTCATTGTTACAACCAGTAATAATGGATGTTGCACAAGCTGATTTTCTTCTCACTCGTCACAAACATCTGGAATGGTTAATATAAGAACTACAAGACATATGAGAACCCTTTCAAAAAAAAAAAAAAGAAACAAAAACAAAAACAAAACAAAACAAAAAAGAAAACAAAAAAACCCCACAAAAATACCCCAAAAACCAAAAAACCCCCCCAAACAAACAAAAGAAGATCTGTCCTAATCTGAAGAGGAGCTGTATCAATATGGCGTGCTTTTACTAACAGATATGTATTTGGAGTGTGCAAACAGAAACTGGATTATTCTTCTTAACATGCACTCTGTGGACTGCTCAGTTAAGTGCTACACACTTGTACCTGTGCACATATCTTACACAAAGGTTGGTGTGATTTCAAGGTACTAATTTGTCCATACAGCTACATTATAAGAACACTTCAAAGAACAAGGAACAACCTTTATTACGTCAGAGTTGACCACTTCCCCCTGTACAGAACTCAGTTCAAATCAAGATACATTCATACAATATTTTTAATTTAATCTAAGACTAACGTTTTTCAACAAGGAAGAGCACAGATATTTAGGACCTAGAATATCATCTTTTCAGAACAATGCTGTGGCAAAACATACTGCCTTCTTCGAGGTTATATTAAGGAGATCTGTCAGAATGCTGTAACTGGTTTTTTGTGCTATCATGGGATATCAGTTCACAAGAGAAATGAAATTTTGCAAATGGTTGAAAATACTCATACTGTAAATGCATATTGTTTTATATGAGACATATAAATCTAAACCATCTTTTTTTCTGACTTCCTTGCAAGTACTTACAGAACACTTTTCAGAGAAAGAGCAAATAGAGCTTAAGCATTTTGAGACGTTTGCTTCCAAAGTAATTACTAGCTTTCTACCTTAAAACATCAGAGGCAGAATTTTAACTACCATATTAATAGCTAAATACTTTACCAGGTGAGATTGCAACTAAAAGTTTTCAGAATATGCTGCTACTGTTCTTCCATTGAAACAAACCATTTTGAAAGATGCACTGCTCCCTAATCAATTGAATTCCTCTTGTTAATTAGAACTAAGGTTTAAACAGATGTCCACATGTTTCTGGCAGGCCCTTCACAACCTATAGTTTAAAGCATTTTGCACAATTAATTGTCTTTTTCATGTTTATAACATGAAATACAAGCTTAAAGACCACTGGGAAATGATAATTAAATGAAGAGTACAATTATTAGTCTCTGTTGTATTGGCTATTTGCAAGAATGTAATCTCATCCCAACAGGGTTAGATGAAATCATAAAACACTGTCTGCACTTTTAGCCTTGATGAGATTGTGATATTTATGTTCTCTTGTAACATAAACTTCTCTTAGCTGATCATGAACAACCAACAAGGAAAATATGTTTTGGATTTGCACGACAGATATTGAGGTAATACAGCAGAAGGTTGTGTGGAAAACAAAAAAGAGATATTATGTTATTTATGATCTCATGGCTGGCCAAATTTCCTCTCTTATTGGAACACCTATTAGTATGTTTTCTCCTGAGGACACTTCTCTCAAATGACTCCTCTCTTAATATGTTTTCTCTGTTCAAAATAGCAAGTTTACACTACTTTTTTTTTCCTTTTATGTCACATAAATTCTTTCTTCGAAATAAAAAAAGAAGGTAACAGGAAAAAAAAATTACTCTAAAATATGATTTGTATTTTTGTTGGAAGCAGACATTTTGTGGACTCCTAGTGCATCTCTACACAATAGATGTGTAATATACAGTGGCCTAGAAAGCAAATATTTGCCTTTGTTGACAGTGAAATAACAAGACTTCTCTTTTAGTTTGCATGCTTCCAGATTCAGTTTCCAGCTTAGAATGGCTCAGTCTGTTCCTGATTTCCCAGATCCATCAACATCCACTGTACCATCCTGGCACCACAAAAGTTTTAAAATTAGGGTGAATTTAACTTAAACTAGATTATTTTATATTGTTTAAGAATGGAACTAAGAAGCTGAACCTTGATCTCCAATGACAGCTCCTATACTCTTCACATATGGAGAGAGTAGCAAGCAGCACATCTGAGCATTTTGAAACACATGTTAAACGTTTCTTAAGAGTAACAGCTGGTAAGAGTGCAACACGCCCGAAGCACTGTCATCTTTTGGCAAATATTTTATTATTCAAGGTGGATTTTATTTGTGTGCTTTCCCTCTACTAGTGTATCCAGTCTTACTAACCTCTTTGTTTTTCAACTTCACTTCTTCTAAATGATCTGCCATCTCTGCTGCATATTGTCCAATTATTATCATTTATTATATATCTTTCTGTCTTACAGAGAATATTCACATTTTCAGAACTAATGAATTTGAATCCCATCTTTGCAGTTTAAGAATAGTAGTTTGCTGCTGTTTGAAATAAATGAGCAAAAAAATTGCTTGGAAATGTAGATTTGCTGCTCCACAAAAGACTGGGAAAAGTCAAGCCCTGTGCAGGAAGATTCCCAATACAGCTTCTGCTACACACAACAGAAGGGGATAGCCAATGCATAGAGTGGTTGAAGAGCACAGAAATGAACGCTGCAGAAGTAATCACTGAGGTTAGAAGCACACATTGGAAAGATATATTGGTTTTCTTTTGTTTGGGTATTATTTCTAAATTAAATTAATGTATACATTTATGAAGTCTTTGTACGGATATTACTAAGCATTGTTAAGGATAAAACACCTCAAGATCTGATCTCGAGACTTGTTTTTTGCAGCACCTCCAATACAAAAATATTAAGCATAGAGTTTATAATTAATAGCTATTATTAATAATATTATATATTATATAATTAATGAAATATTAAATAAACTACCTAAAACACGCACTATCACTGAACACAAGGTTTGAAGTCTGGATAGCCAATCTACTAATAGTGACAATTACAGGCAACATAAAAATAATTTTTAGCATTTTATAAAGCTAAAGTGTTTACAGCATTTTGCACAGTGTAAATATAATGCCACAATGACAGAATTTGCAACAGCCAGAACTGTTGCCATGGTAAGTATTACCAAATGGCCAAGAACACTGGAGAGACTCATCATGGCTGAATTACAGTAGAAAGTACAGACAGCAAATGCCTTAAATTACTTATTCAGTGTAAGGCTGGGCAAGAAGCTGGAAAACTTTTAAATGTATGTGTGTGCCTGTATAAAGTCTATAAACATACAGACCACTCCAAATGTAGTAAGTCCTTTCATACTTCCACTGACTTCCACATGAACAGGAGGTTCTCAGCACTGAGAAACTGCTGGAACTGTATTGCCATTGCCATGACTGAGCTCATGCATACAAATTAACAATGAGCATTTGGACCTGCCTAAAGTGGTTTAATTGGATTTAATGGGACAACTCATATGCACCTAAGGATTTAGGTCTAATTCAGTAAATAAGGATTCCTAAGAGAAATTATCATTCTAGAAGTAAGAAATCTATCAAAGAAGAGGTTTAACTAAAGCAGTATGAGGCCTACAACAAAATAGCATTTGGCTATAAAGCACTAGGAAAACTGGTTCCTGTTCTGAAAAAGGAATGTAAGGCTGTTGCTTGTATAAAGCAATGCCTGCTCCGTTTTTTTTAACTGACAAAATAAAATATATAGTAGTAAGGATTTAAAAATCACTTATATTGATTAAACAATTGTGGCAATTCTGAGCTATTATTATTCATTTAATTAATAAATTTCAGTACAGTTCTGCTGAGTCACAAAAATGGAAAACCTGGCCATCTGGGTGGATATATGACTCGATTAGTATACTGAGAAAAAACATCCTGTTATGTTTCTGCTACATAGCTTAGCTTATTGATTTGAATTCATGGATTGTGCAATTCAGATAGGAGAAACAAAGACAGCATTATTACTTGGGACAGCACACAGACACAAGGGGCACCAGGTAAATGGCCTGGAAGACTAATTACAGAGACATGCCCCAAACTATGCCTATGGAAAAGAACACTAATGTCACCTATAACAGTCTGAAAAAAACTCTCGTTATTCATTTTATACCTCTTCTACCTTTATTAGACATGCTTGTTTTTAAATAGGCAGCCTGGAACAACAATGTCAATACACAAATATATCCATCAATTAATTAGATTCCTCTTGGATACATATATATGGTGAACTTAGTACATTATTTATGCATAGATACAACTAACAGACTTGTTATACTGTATGATCACACAAAAGGGGAATCATCATCATCACTCACAATGTGCCTGTGCAGATATGAAATACTGCTTCTTTCCCTTTGATCAGGCCATGAAATTTGTCCTTATTCCTTTAAAAGGAGTGACAGTCATCTCCTAGGAGGTGGCAGAAACTGCACATTTCTTTGGGAAATGCAGCAGCCTCAGTTACTGCATGCCAAAGACAGGGAAAGGCTAAGACAGAAAAACAGAATACACCCGGATCCTGCAGCTCAAAGAGAGCCTGAATGATTGCTCATAGCAGCAAAGGGCTGCGAGCAGAACAGGAGATACTGCTAAGGACCAATAAGCACAGCAGTGAGGAGATGACTGAAAGCAAAGACCATCCTGCAAGGTTGCAGGGAGAAGAAGGTCACTGATTTATAAACCTTATATTTCCATTCTGCTTCATCTGGCCCCTTGGAGTTTTCCATTGCTTTTACTAATTATTCCAGTTCATAGCCTAAGAGAATCTGGCTTTTTGAACTTCAAAACCATTTGGATCCTCTTTGGAAAGCTCTTTATAAGGAAAAGGTTCAGGCACCACTACCTCAAAGCTCTGGCAGTTTTGGGCACTCTCGCAGCTCTCAGTTTTCAATGAAAGCTTAACAGAAAGTACACTTTTCCACAAGGAAGATAATGTCTTTTACAAAATATAGAATAGAACCATTGGCAAGTACAACATAAAGGACTCACTTGAGTATGTACTATATCTCCTACAGATTTGATTTACTCAGCCTTGTGATTCTCCATTCATGTAGCTACTCTCAAAAAGGAAAGAGGTGCAGTAGTATCCATGATACAAAAAGTCCAGGCAAATAAAGCATAGCAAGTGTGTCAGCAGTAAACCAGCTGTGAAGCACTGAAGCTGGAGTCCAAGCTGAGATAACTAATAACACGCTACCTTTAAATACAGATGCCTTTAGATGCCTTTAACTGTGCCAGAAATCTGTGAAGTTGCACAGCTAGAATTGTACTTTACTGCCTTAGATGCAGCTTTCTGATATGAATTTTCATTTGCAGTATTTGGCCTTTACCCTCACACTTTTCATTTGGAGGCAAGTCAAGCTGAAACCATTTGAAGTGTACCCAATAAAGGCTTCATAGCTAGCATTAATCTCCAAGCATATACTTTTTCCAAAAAATCAATTTTCTAAAGAATATTAGTATGATCAAAGAGTTCAGGTTCCTCATCAGCTTTAGATGTTATGGATTATCACCATAAATCTTAAGTGTATTGTATTACTGTGATGCTTATTTGACAACTCTTCTTACTATCAGCAAGTGTAAAATGTCCTGCAAATACAAAGCACTATCTAAGAATGCTGCACATGTGCAATTCCATGCTTTTGGAAGCTGTCAATTTAACACTAACATACTGGCAAGGATAACAGAAAATAGAGAAGAAAAATATCCTTTCAGAGACAGATTCTCTTGATCTCAGTAAAGAAAATTTCCTGTCAGATTAATGCTGTAGAAAAGAGAAGATCTGGTCCACTGTTTTAAAGATTGCTTATTTGAAAAAGGGGAAATAAAGCAATTTCCTAGTACTGGGGTTTGAGATTTTTGACGCAAATATAGCTATACTTGTTCTATAAAGGAAGATGTGCAGACAAGTCCCCCTGCCCAAACTTAAAAAAAGCAAATTACTTGACTAAAGAAATATTCTCTATGAAAACTAAATAGGGTATTTGTATAAATGAATATTAAAAACCATTCAAACTATGTAATACTATGAATTGGTAACTGATATAATAGTTATATATATGTACATTTATGAACAAATAAAATGTTAGGCTGGATCAATAGTCTTCTAACTTTACTAATAAGAAACTTCTCATTTAAGTTCAAAATTTTAAAGAGTCTTTTCCAAAAATATTCATGATTTATTCTTCTACAGTGGCTGTGCAATTTGGCAATGAAATTGATGAAAATTAACTTTTACAGAGTTCTGGGATTTTCTCTGGAAACTGAACAGGTACTTAAAAGTTTTATTCTGGGGAATGAACATGAATTTACTCTGCCTTACTAAGTGTGAAGAGTCATTTAAAGCAAGGAACACACTGACATTCAGTTTTGTTCACCTAAAAAAGGACAGATTCTTCATAGCTCTTGGTGCTACTGGTCAAGAACAGGAGCAGTGGTGGCAGCTACGACATCCCCAACCAAATGGCAAAACTCAGCTCATTTCCATGAAAGACCAGTATTCTATACTGTCATAGGATCATAAAGAGGCAGAAAGCTCCCATGACTAATTTTTCTACTTTTTTTTAACTTTTATACCTTTTTTTTTCCTTAAAGACTAAATATTGCTTCAACAGATGACAGCAAATATGGCAGAGTTTTCATTTACTGTTTGTGGTTCTGCTGGCTGTGACTGAGATCTGAATTGGTAGGTCTGCAAAATGGATGACAAGCTGTTTTCCGAAGTTGACAGTGGTTGTACAATGCAATTCGTCTGTTAAAGCATAAAGTCAAATTAATGGAAGATTTGTGGATATTTCTTCCCACTTTTATTTAATAATCTGTCTAGATTTCCTCATGCCAATCTACCCAGACTACATCAACAATAAAGGTTTTGCCCCTATGCATCTGTCAATTCGCAAATCATGAAAAATATCACATTTTATTAGACAGAGGAACCAAAAGGTGAAATGCCCTGTTCTCCCTGAATTCATGTCTTCAAAACAATAGACACCATAAAGCTTTAAGATTTTGACTCTATCTCCAAAATCTTATAAATAGAGAATATATTCTGCTTGTTCATTACCAATTCTCTAAGCATTGGGACCAATGATGTGCATCACATATAAAGCATGGTGGATGATACAGATGCACTTGTTTAGCAAAATTCTGAATGGAAAAGTTTAGGTATTTCTGTATAATTCAAGAGTGTCTTATTGAGAAATGCAAAGCCCTCAAGCAGATGTATAGATATTGAGATATTGATTGCTACCATAAGAAAACTATATTGTAATACCGCACAGTTTTTACAAAGCCCCTTTAGTAGGCTAATATGTCAAAGTAATGTATAACATAATTTAAAACAATTACAAATCCTTGAAGCATACCAAGCAAGAAAAAATTAAATAATATTGTACTAAAGGGAGATTAGTTTTTGTTGGGTATTGAATTCAACTCTTCAGTGAAAATCTTTGATGCAGAATAGCAGGTTCAAAAATAATACAGTCCTTGACATCAGCAAGTGTCTTTAGAAATTACAGATGGTACTTACTTTCTATTTTGCATACTTACCAAGCACCTGCAACTGTATTATCTGAGTTCTTTTCATTCCCATTTACAGTTTAAAGAAAATTACAGATTAAGTCCAGTATCACACAGACCATGGCACTTAGTATCAAACTGAGGACCTCATATTCAAAAGCACCAGCACCTTGATAATCAAGTTCCTGATTCTCACAAGGGCCCATGTGTTCTGTTCAAATCAGGTCCATTTACTGGTCTAAATCCTGCAAACAGATGGCAAACCCATGTTTTGGCACAGAGCTGTAGATACTGGCTGAAGTCTTCCGGAGAATCATGTTTAGAGTGCAAATACAAAGGTATCCAAAACTGTGTTATGGGTGGTTATGTCTTCTAGACAAAACAGACAGTGCTGTGTGCTAAGTGCTACTGATTATGTTACGTGACTGAAGTGTGTGGCTTGTTCTCATAAAGATAACTTAAAAGACTAATAGAAACAGTGTGAACAACAGAAATCCCAAGAAAACTTTGAAGGCAAGAGGGGATAATAAATGAACAGTTTCATATTGAAGAGCTTTTGCTTCAAGTCATCTAAACTGCATGTGCAAGCTCTTTGAAACAGCATCTTCACAGTATGCTGCAGTTCTTACACTATAACATAAAATGCTATGCAAATCCATGTCAACATACTTACTAACGTCTTGCTAGCAAAAAATACTCTGTGTATCTAATACTGTTAATTTTGCTTATCCTACCATTTTCTGCCATTGGTTTCATAATTTAAATAAATTATGCAGAAGAAAATACTTCTAATAGTATCTGGTTTTAAACACATACTCCAGCACTGAAGGTGATAGCAAGTAAATTCAATTCCATTAAAACGAATGGAAAGGTGTGAAAACTGATCTAACGGCATTTGAAGCTATTTTTACCTTTTTCTACTTCCAGAATTATCAATGTAATCTTAAAAATAAATGCTTATCTAGTTTCTAATGTAATGATATGTTCTTCATCACTACTGTAGCTAAGAAAAAAATTTCAAAGGTGAAATTTCCTTTTCTGCTTGTTACGATGACATCCATGCAATGGCATTTCCAGTCACCAAAAAAATTACATTAAATCCATGTGTAGATTCTTCCATCTCCACACAGGCAAAACTCAAAATAATTGATTAGATCTTCAATATATTAGGTTTTGCTTTAGTTTTTTTTATTCAATGAAACTTTTGAAACAAACTATTTATGTTAATTATACAGACTTTTATAATGTTTTTAAAGAACTTGGTGGAAGTCACAGCTAGAACAAATTGAAAAAGTAGTAATTGTCATTCCTGGAAATGGATGTAGGAAGAGACGAAAGAGCCAGGAAAGAAGAGCCAGTATAACCAAACAAAGTTTATAGAAAAACAATGCAAGCTGAGTGAAGAGCTTGTTTAATTGCACATTTGCTATAAAACTCAGATAAGGGAGCAAAGGGACAATTCTGACTGACCAAGCAATGTGCAGACTGTTTTTTAACCTGTTTATTCATGTCACTCATGAAGAAACTCAAAACAACCTGAATCACTGTAAAGATGAGGATTTTAACTGAAAGGCTTCCCTATGCTAAAACCGATGGAGCTGGTTATGTAGTAAAGAATTTTGGCCTATCTAGTTCTAAAGAATAGTTATTGGAAGAGTTAATTGGATTCTCCCAGTTCATTAACAGGTACAGGTATTGCCGGCTACCGCGAGAAAGCGTGAGTATTAAGTGGAAATATCCATAAAAATGTTTTCACCATCATGTACCCTTTTGTTTTACAATCTTCTTGATGGGTTTGATGAATTCAGTCCTTCGTCATGAAACAAATAATGAAATTTTACTAAAAATCATAAATGCTAATAACACAAATCATAAATATTTTTTCTCTTTACTTACTAAATAAAAAAAAAGCTCTGAATCTTAGTATCTAAATAAATTGTGCCCAAAAAGCACAGACTTCTGTAAGAACAAAATAAAATTTTTGAATTTAAATATGGAAGAAGGCTAAATCACCACTCCAATTTTTAGATACTTTAAACTGATGTCTTACTAGGCTACAGAAATAAATGTTTTTCATGGCTTTACTGCATTATAATTATTGTTCCTATCCAGCAAGGTGCTGGAGGCTCATTCTGTTTCCAAAACCAACGCAGTTTGTAGGCAAAATCACTCTGCCTGCATAAGTGTGTATGTAATGATCATAACAACGCAGAAGGGAACTCTGTAAAGTTATTAGGGAAAGAACATTTTAAAATAAGTGGCTAAAGTTTCCCTAATAATTACTGTGAATTCAGAATCTGAATGTATGTTATGCACATAGATCAAAACTGGAATCTCCCTTTTTGAAAATTTTCAGGTATTGGAAAATCCATGTCCAGAACAAAGCAAATCTGTGCAGCAGGAATTCCCCTAGTAGCTGGTCAAACAGATGAGTGTTTGGAGTCCCTTTTCTAGTTAGAACAAAGAAAGTTCCAGCTACGTGACACCTTAACTGTAATAAAAAAACCCAAACACTGAAACACAGCAGCAAGGAATAAGCTTTCACAAGAGAAAGATCGAGTTAGATTACCTCCTGTATCAAAGAATTATAATTTGAGAACTGAACTATAATGATATCCCTGGAAAAAATCCATGGAGGAGAAGAAAATCAACATGGACACAGGGATTTGCCTTTTATTTTTTCAGAGCAGGACGAAGGAAGGGTAATTGGGAAAGTACTCTTTCCCAATTACCAATTGGGAAAGTGTGTGCCTTATATAACCTGAATAGAAGACTTGAGCAAAAAGCCTTGTCAGTCTGGCTTCCACCAGGGGCATGACATTCATTTACACAGAAGATAATTCCTGAGACTGCATAACGTGCTATCATGAATATTTTTTTTCCCTGCCAGTGCAAGGTTTGACTTTACTATTATTATTAACTAATTTTCTCCATTCATTTTACAGGTGGTAAAGACAAGCAAAAAGTGGATTTTTACAGTTACTGAAATATTTCACTGGATAGTATTTTGACAATGCAATAACATATATATTTCTTTATTCAAGCCAAATTTGTAAGAAACTTAATGAATTGCTTTTATGTCATCACCAACATAATGGTTTAAGTGCCTACACAGCATGGATCTTTAACAGAAAAAAAAAAGATCATCCCCAAAGACCGTACAAGTCTATGAAGCTGTTTCTCAATATGCTGTAGAAAAAATGGATACATCCAGTTTCAACAGTTTTCTGTTGTCTGTGTAATACATGATATAGGTCTGAAACCATATTGCTGACTCAAACAGAATGCATGATTGCATGTGTTCAAATTTGTGAAATATTGACTAAAGCTGTGTGAAGAATACTTTCAAGCATAAGACCAAGAGTTGTTTTATCTTTCCTCTATTTTTGCAGTTTCTCTCAAACACACTGAGAAGTTAACTCAATGCAAGAAAAATAATCATCTGAGAAAAAATCCACAAGTCACATGCTACTTCTTAGCAACTGATAGATTTCTATTGGAATTATTTATCTCCTAAAATGATCAATACATAGAATCACAGAATCATTTAGGTTGGAATAGACTTTTAAGATCATCAAATCCAGACACAAACATGACACTGCCAAGTCCATCACTAAACCGTGGAGTCACAAACTGTGATCCCCAAATACCACTTCTAGACATCTTTTAAATACCTCCAGGGATGTGGACTCAACCACTTTCCTGGGCAGCCTGTTCCAATACTGGACAACCCTTTCGGTGAAGAAATTTTTCCTAAAATCTAAAGCTCCCATGGTGCAATTTGAGGTCATTTCCTCTTGTCCTATTGCTTGTTATTTCGGCCAAGATACTGATACATACCCTCTTTAATGAAGCAAAAGGCTTCAGTCACGTTGCATTATTTTATGGAGCCTTTTGGCTGGAATCAGTGTCTATGATTTAATGTCAGAATAAGCCTATAATTCTAAAGTAACAAGCAAAGGGGATATGTGACTAATTTAGGTTTGTCTTAATTGTGCTTCCTACATAATCTGAGTATACCTTGTTTCTGTGCACAAGACTAACTGTACTTCATCATATCAGAATTCCCATTGATTTATGTGGGAAGGGAAAAAACACCTATAATTTGCTAAAGCTGCAGCACTCTGTTTACTGATAATGGTTTTGTTCTCAGTTTAGGAGACAAAATGTCTATTTGTCTACTGAACAAGTTCTACAAGACAACAATATCCACTTTTCACCAAAATATTACTGAAGATTCTAGCGTCTAACTGTAGTCCCACAAAATAATGAATAGATTATTTCCTAATGCTTCACAGTATGCTTCAAGCATGTATCAACATCTACAGCCCTCTAAAGACTTGCCTACTTTTCTTTGAGAATAAACTCACCCATACCATAATAGATCCAGTTGACATTGGGAACCAGGACATTTCTCTCATATTTAAAAAAAAAAAAAAAACAAATTCCATCTCTACAAATATGCCTTTTTTTCAGATTGTTCAGACTGCTTGGGAGTAGTTCTTCAGCTTAATACTGTGTCTACTAACAAAATATGTCTTTTTATCATGGCTTCCTTCTTCCTTCCAAGATGAACATAAATGTAAAAGTATGGTTCCATTTCCAAGCTGTACAATAAATCACTACCATTAACTCCTTTTCACTCTGCCATAATGCCTATATTGGTTGTAAACTGCCTTCACCAAGGTATGAAACAGTATCTCTATCTTTACTGGGGCTTTAAGCTTCTTTACACTTTCCATTTTGTATTATTTTTTCTTATATTCTACAATTTACAGTTATATATATGTTACTGTGGTAACAGCCTTGATGATACACAATTAGTAGATAGTATATCTAATTTTATTTCTATAGATTGCTTTTCATTTCAAAATACGTCCTTAAGTTGAAAATCTTCTGAAAAATGTAATTCAATTATTAAAATGCAATTATTTCTATGGCACAAAGTGATGAATATGACTGACACACCTCTCCCCCCCCCCCACCACCAATCTGGGGAGGGGGTGGAAATAATTTCTCCAAGCCTCCAAGACCTTGTTTCTGAAGATGTGGTATTTACAGCATCATAAAGTTGTTTTCTTAGCATTCTTGTTATTTTCTGATTATTAACATTGGCAATTTTCTTCTAAATTTTAGACTCCTCTCTATCACTCCCTGAAATTTTCTATTTTCGTTCTGTGCTTCTGATGTTTAAGTACATAAGTGTGCTTTGCTTCCTAATGTTTTCCAAATAGCAAAGCAGTTACTGAGCTTTCACAGTCAATACTCTGTGATGGCAGAACCAGCTTCTGAAAATTTAAAAAGTTGAGACTACCACTATTCAATAACTCATGAGAAAGGGTAAAATGTATAATCACCAGCTAGCTTGACATTTTTAATATGTATTGAAAACAATTTTGTTGCAACTGGTGAGAGACCACTAAGTTAAATTCCATTAAAGCCAGCCACTATGACTGTATGATAGGAATGTCTTGCATAACTAAGTTGATAGAAATCTTTGAAGGTAATGCTGCTGTGATAGATTGATGTATATCACTCTATCATATATATGGACCATATGCATTTTTCAAGAAGCATTTGATAAGGCTACACATCAAAGATAATTGGTTATTGTAAGGAAACTTTATACAGAATAGAACATATTTTAGAGAACTGGAAAGTGCATAGTTCCATGATGACACAAAAATTTTTGTCTTGATAACTGTAAACTGTAAGAACAGAAGTCTATTTGTAACACAGACACCACACTGGACATATGAGAACACAAAAGCTTCAACCCATGGAATTAAGTACAGTGAAATTCCGCTACAGTGAAAAATATGGGTGTATATATCTTTTCAACTTTATGCCAGTGCTTCTATGAAAAATATGTATATCAAGGTATTAACTATGAAGTTGTGTCTCCATTTTTTTTAATTGGAAATAAGAGGTCACTTGTCTGCTGATAATTTTTATTTGCACTTTTTGTTTGCTTTCCTCCTTTTGGAGAAGCTGAGTTAAGATTAAGGTTATTAAGCAGCCCTATCTAACACTGAGATTCATTTGACTTTAGCATAATCTCTGCAGAAAATTAGAGGAGCGTTTAAATGCCTTTGAGTAAACTGCATAAAGCATTATGAAAACATACCAGGGTGACAATTCCTGCAGTGCAGTGAGAGAGATTAGATGCTTTGCATGTTCTCTAAGATATGAATTATGATATTCAGAGCAGGTCTATCTCCTTTGAAATCAAGTACTCATAATATCTGAAGATCTAGCATCAGTTGTCTCATCATATCTTCATATTCTCAGCATATACTTCCTCTAAGGTTCAAGAGTCTATCATTTTTTTCAGAGCAAATAAATGCAAATATGCAGGGTCAGTTCAGTGTTCAGGAAGTGTCATCAACATTTGGTAATTATCACACTGCTGTTTAGGAATGATAGCTAATAAAAATGTCATTTATTCATAAATACTAGAAAACCTAAACATAGCCTTTCTGATTTTGATGAATATTGAAAATTCAATAGTTATTCTTCAGTTAAACTCGTATGACAAGATTTTATATCTAACCTCTGAAATTGTTTCATAATAAGCTCGCAATAATGACATACTCCACTGATTTACTGTCTAGAATATCCACTGACTGACTGAACCCATGATGATGAAGCAATTGTTTTCCCAGCAGCATCTATGCTTACACAGCATTTGCAGTAATACATCTTTGGTTTGATTTTATTTAAAACCTTATTCTGAATTCTTTTGCCTACTTTCCATATGTCTATATTTTTACAAGAAATCTGGAAGCATTAAATCTAAGTGCTTCTTTTATCTACTGATCCCATTAATCAGCCTTTGATTACATGCTAGCAATCTCTCCTGGATACACTTGGTTTATGTCTATCATAGACATCATCTTTATTTGGGGTTGTTTTAAAGGATGTTTTACAGTGATGTTATTTTAAAGCCATGCCCTTGTTATATCAATTGCTGTAGTCAAATGATGATAAGGTTGAAATGACACAACAAATCTCCAGATTAAAATTCATTTACTAACCGTTATGTTCCAAGGGTCTTCTACTTCCATTTTTGCATCAATATAGTATAAAAATTCTAAAGAGTAGACCGGCAAGAACATATTTAAAGAGTTGGGAGAGTATGAAAAGAATGAACTCTTCATGTTATGCTTAAAAGTATACTTCATACAGTCTTGCTAGCTTTGACAGTTTTTACTGTTCTTTCAAGTTTCTGCCATATGACTGTTTTTGAAGCATTTGAAGCATCTGCTTTTTAGCAAAATATGCTAAAAAGCATTGGAAAACCTCCTCCATGTTCAAGCTTCCCACTCTTACAGATAACTCCTTTTTTTTTTCATGGCTAGAATGAGTTTCCACAGACATTTTTATCTTAAAAAGTCCATTTATAAAGGAATCAATGAAAAATGTCCAGCTGAAGAAAATTAGCTTTGCAGTTTAGGACAAAATGAAAGCTACTGAGGGTGTGGAGAAGCAAAATTTTTTCTATTACAGACTTCAAACATAGAGTATAACAACTTAAAAATCCTGTCTGGTTATAACTAAAAGGTCGTATAAAGATACTACTCAGAAAAACCACAAGACAATATGGTCCTATTTGTTAGTCTATCATCTTGACTCACTTTGGTAAAGTTTGGAAGTTTCAATAAGATGCAAGTTACTTCGAAATGAACAAGAGAACTTATAGCCTAGAGAAATGAAACTTGTTCTGATATGGCAGTCCTTGCCATCCTGCCCTTGGGTCTTCAGCATGAAGTTTAGCATTTACTTAGACTCAAGAACAACATTGAACCTAGGCCTTTAGTATTTAATTGCAATCCTAGCTGGAGTCAATGCTTCCATATTGGCACGCAATACCATACAGGACATAGCCATCATACACTGTTGCTCAGTGATTCCATATGACAGACTCAAAAAATAAGTGTTCTCATACAAAAACATTATAGTCAAAGGTGTATTTTACTAGATGTATTCATGGAATTCATTTCTGACAATTTGATCTAATTCAGTCATTTTAGATGCTTGGCTTTGTTAAAACAGCTCAAAATTCATTTTGCTGCCATTCCTGATTTCAATCAGGAAACAAGCTTTTCAGAATGTTTGTGAATGAGTCAGAATACATCTGACATTAATAAATGTACACTTGCAAAGAGAAACATACAAAAATACCAAAAACCTCCTTGTGATCTCATTTATATTATCCAAGTAATTAATCAGTCAGGCAAGACATACATGAAAAGAACTTCTATTTTATGATAAATACTTCACCAGAAGTAGCACAGAGACAGAAAAATTACATTCAAAAAACCAGGACGAACACAACTATGACACATAACTTGTGCAGTGCAGGGAAAGAGATAAATTCAACATAAAAATATACTCATTTCCCTACAAAATCAAGCTAAAACAATACTTGTAGTGGAAGAGAGTGCCTCAACTTTAAATCTTAAACCATTTTAGTTTCCAGAGATTTCTGTATAATAATAGCCTTATGTATCTTTGCCACTCTAAATTCTTGTCAGAGAACACTAATTTTCCTTATGTCTGAGATCAGGAGGCGATTAACATTCAATGGATTTTTTCTTCTTTTTTTTTTTTTTTTTTTTAATTAACTCACAACTCACTCTCCATTCAGAAAGTTTTGGAGATTGCCATGAGTATTTTGGTTAATGCATTTATCAAGAATATTAATTTCTCTAAGAGTTTCAGTTCTTTACACCTATCTTTGAGTATTTCCATAAAATGGAAGCTGAAAATATTCCCTCTCTCTACTGCCATTGGAGAGAGACAGAGGTAAATCTCTCTCACAGACAGAAAAAGTAGGTATTATCTCTGCCACCTTAAGCAAAACTCTGAAAATTACCCGCAATAAATATTGGCTAATCTCTATCTTCATTACATTGTGTAAAAAGGATTACTTTAAATTCTTATTCAAATAATAATAAAAAAACATTTATCTGTTAAATAAAGTACTCTACAGACAGCAATCAAACCCACTTATGCAGTTTTATACTTGCAGATTCTGGATTATGATATAATGGCTGAAAGCCATCCACAATATGTGAAGTAATATTCAGGACCACTCTGATGAAAACATTGGCAACTGCTAAAATGCTCACAGAAATAAAAGAAATCATGCTGGATATTTATCCTTTGAACTATATACAGCCCTGTAGAATGACCCGAGCCTGTGAATTATAGTAACAAAGCCTGTTGGCTGTTTTTCGTAATAGATGGTGGAGAAAGAGGTTATGGTCATGGTAATAGCTGTAATTCTGAATAGATTTCCACAGCAAAATGTATTACGAGTGGGCACCAGAGGACAGTCAAAGTCTTCAGTCATTTATAGATATTAAAACTGTTTAAATTATGTACTGTGGCTGCCTTGATGCTTTTTTTCTAGTTATCATCCTGGAGCATGATGGAGATAACTTCTTAGGTCATAAGCCACACCTGAAGGCTTTTGCTGTACATTTTCATAGAAATACATACTTCCATATGTATTTCCAAGAGAGAATGAGCAGCAAAATGTATTATTGATTAAAATAGTCAATTTCTAACAAGGCTGCTGGGACTATCTCACTTCTAAATTATTCTGAAACAAAGGAGAAACACTGCTGCAGTTCAAAATTACATAGTACTTAATTTCAGTCTTGTTAGTTAGTTGATTTAGAATGGCATTGAATACAGCTTAGTATCCTGGATCCACTGAACCTGTTCAGAGGGCACTTTGCAAGTGAAGAATTCGACATCTCTTTTCAAAGGCACAGAGAGGTAAGCAAAGCATCAAGTTCAGATGTTTTCTCCTAGCTACTTTCTACTATTTCCAGTCCGGTGCGGTTTTTTTAAGAGAATATTGATCCAGATTTAGAGAATTGAGAAGCAACAAAAATGATAATTTTATTTCTTAGCTGTTCCTCTCTTTGCTTTGTAAATAATACAGTGTTCTACAGTTTACAAATTAATAATCCTCTCTCTGTTATACTCTTCTCAGGATATCAGCTGACAGGATAAGAGGCAATAGGTACAAATTGAAACAGAGGAATTTCCACTTAAAATTTAGAAAAAGCTTTTTTCACTGCAAAACTGATAAAACACTGGATTAATTCCCTGGAGAGTTTGTGCAGTCAGCATTCTTGGTGACACACAGAACCCAGCTGACATGGATTGTGTCATGGGCAACTGGCTCGGGATCGTGCTTTCAGCTGGTGGGCTCTGACTGGAAAATCTCCAGGGATGTCTTCCAAACTCAGCTACTTCTGTTATTCTATCAAATAATTCCACCTTAAGGCATCTCCTGAATACACACTTTCAGCAGAAGAGCTCAAAGCATGACTGTGTTCCCAGAAGAGAACTGAACAGATAAGAGCTCAAAGACACCTTTGACACTGGAGGTCAGTACAGTATTTCTTGCCTGATAATCTTAGACTGTACTCTAGGCCAAAGCTGCTTGCATTCCCAGGGCAGCTTCCTGGGGCAAATGCTGGCAAAGAAAAAAAAAAAAAAAAAAAAAAAAATCCCATTTAGGCCATGTCTATAAATAAATATAGAATAATATGGCAATCTGATATCCAGTGCCTATTTTCTTTTTAAGATGGTTATTAGCTGAAAATCCAGTTTCCTTCTCTTGGCTAATGCTTTGCTTACTGAATGCGACCTGAAGTAAGGTAAATGTCCAGTGTTTCAAACAGCCCAGTTTGGTATAGAGTTCAGAGGCGAGTGCATGGTCAGAAAGGTGTTTCAGTACTGATTTATTATTCCATTTATAGAAATGCTAAACTTATAGTGAATAAGATGTTTTTCCATCTGAATTTTTTTTTGATGCTGCACTACACAGTTTACCTCTGCAGATGCAGTTTGTAGTTTTATCTAGACTACCTGAGCATGACCAGACACACTGAAGGGGAAGGAAACTGTCCCAAAAGTCAACTCCTTCCTAATTCCAGGCAACCAGCACTGCTTCACTGATTCAAACCAAGAGCAGATTACTTCACCATACTTGATCACCTGTGTTGTAAGAGAAATAAGAAGCATATCTTCTTTCAGATCCATGCCTCCCTTGCCCATTAGTTCAGTTTACAGTGCCAAATACTTTCCTGACCATGTATAGCTCACAAGAGCTCATGAGAGCACCAGATGTGAGGAAAATTCCCTTTCCTTAAATCTTGAATGGCCATAAAAGTCAGGATAGATGTATGTGATTAGTCATTTAATATTGACCGGTAAGTTAGACTGTCCAAAACACATAAAATAACAGGACTTTTCCCCAAATCTGGAAGCCATTGTCTATCTAAATGCTTAAACACTCTTGGATACATGAAAGTTCTTCTTTGAAACACTTATCATTTCATTTGCTGAGAAATTTGGCAAAACTTGTCTCAAATTTTGTGCTACAAGAGTTTCTTCTTTGACTTGAGAAACAATTATTCTGTAAAAATAAAAAATATTAGTAAAATTTTAAGAAGTAATAAACAGTTTTCAGTGTTTCTTGCTTCCCCCTCTACTTTAAATTATTTCAAGGAAATGTCCTATAACCTGGGAGCAAAAAAGCCCCAGCAATGGAACCTGAAAGGCCCAAGAACTGCCAGACAGGAAACCACATGTGAGATTTGCTTTGAACAATGCTCAAGAACACATCTGAACGTGCAAAAACAAGAAGAAAAATCTATTGAGGATTGGACACCTCTAATATATTTTGTTATACAGTAATATTTAGATAACATATTTGGAAATGAGAATGAATGCATTAAAGGAACCTGATTTTATTTACACATACATGTGTCACTTAGGGACATGGTTTAGAGGTAGACCTGGCTGTGCTAAGTCAATAGTTGGACTCGATGAACTTAAAGGTCATTTCCAACCTAAATGATTCTGATTCTCTTTTGCCTGTGTTCATAGCAGTGATGAAAAGTAAGAGAATGAAGTTCACATTGGAACTTTGTGCATTTCTAACAGTTGCTGTGACTACACGCAGAGTGCCCTTGATGAAAAAGGTACTACTGTGGAAAGAGGAAGGACCACCTAAGAGAGGGAGGCATTCCCTAGAGGGTTATAAATAATTGTGGAAGATAGAGGGCCATTCTGGGTGGCTTTTTTTTTTTTTTTTTAATGGAACACCTCAGAGGTCGAAACATAGTAAGAAATTATGTCTTTCTTTCTCCAATCTACTCAGCATTTAAACATTTCTACTTTAGGTGAAGTGTCATCTACCATGCCTTCTGCATGGTAGACATGGGGAGCAACTACTGGGGCTGTCCTCTGCCAGTTTGGATCACTTTCTAAGAGGAAAAGGGTTTGCCTTCGGTTCTTTTCCCCACTCTCATGCATATTTATCTATTTTCTAAACCTTGTGACAATGGAGGAATACACACTGTGCAGAAAGAATAAAAATTAGGCTTCTAGGGATGATTAATGCAAGGGACACACTGCTGACACAACCTGAGAGAAGGAAAAAGGACATTTGGGCAAAACAGGTATCAATATTAAAAGTCTTTAGTATTTCCAGTTATCAGCAGAACTGTTGGCAAAACTCAAGTCAAAGAGTCCTAAATTGATGACACCATTTTGTTTCCATTCAATTTGATCCAGGTGCAGCTGGGTGTGAGTGAGTTGTGTGTGAGTTGTTGAAGCATTACCAAGACTTGTCCCACTTAAGTCAGAGAGGTATTGCCTGTCTAGAGAGGTCAGTAAGAGAATATGGCAAAGCTCATGGTGGCACATGGTAGAATATTGGTTTGTTGTTTATTACCCCAGCTTGGTATTAATTGTCTAGATTCAATCTATTTGCACATTTGAATAAATCTTCAAATAAGCATCATCAAAGGCAGCTTTTCTTCCTGAAGTACTGCCATGCATAACTTTATTAATGGCAGCCTGAATTTCTTGATGGTACTCTATGTCTTACGCCTGTTGTGAAGTGAAGCTGATGGAAGACACCAGGTAAATGATGTACTGCTAAATGCCAACACATCAACTCCTATGGATTGCTGATAGTTTCTAAGTAAACGGCTAATTTTTACATATGGAGTTTTTAGCAATCTGGATCGTTCCCCCACTTCTCTTCTGTTGCATTAGCAATGAGCAAAGGCATCTAACTTTGAGAAAATGCCCAAACTCTATTTTCCCTATTTCTATATAGAATCTTTTTTAAACATTTGTTTTCCTTCTAGTCTCATACTAAACTAAACTGTATCAGCTTAAAAGGGTTCCCTTACTGTTCAAAGCATCCAGCATTCCAAAGAAGAGAAAGAACAAGAACACATGCCAGGTACTGGGAATAATATGATTATGATTAATTCCTTGGTAGGATAATTTTGTCTGGTGATGGAGTTATTATTAAATAGTCATATGAATTATTTATTTAAGAATTTGTTTAAAATATAGGTCATGGTTTCCAAATGTTTGAGGAAAATGTTTTCCATTAATCTATATAGAAAAAAATAAAGACTGCTAGAGTCATCAGCTGTCCAGTCTGTTCTTAAACAAAATTTCTATCTTGCCTTTTACTTATGTTGAGACACCTCAAAGTTGAAAATTGCACAGGTGCCTTGGGATGCCAAATTCTCATTCACCCTCATAGGTGTCCAAAGCCTTTTGGACGTTTGAAGAAATTCTGGTATCAGAGTATCTGACTAATGTAGTAGCCCCCCTGCCACTGTCAGGGGTCGGCAGCTGCAGCTGCTTGCTGCCTGCCGGGCTGTGTTCTCATTCCCCTTGCTCTGCCTGCCTGCCTGCCCCTCACAGCTTGTTGCTCAGCCATCTCCATCTTCTGGTTTGCCTCAATCCTACCATCGCATCCATTAACCAAATGAGGTTTCTTCTTTCCCAAGTCTCCTTTCCTACAAAACACTGCCCTTCTTAGTATCTAGCTTCACACACAATTCAGAACAATTCTGAAAGAACTGTCCAGCTCTGTCCTCTAATAGGCAGAGCGGAGTCTGATCCTATAGAGTCTGGTAGGAGTTTCTGGTTTAATTTACTGGCTTTAGAGTCAGAGAAGAATTAGGCCATTTGATGCTAAATTCTCAGGATGTGTCTGAATAAAAATAGTACAAATACTGTGGCATTCAAGCTCTTCATCCATAATATATTCATCTTGAAGTGCACAGCTGTCATGCATATATTTATGTAACTGCTATCCGTAGAAATATTTAAGCATTCAGTTCAACTCTGAAAAAAAATATTTAGAAAAGTTAAGAAAGCCTAAATGGTGAGCACAAGCAAGAGGGGTAGTCATTACACATACGTGTCTTCAGAAGGCAGCAAATCGCTTACATTTGCACCTGAATCACTGAAGATGTATAGCATAGCTAGAAAATGTACAGAGAGGAACAAGGATGGCCAGACATATGGACAAGTGAGGAACCTAAGCAGACCACAACTTTTCAGTTAATAAGTAGACAGCTTAAGGTAGCAATGATAAGCATTCACTTTTCACAGTCAAAACACTTGAGGCAATCCATAAAATCCTCAAACACAAGGCTTAAAACAAAGACAATGTGATTAGTTTATAGACCCTATTTTCATAATGTTTTAAAATCAATAGTATAAACATGTTAAAAAACAAGACTGGATAAAATCATGAACAATTGAGACATAAGTTTTAAACACAGTATGACCTCCAGCCTGAGAGGATCAGACACAACAGAAGCTGGATATGGATCAGAAAGGAAGGTGGCAGCATTCCCTACAAACCCCATCTCCTGTATTGTTTTTCACTATCAGCTACTGAGAGCTTTGGTCTCTCCCATTTTGGCAGCTGTCATGCACTTGCCCTACACTGTTCCCAACCTTCAAAAATAAAAATGCTACAAGTAACCTGGTCTATATATGCAGTAAGTGCTGAGGGCTACAGGAACATCTCTACCTCCCCTCTCTGCCCAGCAGGTACAGCTAAGCAGAACCTCGTTACACCTGCCTCTACTTTTTCCGGATTTCCACTTCCTTCTTTTCTAAGCTTAACTGTGCAAAGTCTTTGGTGCTGCAATACAAGCACAGTCATATTAATCACCAATATTTTTATTCTCTTGCATCTCTGGCAGGCTCATGGCAGTATAGCAGCAAACATCTCAGTAATAAATGAGCTTTTAAGTGCACCAGGCTTTACTATTCAGCAGCTGGCATGTGGTCTCTGATCAAAACTTAACTTATACAACCCCTGCATAGGTAGCACATCAAATAGCAACAGCAACAACACTAATAAATAATGTAAGGCACTGCTCTGACCTCAAGTTAAGAACCCAGGCCAACTGTCTTCCTAACTATACCAAAATCTATTACTTCAGGGTCTCTTTTCCTAAGCTACACTAACACACTATTGAATTACAGTGAGGTAGGTAAGTAGGAGCGCAATGCCCATTAAATCTCAATAAACAATTAACTTTTGCAGCTGAGCTCTACAACAAAATAACCTGTCTGCTGCCATGGGATGTTTCACTTTATATAGGTCATTGGTGAGGTAATGGACAGTTTTACCCAGCAACAGCAGAAAAGTAGCAAAATCCCAGCACAACACATCCTTTGATAGGTTTAATAAAAATATAGATGAAATTTATAGCAGAAGAAATTGAAAGAAAAAGCAATTACCTCACTTCAATGTATTTCAAATATTTGTAAAGTATACAGAATTTTACTGCTAAAAATACCCCAACAAAACATACATTCAATGTAAAAAAATGCCTTAAACTTACCTCTTAGTTTACACTGATTTAATATATTTTTTCTTCTACTTTTCAACTTTCCTTGCATCTTGGGAATATAGTGGTTTTCTCCACCCGTTTCCTTCCTCTCACCTCCTCCCCCTCCAATCTGGCCTCCTTTCCTTCCTTGGAGGTTTTTAAGCTTTAATTTGAGAGTGTAAAGCTGAAAAATATTTGATACAATTTTTTTTTTTAATTAGAGAATTGAGCTCCTCACCATGGTTGAAGCATTTCTGGGAACAGCACCAAAAAGCTGGAAGCTACTGCACTGAGTAGCCACAGCATATCTCTTAAAATCATCACTCATTTATTTTTCCCAGACAACTAATGTTTCAGCATTTTACTTACTGACATGACTGCAATTTAGGAAACTAGAAATGAGTCCGAGTCTCTTTGTTCAATTTTGGAACGTGAAAACTAGATTCCCAAATTCCAGCGTGGGCCCATCTCCAGCTGGAACAGGAACAAGACTCACCAAGTGGGATTTGAGAATGTATGAGCTGAGGCTTAAGTTAGTCACATTTTAAATGAGCTCAGAAGGGTATTGATGATTATATGTTCCAACTGGAGGAGGTAGTTGTCAGTCTGCCTGCAGCGTGCATGTCACCACACCGGGAAAGGGGAAATATTTTAGCGCTTGTGTGGGATTGGGCTTGCTGAATGGAGCACTTGGGAAGTGTCCTCTCCTATAATTTGGATATTGTTGGGGAAGGGGGAAAAAAGTATAGATTAGATCTAACAATTTAGGAACTCTGCAACATGCATTCACACTGAGGGGTGTTGAAGAGACTTGGCATTTCTATATGCAAGTGAGTGGAAGCCTACAGCCTGTTTTAGGTTTCCATTAATCGGCACTAGATTGTGCTTTACAGCCTGTATGTATATATTTTTTAATTCTTGATTTAGTATGGTTAAAGGTTGCTTTCATTTTATAAAGAACATTTTCCTGATACGATATCAAATTTGTGGTAATGCTAAATAAGTCATATCTTCTCTTAATGCTTACACATTTCAGAGGTGTGGATTACAGTAGCCTTCCTCTCCATTCCTTTTTTGGTCATTCATTACATTTCAGTCTTTCATCTTATATTATCCCTGTTTGAATAATAGCAAATTTCTTCTACAATCCACTTATGTAAAACTCAGCAATTACATGTCTATCCTTTTACACAATCTGCCTGCACATTCTTTCAAAGACAGTATTGCCCTTTTAGGTATTCTACTGACTACAAACTGGACCTTTCTCAACCAGAAAATAAAATGTTTTAGTGCAATTTAATGTGTATATTTCTGTGTATTTAATTAATATGTATGACCCATAAAAAAACAGTTCTGAACTAGTTTATCACAGATGCATTAGCTTCTCATTTTTCTCAATCAGAATAAGATACATTGGTAACTCCTCATGCTCATGTTTCTAATCTCTAAGTATCGTTTATTTTCTGTTTCCTGCTGTTTACATCATCTGCTGACTTCATTAACATGCTGTTCACTTGCTTTCTTTAATACTATTAATGAAACTGTTAAATAAGGCTGAAACAGAGACCAATCATTATAGCAGCGCATTGGACAACTGGAATGTGTCATCAGCCATGCAAGGTCTAAAAGCCCATTCATCAATATCATTCCTTTTAATTGGTTTTGCTAAGTTATTATTTGTTCAATTGACTGATGTTTAATTGTGGCATTACCAGAAAGCCATTTGTGAAATATTGGCATAGGAAATCTGACTGCTTATATATTTGCTCCTGTCTTAACCAAACCTACTGGAAAGTTTGGATTTGCTTCAGAATGGGTTTTCAACTACTTACTACAGTTCTCCTTTCCATTTACCTCTTCCTACTCACTATTTCATACCATAGTTTGCCCTTACAGATTTGAGATCCTTGAATTAACTCCATGCAATCGATAAAACAATTAGGTTGCTTTAAGGCTGAGTAGAAGGGTATGTGATAACAAACTAATAATATTAAATAGAAGATAGTATTATTTACTTAAATAGACACAAACAGTGAGAATATAGATGAATGCACCACAGACACAAACAATTTCAAATACATTTCCAGCATAACTAAGGGAACCATGAGAAGTGTCTGTTAAACATCAAAAAACATGAACAGAGAAGGAAAAGACCTATTTTACCTGCATTGTTACTGGTGACCTGCAAACACATTAATTGAGAATAAATTAGGCTAGAAATGGGAAGGTAAATAAAAAACATCAGGAATGTGAGCCCTCAGATAAGTCTTTCAGTACATGTAGCCAAGGCAACAGACCTTATGCCTTTATTACAAAGCTGGCTTGGTTCACAGAAGCAGTTGTCAAGCGGTTGCTTGAAAAGGCAGCGTACCTATCCCTGATCTCAGACATGCCCGGCACTCTCTGCCTTCCAGCTCTGCAAGCACGACAGCAAATACCAATAATTCTTAACCCCTAAATTTGTTTTGAAATTACTGATTCATATTTTCTTCATACTGAAAGTCTGGAATAAATACTGCTTGGTTTTGATGAACCTCAATTGCCTCACGAAATCTACAAATAAGAAAATGCAATTATTATTCTCCATTACTAAGAAGACACAAGCTGCTGAATTTTTAAGTGTCAGAGTTCTGCCCTCTAAAAAATCAGTTATCAGTAAGTACACACCGTGGAAAGCTTCACAAGCAAGGGCTCTTTTGAAGACAGTGGACTCTGGCACTGACTAAGGTCATTGTTGAAAAGTTCAAGTTCACTGCTCCTGACATACAGCAACTACATCAGGGTCTGCTGTCTCCCCAGTCGTATCAACACAGACCTGGGGAGAATGGATATAACCTAGACCAAAAGAACATACCTTTGACATTTGTTCTCATTTCAGGGCCAGAAAGCATGGAAATCCTTCATGGCTTAGAAAAGATGGGAAATATTTGAGTTCAGGTCCCCAGAACTATTTTGATTCTGAGAAGTGACAGAGCTGATAGCAAAGGACAGTCGGGCATTTTTGTACTCATATTTTGGGCATATAGGTCATTTCATTCTGAGGTTTTCGTCTCAGAAAATACTTCTGGACATTCAAAAATTTCAGCATATCTTTTTATACAAAATACCCTAGTCCTAATTAAAAAGGTTATCAAAAGATATGCTCATGGATATGTATGTGATTTCATGGAATGAAGCATTCTTAATCCTTCTTGGAGCATTCTCCTCTAAGATTTTAATTCTTATTGGTGGAAGAAGGAGCTTTGGTGAAAGCTATTTAACCTTTATAGTGTATTATTTACATAGACTACTCAAAGAAAGCTAACAGGGCTGTTACTCTAGGTACAATCTTTTTTATTTGGCTGAATAGTTCTTGGCCTCTTGAAAGCACATGATTCATTGTTTTCATCAGCCTATGATCATAATGATACAAAGAAAAGTCACAGTAATTATAGAGCAGTCTTCATAAGAGCTATATTTAATAAGCTATGTTCATCCCTGTTCCAACTCCACTAGCTTCTGTCAAAAGCAAGGATATATTTAACCGTTATGTGCTAGCTTGCATAGCTACAGTTATTATCCTTGAGAAAGCAGTAATGCTTTGGTCCCTTCAGAGGTTAAACCTTCCTTTCTGTCTGTTAAGGAAAATACTGAATAGTTGAAACAAATTGAGAATGCAATAAATGTTTATAGACTTCAAACAAAGCATTGTTTCTGAAATCATGTCTATAAAAGGCTTAATTGTATTTTTACCTTCTCAGTTTGATAACAAAAACAGTGATGAAAGGCAAACATACATATATCTGTATATATGCATGTATTAGCATAAATACAAAATATATTGGCAAGAAATATTGGTCAGAAGTGTTTCATCAAAACCCTTTATTTTTCATTAGATTACTAGTTGCTTAAGTAGAATTAAGGACTAGTATTAACTTCAAAAGTCTGTAAGTGCTTAAAAAAAAGGCAGAAATAAAATACTCTTTACCTAGAGGGGACCACAAAGAACATATGAGACAGCAGGAGGATACAGTCTGCTGAGTAGCACAAAGAAAAAATGAGAAAAAAGTTGCTCAGGATACATCTTAGCACACAAACTGAGCATCAGATGTAATCTGTTGCCATCACCAGGTGGTTTACATAAACATTTATCTGTTGTGAGGCCTCTGCAAATGCGATTTTGAATTATTACTGGAAATTTATTTCAGTATAATATGAGCTAATAATAAAAAAACGTAGGGCACCAGCACCAGCCTGGTTCTATTTTACCTGTTCTATTTAACCAGGGGAAAATAATTCAGACTACCTTGCAGGAAGAATGGGCTTATTATTGACTTCAAAGGGCTCACTAACAGCAGCATACAACTTCTGGCATCATTTCAGTCTCACTGGTTCTCGATAATTAAACATACTGTTTAGTTCATAGTACATTTTTAATTAATAAACAAAATAATTTGCATAGCTTCTTTATTTGGCTGTTTGCTAACATGTGCTTTGCCACACAAATGTTTACTTCCCACTGTCCTGAAGAGGAATCCTTGTACTCACAGGGGAGGAACAATATGGCTCAGAGAATTAGTTCTACAGAACCCTCCTTCAATAACTGATCATTCAGAGTGGGAGGGATAAAGGGTGAAATTTCACATTAAAAATATGGGGGATGGGGGCAAACAACAATATAATATTAATAGAATTCATTAATATACTATTAATAGTATTCAAAGAACCAAACAACATATGTCCATTCTGGAACTCCACAACTCCTTCCCATTTTCAAAAAGCATGAAGTACCATAAAATCCTTCCATCTCATCTACTGGAAGAGATGTATCTTCCCACATTGCCATCTAATACAGCTCAGAATTCTGTCCTATAAGCCTCAATATAAAATGTGTTGTTCTCTAAATAAAACTTTGAAAGCATACATTGTGTTTATAGGCTGGCTTACAGTCACAGCAATCATATGTGCCTGTGCATGTATATGTGAGTGCATGAGACAAGAGTACTGAACCTATTGATTAATTTCTAATTAAAAGAGAAGTGAGTGAAACACTGGAAAAATTCTGAAGCAACCTTGTATTGTGATATGCAGAAGAATGCAAGCTGCAGTTCATTGGTGTCTCCATAGAAACAAGACATATTGGAGGGTGTAAGACATTGTCAGAGGACTAAAAAATTTCAGCTTCAGCAGAAAACAGAAAAACACCTGAGGGATTTTTTTTAACCAGGAAAACAAAATTAATTATTCATTTCCTATATAGGAAGCATCCGTTTTTAGATGAGTTACTTAACATACATCAGGATTAATTTATAGAGTGGCTAATCCTATGATTTTCTAATCCATAAAATCTGAAGAAAATGCATCGTTGCACTTTTAAGTATAATGCCAAAGAGGAATATAAGTAGGCTCTCAATGAATAATTGAAAACTCTATTCAATGTGCTGTTAATTCTTGGTACCATTTTCACACTTGCTTTAGACAGTGCTTATGCATTCATATGAATATTGGCTCATAAGCAGAAGCTGTTCTTGGCCTGTGCAAAAGGTGTCCCCAGGAGAATTAAAGGCAGTGGGGAGACATTGCTTCAACAAGACACTATGCTCTAAACCTGCTCAGCATCCCTCCTACTTCAAACGAACAGAGACTCACAGTGTGCAGCTGCAGCAACTATTTTTAAGAAATTGAACCCACACACAGGATGGATTAAAAAAGGCTCATCTCCATATGCTAAACCTGAAGCTATAGGCAGAGATTTTCTCCTATGTGACCAAGACACCTGTGCCAGCTGGTAGCTTCATAGGCTGGGCTGCTGTTCCCTGATTTTATGCCCTGAACTGGCTACTGAAGCCTCAGTGACAGACTTCCCACCTCAGAACCAACCCTAAGACCCCTCAGCTTCTTTCCTAAAGATATTCCTTATCCATGGAGCTCCCCAGCACTGAAGATACCTCTTACCTCCTTTTCTACTGAAACAAAAATGCTGTGGAAATTATCAGTTTCCCCATCAAGTAATTTCTGCTCCATTTCCACAAAAAACCAGAAAGCCTCTCATGCTGCCTCCATGGCCTGGGGTACAGATGAGCTACTTACACAATGCAAGGGAACTGAAGTTGAGAACTGCCGTTAACTTTTGGCTAGAGGTCTCTGCAGTTTTAGGAGCCTCTCTTAGAGCTAGATTAAGATAGTGCATGTTAGACCACAAAAGAGAACAGATTCTTCAAGAATAACCAGGTCTTTTCCTGGTAACATCATGTGCCATGATATATCATGGTGATGGTCCAACCCTTCCACAACAACTAACCACTTAAAGGAAGATGAGGATTAAGGAAATAGATGAAAACTATAAGACTTCCCAGCTGCAAACAAGACTTAAGTGTTCTAAAAAGATGTATCAATGAAAGGGAAGGAAAGAGAAAGTTTAAGTGAAGAGTTATTTTGGGGCTTTTTAGTGTGCATGTCACACAAAACCAAGTTCTGTACAGAGCACCCATGTTAGTAAAAAAATTCAGAGAACACACTGAAGACTAAGTATCATGCACATTTTTTATCAAGTATGATCTTCATAATAAATATCCAGGTATTAGAGCTCTGCCAGAGGATAAAGACTCATTCTCTATCTCTCTACAGATTTGCATCAAGATCCATCTAAGATCAGAGACAATCCTTTAATTAACAAAGTATGGTATCTTCCAGTCATTTGTCAAAATTGACACAAAATAGAAGAATGGCACTACAAGCGATTATGACATTTGTATCCAGCTGTGCTTTTTACCATATGTGAAAAGATAGAAATTCAGAGAACTGTGGAGTGATATGCACTCATTTACACCACAGGTTCTCTGATCTGTGCAGCAGAGCTGAAAGCAGTGAACTTACACTCAGTCACTTATCTTTCAAAAATGCAAAGTGCTGCCTGCACAGAAAAAGTTAAAATTGATGGGTATACATGGAAAAATATTATTTTAAAAGAGATGCAGAAGATGATGAAAAATAGCTAACACTGCTATTGTTTTTCTGAGGAGAATGAAAATTAAAAAGAATTATTATTTTTGGTCTTATGAGGACTAATAAAATGGCCCTGTAATTGACTTTTGGACTTTGGATAAACAGTAATGTCATCCTATACCTTTGTTTATATGTGCCATTCTTGCCCACATCATCAGTCTTAGCGATGTTAAGGCCATTTCTCAAGTAAGTAGAATTTACTCTAGGAATGAGAGATGATGAGAGAAAAATAAAAGCATGTTTTTCTGAAGGACATAATGCTAGGCTGGTCCTTTAGGGAGTCACTTAAACTCTTCTGTATTGCATCTAAAGAAAAAGCCAAAAGAGTTGTGTAATCTCAAGTAGCCTGGCTTCACATCCTTCACTGCGATCACAGTTTTGTCCCTCCTGAATCTTTATAGACACTGACATAAAATGAGGTAAGGATACAATAGTTTGAACTCTCTTTTCCCCTTTTCTGTGCCCCTTATCCATTTCCCAAAAAAGGCAATGAGAAAGAGAAATGACTAATGTATTTCACTATTGTGTTACTTATTAATAAAAGCTGGACTGAAGGGACATTGAGAAATAACATTCGGAAAGGAGGAGTGCACTACAACACAGTTGCTGATGTATACACCATGATCATATATTACTGCAAGTCCAGATTAAATTAGATGGAATGGTGTTGACATAGCTCAGGAGAAAATTAGCTAAGCTTACACAATAAAGTCTTTATTGTCTGTCAAGCATGCTTGACACTTATTTTTACAAAGTATGATACTTTATAGGAGGCTATGCAAACACTCTGACTAAATGCTTTATTCTGCCATTGTTTATAGATGATATTAGATCTAAAGCACATACCTGCATCATGCAGTGGTGGAATTTCAGCACAATTTTGACATTAGTAATACACACTGGATTTGCAGTAACGACTCTTACAAGTTGTTTGGTCCCAGAAGTATGTTAGACATATTGCAGTGGGGTCACAGATGAATGTTCCTAATTGCAGATCCAGGAACAGTGAGATCAAAGATCTCTGCCAGATCTTCTGTCCCTACAGATGCACACAGACCCAAATTTTCCAGAGATTCAATTTATCTGGGTAGCCAAGACCATTTGAATCAGCAAAGGATACATGAAGTTTTAGGAGAATTACTAGAGAAAACATATTGGCCATGCTGGCTGTCACAGAATTTTGTCACACACAGTTATCAGATGTGGAGAAAAAATTATGAATAACTGTTATGAAAGACTGAAGACTACTGCAGTGTGTCCATCATTCAGGTCAGTGGTTACAGCTGTAGTGTAAGAGTGGTGAGTAATGTGTTTAATTTCATACTTTGCCAAAGGCCTCTTAGGGGACATGCAGGAACTGACAGAGCCTCTGCTTAATTCTCAAAATAAGAATAATGATCTTTCCTCACTTCAGAGATGTGCTCAGATAACTGAGGCAGATTGCTGTAGGGTGCAACAGGTTCACATTACTTTGCTTCTATACGTATGCATACATACACACACACACACACATATGTGCATATATTTTCATCAATGGATAACATCAAGGACATAGTGAATTTAGATAAGTATTGCAAGTTCACTCACTTTCCTGCAATTTGCAGACAACACATCTTGCTAAGAAGGAGAGATGATTTTGTAAATATGAAAGTTTTGCAATATATTTATTGAATCCATCCAGGACAACCTAGTGCAATATTCTTCCCCTGTGTATTTTACCACTTTGGCATATATCCTCATTGTGAGCATGTTTAAGTGAGTTTGTTTGGGCTTTTGAACATTATATATATGTAATGAAAGTCCCTTTGAACAAGTCTACTATTTTCCATAATTAAAACAAAATAAAGCAGAAAAGGAACACATTAATTTTCCTGCCAGAGGTGCATTTATCCCTAAGCACTTTGAGCAAGGCACAGTGATGCATAATATGTTGCACAGTAATTCTGCCTGAGTAAAGCTCCTGATATTAAAGAATAACCATGCATCCAAGAGACAGTCAGCCTTAGGCACAGACAGATTGACACAGCGTGGTGCAACATTTTTGTCCAGAATCTGGAAATGCCTGCTTGTGAAACTTTGGCAAGAGTAAGTTTGCACCATATGCATCTCCTTGTAAGTTTAATTGCCTGTATACAAGCTATTAGTCTACCTTCAGGAGTTACTTTTCTTAACATCTTCCTCCTTCATTTGCAGTATTATGGCTAAATGCATATTATTAAGTCAAATAAATGAAAGGCAATCCATGGTAGTTTGAGACTTTGACCAAGCATGAAGCCCGAGCTAATGAATAAGACCAATCAATCAATCAATCAAGAAGTCTTTGGTTCTAAATCAGTATTGGTATTCCACAGGCAGAATTGCTTAAGACAGAAGTTCCTTTAGCGTACTGCCATCACTGCACCATAGTGCAGACCTCCTTCACTTGTATTCTTCATTGTTATCTCTTCACACTAGTAAACATTGGAGCTATGCTTGATGAAAAAGGGATATTTTAAATAACCTACTAAAAAGTTGCACTAAGAAAGAGTGGTCAGTCCCACCGAAACTGCATGACATATTTGCAGCAAAATCCAAGATTTCTTAGAAGAATTTGAATGCAGATTACCTAGTTAGTAGCAATAATCAAAAGAGCGTTATATAGATAAATCAAGATACCTACAAAGAAAAGGCATTTACTGAAAATAGGCACAATGTATTTTACATTTCCACCTTGTCTTTCAGTGCCACAGCATAATGAATCACTGTGAATAACATGGTGATAGCGTCTTTAGAAGGCATGCCTGTATGCCTGCTAAAAAGGATGAGCTCTCCGTACTGTGTCCTGTGTGAGTCTATTTACATAATTTAACTGTATTACAAACTCCACAGACTATAAATATCACTTGCATGTATTATCTACATTATTGTCACCAGGATAGTCCCAAGATAATTAAAAGGCATTTTTTCTTGGTGTCTAACTTTCTTTTGGTATTATACAATTTTCTTGGCTATTTATTTTAGGCTTGGTTTCATAAAAATCATAGTTTAAATAAACTCACGATTCATTCTCACATATCTATGAGGCTGCACGAGGCTACTCAAAGACTTTCGTGGACTTACACTGGTGTCACTACCAGAAGACATCTGAAGAGCATGCAACTGCATAGTTTTGCCATTGCCATGAGACCTCTTTGTAAAAGTGAACAAATTTGCTCTCTGTGTATGCGCTGTACAGGAAGGAATTCAGCATTGCTATGGAGTTGAAGCCAAAGTGACATGGAATGTAATCTACACCAATATGTAGAGGAGCAATCCACTTCCAAGGACATGGGTAAACCTCCACTTTGGAGACGGAGAGATGTGGCAAAGCAGATGTGCTGCCTGGCGCTCCCTTCTAAGGGGAGCTCCTGGAGGACAAGGTGCCGTGCAGTGCCATGAAAGCAGTCGCACCAGCATTCTGCCAGTGAGGCATTTCTGCTCAAACTGAAAGGCGCTTCCCATGAGCAACAGGGGTTAGTCCCTTCTCTTAGCACTAAAGGAAGAATTTCATCTCCTTTTGGCGGGCTGAGAGGAGGTCACAGAGACACACAGGCTGCTCTGCTTCCCATTTGCTCTGATTTCTGCTGTGCTGCATGCTGTACAATTTTCATGGGCTGGACCGTAGCAAAGACAGGCAAAATGAAGGCATGAATATTACTGCTTGTATAAATATATTTTTCCCCATATTTAAATTTTTTTGAAATAGTTGATCCACACTGCCAAACTTGAGGACTTTTCTCTAAAGTAATACTTTAAAAAGCATTTTCATTTACTAAAACACTACAGAATTTATCAAAATAGAGTTATTTGGGAATCCTTCACAAGGAACTCAGTTTCTACCTCTGGAAATTTTCATTGACATTTTTAAAAATAAGTGTAATAAAGTCTCCAAAACTGACAGAATAAAATGGATCCAGCTTTAAATAGAAGAAATTTGTGACAACTTTAAAATTTCAGATCAAGGTGTCATTTTTCCACCAGGCTTGCCCTACACTCCGTCCTTCTCATGAGAAAAGGCAGAATTCCACTGTCCAGAAGCTTACATGATTGAATTTTCTTTTAGTTCTCCTACACATCATACCTGCTTCCCCTACATGTAACCTGGGGCTTTGTAAACTGCTGCTCCATACATAATCAGATAAATTTTAAATATAGATAAGTTTTAAATATTTTAAGGCAAAAAGCACTCCACAGAGTGTGGGTGCCCAGGCCCCAGCAGCAGTGGGGGCTCTGTGAGGGGAGGCCGGGGCTGCCCCAGCTGGAGTCAGCCGGTTCCAGCTGGACTCAGCCGGTTCCAGCCAGATCCAACCACACAGCACAGGGAGCTGCAGAGCCCATGGCTGGGGCAGGGGCACCTCAGGGACTTGTGAGTGGAAGGAAGGGCAAAAACATTGTACATAAGGTGGTGAGGAAAAAACTGGTGAGATAAACCTTCATAAAACCCCAAAACGAGCTCTGTGGGCACAAAGGTGAGAACAGAGAGGAGGAGGTGCTCCAGGCACCAGTGTAGAAATTCCGCAGCAGCCCATGGAGAGGACCATGGTGGTCCAGCCACACTGCAGCCAGTGAAGACCCCATGCATAAGCAAGTTTGTCATGAAGGGTTGCAGCCCATGGAAGGACACACACTGGGGAAGATGTGTGTTGCTGAGTGGCAGAGAGGAGATGTTATGGATGGATCCCAACTCCTACTCCCCATTGCCTGGGGTGGCAGAGGTCAAGTAGTCAGGTATGGAGGAGTAAAAATGAGCCTGGGAAGAAGGAGAGGCCAGGGGAAAGGAGTTGTTTTCATTTTTCTTTGTTTCTCACTACCCAAACCTATTTTAAATTGGCAATAAATTAATTTCCCCAGGCTGAGTCTGTTTTGCCCATGACTGCAACTGGTAAGTGACGTCCCTGTCTTTATCTCATTCCATAAACTGTTTCACCTTATTTCCTACCTCATCCCACTGAAGTGACGGAATGAGAGAGTGGCTGGGTGGGGGTCTGACAGCTGACCAAGGTCAACCCATCATAAGGACTGAAATCAGAAACACACTCTCTTCCAGAAATTAAATCATCACATCAGATGTTAATGAGATAAAAAGCACTCCTTTAAGTCAATACAGAAATAAATCATAGTTGTAAAGGTTTGTATTTATGGCTAACATTAGAGGTTAACAGATTAAGGTTTAGCATTTTTTTATAACAACAATATTCAAAAAAATTATTATATAGCACAGTGGAAAATAACCTGCTCCTTTCTATTTCTGTAGGCTGAAAACAAGGAAAGCCTTCATCTGTTTGAGGTTATCTAACAAAATTTTTATACCACTTAGAGCAACAGATTCCAACATTTGCCTAGACAACTTATTTTGGTATTGGAAGAGGCACATTTAACCCCACAGTACAACAGTGGCAAGGGAAAGAAGAACTCCATGAGCAGAGTGCATGGCAAAAAGGCCATTTTATGCGAATAAGAAATCTGGCCCAAGCTAACTCAGGGAAATCAAATCAACTCTCCCGACTAAGGCTTAGTTACGGAGGTGTAAACTTGGAATAATTTACTAGTGCCTTAGTAGTTCAAAAGATAATCTGCTTCAGATAAATGCTAAATCACTAACTCCTTAACCAGACCATTCTTATTAATCTACACGAATCAACATTGTCTTGCTGAAAATAAGGACTTTCAACTCTCAGTTCAGATTTATGCTAAGTTCTTGGGCAAGGATCTTTTTCCTTCCTCAAAAGCATATGCTGCTCATATCTTACTACCACAATAGACCTGTCCAATATCTTTTATTCCTTTAATATACTAAGCTTTTCTCTTCATTTAATGTTGCCAATACCAGTGAAACGCCACTTTTTGTTTTATTTTTGCTTTAGCAGAGAGAAAATAAAGCTATAAAAAAGTCCTCAGAAAAAGTCTCCAGTTGATGCAAGATTGCTATAATTCTGATTTGCACAGGTCCCTTTTGATGCATAAAATGTGTGAGGAAAACTAAGTCCATTTTGGACCATGTATTTTAAAACTTTCATTAAGCATTCTCATTAATGTTGTGTGCAGCCTGGTTTTGAACTTTTGAAAAAAAGCTAACAGATTCTCCTGGATTCTTAATTTACCCCATAACTTCATGAATATAATTTTTAATAGCTACTTTTCACAAGTCAGTAGGAGTCAAGACTTCAGCTTTAACTGGCAATGGTGTTAAGCAGAAAGAACCACATTTATATCTTCTAGGTAGACATCAGGGTAATTTTACATCCAATTGTGTCTACTAGTAAGTATCCCATTGATTTGACTAAGAGGACCTATACACTTTTGCTGAAAACAAATGAAAATCACAGAAACTTAATTTTGAAACCAACCTGTACAATACTCAGTTGGATGACTGAGTGTATTGATTTTGTAGGTTTAGGAAAACTTTGGTAGATCCCTACTTCCCTTTACTTGGCATATTTTTATTTTATTCCTCTCTTATCCTATACAATTTTTCTGTAAAAGTGTCCTTCATTTAAAGGGAACAGCTGCTAGCACAGTAATCACAGTGTCCCCTTCTGTGTTGGAAACTGTAGCTCAGAATCCTGTTCTCAATTGTTATTTTTCTGTTCATGACATATCACAGCTGTGTGAATAAGACTACTTAAATTTAAGGATAAAAACATTACTTTAAATTCTTTTATTTGAAGGAATCTCTATTATTCAATATTCAATACTGTCTTGATCTGTTCTCAGATTTCAATGTCTCTGAAAAAATTTCAACCATATCAGCTCTGTCTGAAGTCCCATGGAGCAGGGGCGCAGGTGCCATACACATGTGACTGAAATTTCATGAAAATTTAATCTTTTCATAACCAACTGACTACCCCAAATTGGATTCTTAATGGCACACTACCTGGAAATTCAAATGTAGCTTCTTTTGATTTCAGAGTAACCCATTTGAACACAGACAGTGAAACTGACTTGTTACGACCATTTAACATGAGTGAATACTCTAGAAAGGAAAAAAATTATATTACTTCAACCTTAGGGGGTAGGGAGGAAAAGATTCATATTGTATTCAAAAAATTGGCATGGCTAAAGGAAAAAAAACATAGCAGTTGATTGCCTCATATGTAACTATTAATAGAATTTGGAACTGAAATCAGTAAAACAGGAATTGTGCCATTAAATTAGCTTTAGAACGATAGTCTTTTGAAATACAATTTTAAATATTTGAGTTAATTTCCAGGCCTCTGTGCTACCTGTGCATATGATTTCTCCTCTTTTCTTCTCATGCAAATGCAGTAGGGCACATACAGCACCTTTCAGGCTAGCTGGCTTCCCCAATGCTTCAAAACTAAAATGAAATTAAGTGCAGAACGTGTTAAAGAGTTGCACTTTCAAGAACTTCCTTACAACAGTCTTAAGCTAAATCCCACCTGTAGCACTGTCTTGAATATATTTTCAATTTCAAAAACTTAATTTTTGGAAGGTAATGTAAATCTGCATTATTAGATCTTCAAGTCTGCCCACACTTGACTACTGCTATAATTTTATGTTTTAAATATAAAGTAATGGAAAATACAGTTGAAGAGAGAGAGAGATGAAAGTGAGCATAATAGTGGCCAGGTTCCCTGATTTATGCATGCAGTCATTTACACTGGACTTTTTCAGTCTCAGCAAATTGACAGAAGAGAATCAATGGAAATATCTGCCCTTCTGTGAGGATAATTTCCCCTTCCTTAGCATAAAAAGAAACATGTATGCACACCATCAGATGTAATTTGTATCAATTTATGTCAGTAGTACTTCCCAAATATATCAAAGGGGCAACTCCTGCACTATTATCTTAAAGAAGACAACCTTCTGCTACCTGGCAAAGTATTCCCGTCCATA
Organism: Dasyornis broadbenti; assembly: GCA_013397935.1. Lineage (NCBI taxonomy): Eukaryota > Metazoa > Chordata > Aves > Passeriformes > Dasyornithidae > Dasyornis > Dasyornis broadbenti. Next base: position 243,789 of record VZRN01003896.1, on the reverse strand, counting down.
CTTTAGAGAAATGACTTAGGAGAAAATTGTATGACCTATTAACAACCAAAGAAGTTTTCAGCATAGTCACATCTTCACCCTGCACTGAGGTGCCTGAAACAATTATCCTGCTGTTTTCTTCCCAAATACCTGTGTAATTTATCATTTTATTATCTGCTGCTAATAGCATGATCACAAAAGTGAAATAAAAATATCTGAATCAAACGGATTCATCTGGCAAAATGCCAAAATGACTGTTTTGCTACTTTTCTAAAAAAACACGTATTAGTCCCTCAGAGGTCTGGCTTGCAAAGCAGTGGCACTGCATGAAACAGTGAAGACTGATGTATTTATGAGCCAGCTAAATTGCAGCCCTGTGTAAGAATTTGGGAGATGCTGTTAATTAATTATTCGTGTATAAATTAAGAGTGGAAATTTTAGAATTACTGGTCAACAGTTTTATTCACTTCAGAATCCCATCACTATACCATGATTCTAAGTTCAAAATCCATCTTTTACTGATTTTGTTATTTAAAATGTAATCAGTCATTGAAAAGGCTTAACTGAGAATTGTGTACCCACATTTAAATGCATTAGAACCAGAATTTGGACCAGAATAAGTCTGTCACTAGAGCTCCAGGCTCTGTCACTGATTGTACTGTGTGTGTGGCCATGGAGTATGACAATGAGCTGATGAGGAACGGCACCACGAGGTCTTTAGGGTTCCCCTGGCTTTTGAGCCCTTCACTATGTGGCAGTATCTCAGGGGGGCACACACTGCTCTTTCTGGTTCTCTTACTGAAGGAGTGTGTGTGTTTCTCTGTGTATGTGTGTGTATGTGTGTGTGTGCACGTGAACAAATGCCTGCCCCTGCTCACACATTACAGCATTCCTGGGTGAGAACAGGTACAGGAGATGTGAGATCCTAAGAGAACAAGAGAAATAAGAAGTGTATCTCAAGATTATATTGGTATAAATATATATCTGTTCTTGCTCACTGAAGCATAGTGATATCCATAAACCCCCATGCTCAGATCAGACACAAGGAATTTAATTCAAAGCAGTAAGTCTAGATAGGAAATCCAGGGAATTCTGTCTGGATGCATGGGAATGATAAGAAGCAGGCACTCACTTCACAACAGGCACAAAAGGGATCCATCAAAGTAGTACTACAACTAGCTTCAAGGGACACCAAACACCAAAGACTGTGTTGCCATGCACAGTCCTGGGAAAGGGAGTTTCCCAGGTTAGAAAGCATTTCCCTTTTCCCACAGGGCTTCAGCCAGAGCCCTCTAAAACCTAGGGGAAGTTCGTACTTGTTTTCATCTAGAGTGGACCCAACATTTAGATCAGGAAAACTTATCAAGCTTGTTAATATTTCTTTGGATGTTGATATGATTTAAGAGGTTCTTATTGGAAGTTAGTCTTACTCCTAGTTCCAGATTTTTTTCCTAGATCAACCTAGCTATCATCTGGTGTGCTTTAAAATGGAACTGTGAAATGGAATGTGCAAAGAAAATGGAACTACACATGCACAGAAAAAAAAAGAAAATAACCTATAAAAAGGCCTGTTCAGCTTGTCTCTGCAGGTTTTTGAAAAAGAATGTCTTGTCAAAGCCATGGTTTGGAGTGTGGCCGCAGAAAGAGCCAAGTCAGCACAACCAGGCATGCTTCAGACACACACAGAGTGGGAAGGAACAAGTGTCTGTGGGCAGGATGTGAACCTCTTCAGATGAATCGGCTAAAGGAATAATGAAATGGTATCACAACTTCAATATGTGGCAGTATGGTTAAAATATGGGAGAGATAAATGCTTAGACTGCAGTTCAGAGCAATAGCCCAAATGAATTGTCTAATTGTAAGGTATAATTTAAGCTTTAACTAAGTCTATGAAAATGTATGCAGACTACATATTTATGAGAAAGATTCCATTGACTCCATATAATCAATAAAATCAAGAGCCCCTATGAGATTCAGCTATTTAACCTGCCAATCTTTATGACACTACAGTATTATTCCTCTTGGTTTAAGATGTTTTCTCCTTTTAGCTTCTATTATGGCTGTGCAAATGGGAAGCCAAATGATTGCACTGAGGAAAAAATGAGGCTGAATAGATACAAAATGCTGTCAAACACACAGGCTGAACAGAAAAGATATGGTTTTAATTTCTTTTAGTTTTTGCCTGTTATTCTATCAGCAGTTGGACAGGGGGAAGACAATAAATCAGATGCAAGAATAATTGAACACAAGACAACACCCTACTTAAAGACCCATTGATAAAATTTATAGGACTAAAAATGCTAGAAAAAAACCTGGGATTACAAGATCATTTCTGCAGAAATGTAGAGAACAGCTCCTGAGTTCTGTGCCCTCTCCTAGCTATGCAGATGATGTGAATGGTGAGGGCTGTGAGATTTTGGGGGAGTTTAACCCAGGCCTTTTCTCTAGGAGAGCCAGCACAAAGACAAGCTTTCTAAGAATAAGCACCTCCTAGGTGCCTGATTCCCTTAAAAACAAGAACATCTGAGCTGGGCCCACTCCTCAAAGCAATGCCAAACTCACTTCCCCCTCCAACCCCGCAGCAAAATTTCTGTAGGAGATGAACTACCTCCATTTGGGTTTCCTTGTCATCACACAGAGGAGCAGCCACAGTGAGGGACTGACTGTGACTGTGTGCTGAAGTAACATCTGATCACCACCACCTGCTTTCCTTTTAGATCCTGGCATTTGAAGTGCAGGTCCCCAATGGGGTCCCGGCAGCAGGTGCTACATGGTGCTACAGACAGGCAGGTTGCTGCCTGGCAGCACGGCCTGGGGAGCACAGCACCTGGCTGCCCTAAGTCACACGCTCACCAGCCATGCTATCATCCGTGCTGTGCTGCTGGAATATTTATCTCGACATGCCTGGCCTGCCTTTACCCCTCCTCTCTCTGTGGGTAAAGTACACGAGGTCTGGAAGTGCTCTTCCTCTTCATGACCTGCTGTGAGATTTCTGCCCGCAGGAAGAGCACCTGGATCTGACAAGTAAAAGGCAGCCTGATATTTTCAGGCCTCTATTATTAAATGGTGTATTGCCCTTATCATGATCCCAGTTAAGCCAGTAAGTGTTTTGCCATCAGCTTCAGTAGAAGCGTGTTCAAACCCTAGAAACTAAGGATTTGATGATGGTAGGTTCACCTAGAAAATGAACTGAAAATTTAAAAGGATGTTGTTGCTCTTGTATCAAATGTCGGATAGAGTGCTTAGAACTGGGAGGACAGACAACAGATTACAATACAGATCAGCTAAAACTTGAACCTAATGACAAAAAATGCCTTTTCTCAGAGATCACGGAAATGTATGATCGCTACGTGATTTTTCTGCTTTGGATCTCTTTCTCTCTTTTGTTTGATGGGCAATGGTCACCTTTAAATCTTTGACTATGATATTGCAAGTAATTATTGCTACCATAAATGCTGCAGTAGCATTTATTATTTGCCTGCCATTTCTCTGAAGAAGTTAATGGTAACTATGATGGAGTTTCACTTTCCTTCAATGAAAGAAATCTATGAATTACTAAGCGGTTTTCTCTATATATCACTGAATGCTCTACTGTGCAGGTTGTCTAACAGTAACAGACTTGTTACCCTATTTGTACCTCGGTAATGTACTGCTAAGAGAATTAATAGCTTGCAGAGCAGATCTACTCTGCTGCTTTCTGCATGCTTTGCTGGCATTCATACGGTCCTTTACAATTTTCAGGCTTCAATATCAATTTTGCAAGCCTATCTGTCAAAAACAATTAAATTCTACAACAGATATAATTTGTATTGCACCGATCTGTGCAAATCTTTCATTGTTGCAGGTATAAATATTTTATATTACACAATGAGAAACTAAAAGGAATTCAATTTAATTTAGCCATGGGGTCTCCAGTCAAGGATATGTGGTTTTGTATGTACTCCAGCCCTTTGCACTGTTCTTGGCCAGAATTCTTAAAGTATATATAAACAGGAAAAAAAAGTAATGCCTGTTGTATTCAAAGAAAATGAAGCTGGCATTTACGGAGCCTGTGCTACAGTAAACTCTTATCAGCGAACAGAACTTTGCTTTTAAAAGGAGTGCAAAACGCCAGTTAATTTCCCTTACTACGCTAGAATAATTTATTAGGATTTTATTTTTGATAGCAATGTGGATCCCCTATTCTTTCCTTTGTATTCAGACTTAGCTCCCTTTATATTCACATCAGAGACATCTATCTGGTCTCATTTGTACTACACTCATGAAACTTGAATGTACAGAAGTCCAGTTATTTCTGATTTTCCTTTATGAACCCCAGCATAAATTTAAGCTTTTCTCCTTGAAACCAGACCAAATTATTAACTACATATAAATGCATTGCAAAGACAAAGCTAAGAGTAAAAAATTAAATATCTAAGAAGAAAAATAGCAAGCATATAGATCAAAAAGTTTTCAGAAAAATACAGCTGAGATTTCTAACACGTTGGCAATAATAGAATACCAGAAATAATAAGCAAAATTTGTGGAGCATAACTAATGTGACGTAATCTATGCTACAGAGTTCTATGATTCCTCGAAATATAATTTAAAAACTTTTCAGATAAAGCACAAGTGAAACATTGTATGTTCTGTGATATGGTCATTTCTCCTTCTGTACATTTTTTTAATTTAAGAATGGTATGTATTGTTTTAACCATAATGAATGGGTTGCTTTTATTTATGTGCCCTTCAGTACGCTTATTGCTCCAACTATGTTGATTATTTTTTCTATTATTTTTAAATTATTTCGTTATTTATGACAAGCAGCTGCAAAATTGCTTTCCTTTACTGGGAAATTATAAGAGATGCAAAACTGATAGAAAATTATTAATGCAATTTTTTTTAAAATAAAATTTCAAAATAGCAAGTGGACTACTAAAA
>VZRN01003896.1:144135-235461 GCA_013397935.1 Dasyornis broadbenti | reverse complement strand
AAAAAAAAAAAAAAATTACCTGAGGGCATTTTTCAACAGGATCTCCACAAATCTTGGTTTACTTACGCCTGCTTTGAACAGACCGAGCTGCATCTAAACAACTTCTTAATACCAGGAAGAAATGTGTAACATAAGGTTCCATCCACATTAATGTTTGGAAAATGCTCACCGGAACACCAATCAAGCTGGGATTTCAGGGTGGAAAACTTTAAAGCTTAAAAGCACAAACCCCGAGAGGATTTTATATACATTTCCACTCATGTAGTTCCAGCAAAACAGTCTACTTCTCGAAATCCTGCCCCTCCACTGTAAATGCCTTTTTAATACATTGCCTTTATTTTATAGTATCTTTGGACCAGGACCACCCTCTATTAAATTACTGTATTACACATAGAAAGGGCCTCAAAGGCAAGGCAGTGCAAATTTTAATAATAAAAGCAACTCTTTCAGAGTTGACTGTTACCAAAGTGCCTCACTTCTAGATAGCTCTAGATAGGTTGAAAGCAAAATCTGAACACAGCGTCCATGGCCCAAGACACAGTAAGTTGTCAATGCAGAGAAGTCAATGGGTTTTCTACATTCATCCTAAAGAGAAGAACTCCCTCCTCAGAGATTGAACACATTGGAGAAGACAATTTCAGAGCACTGAGTAGCCGTTTAGATACAAGCAGGTTCATTCTTCCTCCCTCCGTCCCTCCTGTGCTTGTCTTCAAGATAACACTAGCTGATGTCCCTAAATAGGCTGTTTAGGAAAAGACAGAAGCATAGCTCTGACTCTGGGTATCATAACCCCTTCATTTCAGTACTGGGTGGAAACAGAAAAGCATATAATCTGTGTGTACAGATGGCATAAATATTTTCCATGTGTTTCCATGACAAAAGATAAAGATAACGCAAGAAACAGTTAGAAAGTAGAAGTGTGTGTGAGTGTAACTGAGATTGATGGTCCAGAAGTTTCTCTCTTGGCTAGATAAAAGCTGATGAAATGGAAATGAGGGGAAGAAAAAAAAGAGAAAATAGCTAAAAAGAAAATTAATCACTGCTTCATCAAATTCAGTCCTGCCTTGGGAAACACCAAATGTCAGATTTCCTTGTTGATGTACAAAGACTCTCAAGGCTGTTCCCAGGATGTAGTAGGAAAGCGTGTGCTTTCTTAAAACAATATCTTTTTCAGCATCAGAGCCAAAGGATGTCACCACTCTTCCTTAACCTAGTTTTGAGCTTACCAAGCATACAGTGATGATCTTAGAGCTCATTCCTATGCAGAGGAGAATGTTAAAAATGGTCCATGGAAGATGCCTCGATGGTTCTGATCTGTGCTTAAAGGCTTTTAGGCTTTATAAAAACATAGTGCTAGAGAGAATGGACCATCATTTCCAACAGTTCCCATTTGTTTAGGGAGATACTGTGAGAAAATACTCCAAGCATATTGCTGTCTCAGGAAGGGCCTGAAGGATTATACCGAAAGGATGAGTCACTCCAGTGAAGGCAAAGCTGCATACTCGGTCATGGGGAGATTGTCATAAGCCACAACATCTAACACTAAGCAAGTACAGTGGACATCTGATAAAGCTGCAGACCACACAACAGAATATTCTACCCCTCTTAAGGTCTTTCCTTTACGTTTGGGATCTTTGAAATACCCTAATATCCTAACAAATAAGTCTAAATGTCCTTAAATCAACTTTGAAATTCCTACTGGTCTTCCTTTTATTTGGCTTGCTCTTTCTAACATAACTGGAAACTAAATATCTCCAGACATTACAGACAGCTGATAAATCTGCATATTTCTGGGCAGAGGATAAGCAGGCTGGAGCTTCTTTAAAATGTCTGGTCTTTCCACTTATTAGATTTGAAGCCTAAGTTATAGAACACCGGCGGATTATTGAAACCCCATTTTGAAAGGTAGGAGACAGAAGGAGTATACCTTCCATAACACCTGATATTTTAATAGGTAGTCTCTAGAGACAAAACAAATTGCTCCAATTAAATAAGCTTGTCTGGTGGTTTGAGTAACAAGAAATCTTGCTATCTCCAACAAGTATCATCGTAACTTATATTAATTAGTGGGAAAATACCAAAACAACAAAAAATTATGATAAAAACATTTACAATGCTTTCCTTTTAAATGGCAAACAGTTAACAATCAGTACAAATAAAAACTGAATTCTTACATGCCATCCTTTCCCAGAAGTAGAGTAGGAAAGCAGCTACTGTACATTGTGTGATGCTTCCTTTAATTGTATTATTAGGCCACCCCATGTGCATGTCGATTAACAAGGATCACATTCACTAAGACTCGGAAAAGCCTTATAAGAACTCGTACTTCTACTTGCTTCTATGGCAAACAAACAGGAAAATTAAGCAAGATACTTGGACAAGGAATTTTTAGTCTGCTATCCTTTGTAATGTCTGCAGCCAAGATCAAAAATGTTAAGGGCTAAAAGATGTATCCTTATTCTATTAGCCAGATCTACTTGTGTGTAAATCTCTTGAGGAGCTGAACTGAACTGATGGGATCCATTGGACAGATATTACTACAAGAGGCATCACATTTATGTACCTAACCAAAGACTCTTCCCTAAATCCCTCTGAGACTCATCACTACTGCTTTTCAACAGCACTATGGAAAACTCAAAGGGGGGTTTCAGCCTCATAAGTCCAAATGTAATTTGTCATAATATAGCACTGTTGATGAAGAATAATGTGCAGTTTTTAATTATTCATCAAAATCCTATTTCTCAAAAAAAAAGCTAGAAATATCAATCACCAGTATTACACCTAAATAAATTCTTAAGAATAATAATCACAGTAAATTATTACTTAATCAGAAAAAAGTCCGGTTTACAACTTATCTTTATACCACCAGCTGCAATGCTGGTATCCCAAAGAAAATACAAGTGTTCACTTGAATTTCACACTCCATTAGCAATACAGGTGTAAAAAAATTCTGACAAATAAAAAATGACATGTTCTGATAGAAAACTACATAATTTTCATTTCCATATGAATATTAAAATATTTGAAAGCAGAATTTTTTTAAAAAATTAAGGAGGGCTTTGCTTTGCTTTTCAAAACTTGATTACTACAATTGTTGATTGATAAGGGGCGACTATGGTTTGCATCTAGTGACTCTTCTAAATAAAACAGAATCATTTGGGAAACTGGAAGAAAAGGATAAAAAGTTCTGTCTGATTTCTTTCTGTCTGTGAAACTGCATTTTACTAAGTCATTTTCTTTACAATGGAACTTCCCACTTCTTTGAAAGGCAGCTGCATTGAAACATTTATAGCCCTAAAGCTTGTACAAAATACTATTTAATATAAGCAAGAACTAAATACTCTTTTTACCATAGACTTCAATACTGTAGGATACCTAGTAGATTTTCCGGAGGTCAGGCAGTTGGTGGGGTTCATTCTCATCATCTAAAAATCTAATTCTTAGGGTATTTCTGATCAGGATTCTCTATAAATTATAGCTATTGTGATAAAAAATTTCCTTTGGCAGACAGGAGATCTATAGATATAGTTTTCTTCATTGAAGGTCAAAGCTATAAAATAGTCCTAACATTGACCAGCAAAGCTATGGTATGGACATAAAATTTGACATGAAACGAAGAGGATGCTTGCAGGTTAGGATGTCAGAAATTCTTCATATTTTGATAATATCAAAGTGAAAGATGTGTCTACGAGCAGGAAAGCTTTGTGAACAATGATCGTTTGGAGGCAAGACTGCGAAAACATCTGGCTTACTTTTAACGCAAGTGTTGAAGAACAGCAATAGTAACAACAAAGAGGAAGACAATTCTGAAAGACCATATACAAACAGTGACACCAAAAAATATAGCACTAATGCCTTCTTTTAAAGACAATGACTTTGCTTCAAAAATTTCACTTTTTTCTTCTTACCAACATCTCCAGAGAGCTTAAGTTAGAGGCTTTTAATAGCCTCCCCTTTCTTTCTTTGTTTTCAGAGCTTCCAGCCATTTCTTCACAGTAGCATTTTCAGAATATACTCAAGAACTTAGTATCTCAAAATTATTACTGGAAATGAAAAAGAAACAGTAAACACCTGGTCTCCCTGTAGATATGTGTAAGCTTAGAGCAGTTACGAAATTTCTCAACTTTGCAGTGTTTCATTTTAACAAACCTTATAACGGGGCTATTATTTTCCCCAGTTTTTCTCAAATAACACTGTTTCAGAAGCCACTGATCTGAGAATGTTAGTGTAGGCTTTCTGACCTTTCTTATTTTAAGCAAAAATAGTTACCAGTGTTTTGTGATAAAGGACAGGCTTTAATTTTTCTATCTTTTTGTTTTCTGATCTATGTTCTATGTCAAACATAGCTCCTTTCCTTGCCTTGACTTCCTCTTTTCCTCCTTCCCAATTTTCTAAGTTCAAATAGACAAGAAAGTGATGTGAAAATAGACCAAAAAGTGATCTTTTCCTACCTGGTTTTGGATTTTACACATATCTGATAACTTTGAAAGATGACCAGTAGAGTTTATGACAGAACTGAAGATGGTGTTTTTAAAAATCATTCTAGAAACTATGGAAAAAATAAAACAAAGAGGAAGGACTTGAAGATGCTCAAAGTATGATCAGGTTAAATCTCACATCAAACCATCTGTTCTTCCTTGACAAACTTTTGGGAAGCGGGGAGAGAGACCGTGACAGCAGCTGCAGATAGTTCAAAGGCTTTCAAAGGGTCTGGTGAACCCAAAGGAGGCTCCTCACACAGTAGACTCCAAGTCAAAGCACTGCCTCCAAGTCACAGCCACAAGAAAAAGTCTACAAGGTCTCAGTAATATTTCTTGCTTATTTGCTAAAAATAGCAACTGAGTCTAGATCATCTGGTGTGTAAATAAAACTCTACTTCACATATTCTGTGCTTTGTACCTCCAGTATGCAATACAAGTGCTATCTAAACCCAATATTGACTGTGTCTTGTGCTGCAACAGCTAAAGTACCAGAGTTTGGACCTTTTCAAGATGAAACATGTTGTGGGTTTGACATCATGTTCAGGTCCTTGTTGTGGCTGATACACAGTGATCTGAGATGACAAGCTTTGTTCTGAAGGTGAAACAAAGTCAAATTCTGTAACCTCACATGTTGCCAAGAGACAAAACAGTCATCTTCTGGCCATATCTCATCAGAGACACTGGCACTAATCCATTTCCAGGCATCACAGCTCATAAACTCAGAACTATTATGGACTCAATAAAGTCAATCAATACATTAGTTAAGTGAGATGGAATGATTTAGCTCTTAGGGAAAAAATACAGGGCTCAGTGTTATTCAATGCTGGTTTTGAACATGCTGGAATAATGAATCCCAAGCAAACCATCCAGACAGACACACCTGCCTTGGCACATTCACTTGAAATACGATCAGGAAAACAAAATCTTTTTGTTTTGTTTAAATTAATTGCGAGGTCTTCAAAGTAAGGACTGCATCCTACAATCTGTTTTTCTAAAGCTTCTTGAAGAGTTTCTCTTCTGAGACCCTACTTTATACTGAGTATGTGCAACAGCTCAACAAGAACCTGGATTTGTCCCCTACAAATCTTAAAAGTCAAACACTAAAGTATCATTGTAAGACTGGCAAGTTTTTCAAAGGTGGAAAAACCTATTGCACTTAAATGACTTTTCCCCAATACCAAATCAGAGCTATATGGGAAAACATAGTATAGTGACAATGGGAGGAAATGTGGTACACTGGATGCCACAATACGCATTAGAAATACATTTTGACACAAATTCTTTTCAATCTTACATGCTAACTTAAAGTAATAAATGTAAACAGATGCATATATTTACACACTTCCAAATAACCAATAATGTGCGTTGACTTATCACAATCTTTATGAGGCCTGTTTTAGAAACTAATTGAATCTGTCTTTTATTTTAGAAACCAAATAAATTTTATTTAATGATTCCTTTCTGAGGAAAAGACATTCACAACATGGGATAGGGAAACCGCATCTTTGTAATAAAAAAAACCCCTGAATACTTTAATGAAATTACAGTATTGAAATACAAATACTCAATATTGCAATATTCAATGTTCAAATATATAATAATTTCATATAATAGGAGCTAGATCTTCTCCCTCCTCTATCAGCCTATATTTTCATTTCTGAGAACCTTGCTCCCATCCCAAGAGAAAGTTCCCAAGCTGACATGCACTATAAATTCTAATTTCTTTTTTTTTTTTAAGATTTAATAGATCCAGAAGCTTCTAGCATAAGCTATAGCAGTGAAAATATGCAGTGAAATTACTGGTTAGCCTGTCTACTAAAAATAGTTATTTCAGCCTATAAGAAAAAACATAGTAGAAATATTCTTTCAGTAGATTATTTCTATTAAGTTTTATGTTTCTTGCAGAAAGACAATGTGAGCAAGACTACTCATTAACAGTGGAATGCAGGAAGAAGTAAAATCCTCTAGCAACAGTTAGGGAAAGCATATTACAGTACATCTGTAAACCTGATTTTCTCTAAGGGTCAGTGAGGGCCAGAAAATGATATGACAAAGATGCACATTTCCCTGGTAGATTATTTAACGCTGCCAGTGTGCAAAGGAAAAAAATCAGCAATTACATTAATATTCACAGTGGCACCCTTTGATGCTTTCATAATTTAGATTTGACCTCAGCGAGAAACTTGGCAAATGACTGTTTTGTTCCTGTGCTTCTAGTCTTCTGTGAAAGGACAACAACACCCCTGCATCAGTCCTTCATCATGATTGCCCAGTAAGGACCCACAAATGTTTGATATCCAGGATTTTGCAGTCTGGAACTGAAGCACACTGGAAAAGCTGATATGTGTAGAAGTCACTATGGTTACTGCCTACACTTTCTTTGCCTCCAATAAGATCTTTCATTTCCATAAGCATTAAAATTCACCAAATGCACCAAAATTATTCAGACAAAAAAAAATAATCTCTGGTTTATAAGCCTTTCAGCTGTGTTGCTTTCATCTTTTTAAGTATAGACTCTGTGCTGAGGCATATTATTATATATCTGAATATAAGAAAAAATATTGCACAAGGAGAAACCTTGTGGTGGAAATGCTTTGCAGACCCCCAGCTTCAGCAGTGTATGGGAAACAGCTCTCTGCTCTTGGTCAGTGCAAAGCCAAAACCCAGAAAACACTGTACAGGATGCCAGACAAAAGGCACTAGCTGAAGATTTAGCAAGCCAAATTCAGATGATTATACTTAGTATTATAGTAAATTTTTTCAATACTAAGAAAATTAAAAGTTCATCTTCTGTACTTAGATTCCCTATCTACTGTAATAAGGAATAGCTATGAGGAATATGTAAAACTAATTTTGTTTTGTTTTGCTTTATCTTACAGTAATCACCATGATTCTTTCTTTCAGTATTCTTATATAAATATCAAACTGGCTAGAGTCTATAATATTTCCTGATCTCACTGTCACTCGGTATACCAAGATCTTTAAAATTGTATCCAGTGGCTGTGTCCTCAACAGTAATTTAAAACATTTCTTAGTTTTATCCTTTTACTTCAGGTAGCTTTCTACTTAAGTTCCTCCCAGCATGCTGAGTGATTTTTCTCTCTGCTATTGCCTGTTATTTCGAAAACCTGCCTGAACTACCTTTGCCAGTTCTCCTACATACAAGTAGCCTATTTTTTGTCTTTTCACCTCAATACCTCCTTACAGCTAGTTGCTTTTAGTGTGACATATTTGACAGATCAATATACTCTTTATCAGTTCAGTTACTTCCTTTTATTTTTCCTATATGTGATTTTGCTGGTATTCCCTGTAGGTGAAAATTCTTAATATTACTCTTCAATACACTCAGTGAGTTCCTTTCACTGGGAACCTTTTTTCCGTTTTTCAGGAAGAGCAGAGTGCTCACTGCATACAGGACATGCAGGTAAAACACTTGAAACCTTCAGCAGGAATCAGGCTGCACTGAGCTGTGGTTTGTAGAGAAGCAGTACCATCAGAGGCTTATTCCTGCTGCTGAGGTAGGATATATAGTCCCCTAGACACCCAAATCTGCATAATCTCTTCTACCATTGCCAGCCTCAAGGACTCAAACAGCATCCCCAATACTCACAGACAGAGCTTTCCCAAAATCATAAATATTGTCTTAAAAGATAGATATGCAAATTGCCCTTGACACTTCATACCAGATGTCCAACATCTAATAATCCAGAATACAGCCTATCATAACATTAGTTTCTTAAACCAAACTGAAAATAAAAAAGGCTTTTCCTTGTAATCCCTCACTTTTATAATAACAAACTCTTGCTAATATACTAAGCATCACATGAAACAAGAAAATCAGCAGTGGTCACTTTTTCATGTATCATCTCCATGTACGACACCCAGAAATAGTAAAGGAGGAGGAAAGTACTTCCTAGAGGTTCAAAGGATTCAGCTGTTGGTTTAAAATAGCCAGCATTTGCTACATAAGTCATAGAAAATATTGAACAATTCTCTGCTCAGAACTTTTTGATACAAATGAGAATGTGGTAAAGGTTTTACTTCTGATGAAGTCTAAGTAAATACACATATGTCCAAGTTTTGACAAAAATAGAATAGCATTTTAGTGGGAGCTTACAAAACTTGTGCAACTGCAGAAGAAGAGTACACCAAAAGGCTGATATTTGTTGGTAGAGTGCTACTCTGACTTTTAAGCTGTTTTCTGTTACACTTGCCTACTTGTGCTCCTGTCTTATTTCCTGGGAAAAATGCCAAAAAATAAAGTGACCTCTGTGTACTAACTATTAAGTATGTCACATCATGCTACTTAAAATATGTTACAAGCTGGTTGGCACAGAAACACGTTTTCTTCTGTTTGGGAACGCATATACTCAGTACAATGAAAATTCAGAGCCCCAGCTTCTTGGGAACCAAGAAGTCAGCTCTAAATATGGCTTCATATAGGGTTTCAGCTGCAGCATTAGAAGCTGTGGCAGAGTATCTTAAACCACAAACAAGATAATTTATAATGGGACAATATATAAGACAAGAACAGACCTTGCTCAGATTAAATTAATCCATTGGGGATCAAATGACCTGTAAAGCTACAAATTATGCTTTAGAAATCATTCCAAGCTGCAAGTACATGGAAGTCATGCCCTGGCTTTACCTAAAGCACAGACAAATATAGTGCAGATTCACAATCACAGCAACTGAGTACACAGTATAAAGAAAACACAGCTATAAAAAAATCACTGTCTTACAGAACACAGCTGGTGGATGGATTTAAGGAGACAATGAAGATGCTGAGGAACAAGTGACTCCTGTAGCCCTGGAACATGCAAAGACACAAAGTGAGCTGCAAGGGGTGACCAAGAAGAGGGATCAGAGAAAGCCTGCAGGAAAATAGCCAGAGATTGGAGCAGGGATAAAAGACTTCGCTGTAAATAGGGAGGTCTGCCCTGCAACCTATTCTTCCATCCCCATGTCTGCAAGACGGGCAGAGGAGAGTTTGTTGTTGTCACCCAGGGCCAAGCTTGAGCTGGGCACCTGCTTGGCTGCGGGGCTCTGCCGAGCCGCCTTCCAGGAGCAGCACTGGCACCTTTGAGCCTCTCTGTTTTAGCCAGCGCCGCTGTAACGCAAGTGGACGGCTCCATCTAGAGGCAAATATCCCCTGAGCTGGTGAGATGGCATCGAGACCGAAATATCTCTTTCTCCACAAGTCAGCACCTACTCAAAATAGCACTCCATGCTGCTGTCCTCTTGGCAGGGATGTCCAGCAGGAGGGAGCAAGCTCCATCCACGTCACCTTCTGCAAAGGCTGAGCAGTTGAAAATGCAACTAAGCTTTCCCTGAAACCCAGCTCTTGGTCTGAATGGTCTCGCACACCAAGCCTGCCAGATCAATCCTGCGGCATCCATAAAATGACACAGATTGAAGGCTTACTCTCATTCTAATGGCAAGAATGGGTCCCACAAGCAAAGGCTTCCTGCACTGCTTTACCACCAGTGTCTCATAAGAAATACAGAGTATTTCCCACTAGTATCTTGATAAACACATCTATATTCAGTATTGAACAGAGCACCAGTAGATACTATGAAGTTAAAGAAATGTTTTAAAAAATAATGAGATTATCAAAGAGAACGTTTATAATCCTTTACGTTGAAAAGGGCTTCTCTATTGAAGAAAGATTAAGCTATTCTTTTCTGTCCATCAGTCAACAAATATCTGCAGCCACATACTAATACTGATAAGGAGCTGGGAGCACCAAATCACACACTTTAAAAATTATAAACAAGTCTATCTTCATCCTCTCCATTGCTGGGATGTGGGCTCTATGCCGAGCTATTCTCACTAAAGAGTTCCTCTTCTGCATTGATCAAGAAAAGAAAAAAAAGCCTTTGTGTAGATGTCTCTGAATGCACTTTTTTCCCAGTCATAGGCCAAAACATGTATTACAATGTAATTTTAAAAGTTTAACTGCACTGTAGCTTACTGTACTCCTAAAAGGATTTTTTCAAATAGGCACCATCAGTTATATGAATATAATTCTTCCTGTTCACTGTTTTTCAGGCTTGTGGGTATGTATCACTAAATATGTACTTTTTATAAATCAGTATGTTTAGATTCAGACAAGCTGTGTATCTGAGCAACAGCACACCAAGGAGAGACTTGTCTATGCACTACATTTTCTCAGATTACTCATTTATTATACAATAGTGTCCTAAATTTTACCCATCCCTTTTTTCTGGTGTTTGTTAGTGTGGAAGAAAATTTGGATTCAAACTAGTTTACCTTTTCCATAATGATATATACTGCAAGTTAAGTATAAGTAGTTAAGATTAAAACTGGTGAGCTGATTAGTGTAAGCAATACACATTGGGGAGTGAGGCGAGAGGAAAAAAATAATGCTCCTTTTCCTGTAGAAATTAATTGCACAAATGTCTGTTCATTTCTTAACCTATTCTTTTCCTGTGTTTAATTCATTTTAGATGTATTTTTGCCATAAGAATACAAATCTAAATTAACAGATGCAGAGGCAATATATTTTACAGTTCTAGGTTAGGTTTGGGCTTTCTTTCAAGGGCACATATTTCATGAAGCATTGTTTATTTTACAGGATTCATTGCTTAAAACAAAACTAGCAAACTACACAGTCATTTCTTCCCTGACTTCTTCCTACTTTAGGAATTCGGATCCACTTCGCTGTTACTCAAAACAAAATTACTTGC
The DNA here is from genome assembly GCA_013397935.1 of Dasyornis broadbenti. Lineage (NCBI taxonomy): Eukaryota > Metazoa > Chordata > Aves > Passeriformes > Dasyornithidae > Dasyornis > Dasyornis broadbenti. The sequence goes on along the minus strand of VZRN01003896.1, from coordinate 224,270 downwards.
AGCGATGACTCATATTTTTGTGGTAGCAAAGAAGATGTATGTCTATTTATGTAGCACATGCATAATAGCACATTGGAAGTTTTTTAAGGTCTCTTCTAAGAGAAGTGCAAGAGCATGGATCAAGAGAAAGCTCAGTGGAGTCAAAAGAGGACCCCAGTGGTTTCTCACATGTGTTTGCAAATACATACACATACAATGGCACTGAATATGTACAAACACCCATGGGAAGAGTTGAGTATCAATCAAATGAAAACATCACAGCTGACCTCTAAGAGGCTCTAGTGATTAGCAAACACTTATTCTCAAAGACATTCCCACCTTGCAAGCTCAGCTTCGTCCCTTGGCTTCAAACTCAGAACAGACCAGTCCTCAAGCAAGTCCTGCCTCTTTGCAGTGTTTGGCTTTGCAGTGTCCAGCACTGATTTAAATCAATTTGTCAAAGAACAGTGTCCTAGGTGGCCACAGACACTGAACAATTAGTGTACCTCTGAAACATAACCCACAGTCCCAGGCTTTACCTGTGTGGTCCAAAACCGGAGAAAATACAGGTGAGAGATGGACCTCAGACTTTCATTATTGCATTAAGTTTTTGGAGGCAGTCTTTTTATGAAAAAATGAATTAATCTAATTGGATAAAAGAGAAGAACAGCTTAGGTCAAGATACAGTGCTCAGAAAGGTGAATAAAATGTGGAGGGCAAAGTAACATGCTGAGAAAGATGGAGAAGAGGGCCTATTATGGTATCTGTTAAAGAAGTGGATAGGGCAGTGATAGTTCACAGAAATTCAACATAGCCCTTTCTGTGTGTCGGGAACACATATGACACACAACATCCTACCATTTTTTATATTTGGAATGGCTTAACTCTCTCTTGCTTTACCTGAAAATGGTAAAATATATGAACAGTGACTTCCGGAGGCTGAACTACACAAGTATCCATGAAAGTGATGCCAAAACTTCAAATGTCGAAATCGGAACAAGACTGAGACTATTTCAGTCATTGTAGATCAATGTTCCTGGTCTAAATTAGTCAGCTGCCTGTTATGCAAGATCATCCTCCCTGCTAGTCATTCTCACAGGGTATTTACAGAACACTATATGGGAATGGTGAGAATCTGAGTGAAGGTACTACCAGGAGGAGGCTACTTAAAAAAGAATATACCGCATACATTTTCAGGCAGACATTTAAGTAGACATTTCTATGAAGCATTTGCTTTTTCCCTTTGTATTATATATGCACACCTAGGTACATATATAAACACATGCACACACCATGTTTTCATGTCATTGCGGGTAATGTGGGAAGGACGGCATACATAAATATGTTTTTTAAAAAATCTTTCTAGAGCAGGAAATATTTCTACTATTTCTGGATAGCACAGGCTTATTTGGAAATAGCTTTCAAAATGCAGCCTTTGGAGAAAAGTATTTCACAAATCAAAGTGATTCTCTCAAAGCTTATTTTGCCATGATAGCATTTACTGGAATAGGAGGAAGAGGAAAATTTTGTTTTATATCATCCCAGTTGATTCAAACCTTCCCTTTTCCACTTGTTTGATTCAGTGTCCTGAACTAGTTGTAAAACATCTTGTTAAAAAGATCACAACCAAATGCACACAAGATATTTTAGCACAATGATCTGCTGCTCTTCTCCTTCCTTTCTATCTTACACTATCGTTTCCTTACCCTCGCTGGTTTGGGGTTGCAATATAGTTTCATCTGTATGAGATAATTTCTGCCTGCTTAACTAATGCTAAAAGGCTCCTTTTTGGAAAAATACAGAACAAGTGAAGTGAACATAAGGTGGACTAGCTCAAAAAATTCTCATTGAATAGCCTTTTGCTGCTTGCATCATATGACAGGATTGCTCTGTATGCAGAGTTATCTCAATTACTGTTCTATGAACACAGTCATAAAGAAGGCAGGGGGAAAAAAGTCAAGTAATGTTCCAATTTTTAACTATAATTTTTACTGTATGTTTTCATTTTTATTTCTTAAGAGATACAGTGCTTGAATTAAAAGAAGCCGGAGTCATTTTGTTAACACAGAATACAACCTAATCTGCACTGATTCAGGGTCCATCTTATTTGCTAAAGCTGGGGGTAAAGACTCGGAATTGTTGAACCAAGCCAAGAGTTAGGCTACTTTTGTTTGATAAATAGCATTTTTTCAATAGCACTTGACCAAAAATGTAGGAGCTTCAGCAAAGCCCGCCAAACTCCAAATGGACTGTCTGATGATTTGGCACAACTTGAGATAATGCTGAAAGCAAGTACAGCCAAATTCGTACTTGCATTCAGTTAAAATGAAATGGACTATAATATAAATAGATCAAAATTGGGCCCAGATCCTGCAATTCACTATGCAGGCAGACTGTCAAGTGCAGAATCAGCACTTTGGTGAGCAGAAATCTAATGAGGAAAAGCTCTAAAATGCCGGAAAGAATTATTAGAAGAAAAACTATTTAAATCCTCCACACAACTAGAAATATTTGCTAAATACCACAGATATTAATAAACAAGTTAAGAGCAATTACTTCGAACCTGTAAATGATTCTTTAAATGTAGTGAATAGAATTCATGCAACAATGTGTCAAGCCAGTTTGGAAAAAGCTCTAAAAAACCCATGAGGACTGTGTTTATCCACAGCAGAGCAAGTGTATAATCAGTATTAACCCGTCCAAGAAACAATGCACTACCTGAGGACAACACAAGTGACACAGATTTTGGAGTAAGATTAAAGATGAGAGAGAAGGAGCGAAAGGTTAAACATACAAATCCCACAAAGAAAGGAGTCTTTAAATGCTGGGCTTTTTTGAGAATTGCAGCCTACAGTGCAGTTCCTCTGCTTCATGTTTGCTCTGAATTAAAAATAAATAAATAAATAAATAAATAAATAAATAAAGAGAAGCAGTTTAGTATTCTTAAAGAACCAGTTTTATAGAGAATTCTATTTACATTAACACAATAGATTGCATCACGATATATAAATAAAACCTTATACTGTGACACTAGGATCTGCTAGGAAAGTCAGAAATTCAATAGAAAGAAATGCTGCAAAAAATCTGCAAATCTGAACACCGAGGAGAAAAATGAAACAAAGGAAACAGAACATGTTTCTAGACACTTTATGGATAAAAATAAGTACAAATAATAAAGGAACAACAGCAACAACAACAGAAAGCCTTACCATGATGTTTGCACAACTGTGTGTCTGTAGCCCATGGTATAAATGTGGATACCTTCTATTTCCATCATCTCAGCCCCTCTAGTGGTCAGTACCTGAAGATCCTGCTTTCAGGAGGGACACGATCTCTCCATATATACCATTTCCTGTTGCTCCCGTATCTTGACAGATATTTTTTTCTTAATTGTGTAATTTTTTCTGGAGATATAACTTGTCACTTTTTATTAGCATTTTTGTCAGTGCTGCTGCTACGTGCATATATTTAATTGCTAAGCAACAAAGAGTAAGCTCTGCACAGCACATTCGATTACTGCATTCCCTGTGCCATGCATTGTTACTAATGCACTTATATAATATGAAATACAGGGGGAAAAAAAAGGTAAAAATATTTATTTCTGTTTCCATAGCATCTAGAAGCCACAATTTGAAATCAGGCTCCATCATACTAGTCACAGAGAGCTGAAGATGAGGGCAAGTGTACCAATAGAAAGTGGACAGAAGTTAGAAGCAGAGATGAGTTTCAGTGTTTCCACAGATCAACAGGCCAAGTCTAAAGCTCAGAGGTGACTACCCACCTACAGCTAGTCATGATTCTCAGACATTAGAAGAAAAACTATTTAAATCCTCCACACAACTAGAAATATTTGCTAAATACCACAGATATTAATAAACAAGTTAAGAGCAATTACTTCGAACCTGTAAATGATTCTTTAAATGTAGTGAATAGAATTCATGCAACAATGTGTCAAGCCAGTTTGGAAAAAGCTCTAAAAAACCCTTGAGGACTGTGTTTATCCATCTTGCACAGATCACTAGAAACAAGATAATCTTCAGTAGTACTAAGCTAGATATACATGTATTGCTAACTCAAAACAACTCTAAAGATGTGTCACAGAAGACTGAGTCCAAGCCAAAATAGAACTGTGGATTAAAAAGACATTTTCAAAAGGTGTGTCTGTAAAGGGCTCAAAGATACTTCTCAGTTCAGGAAACAAAACTTGCATTTTGGTTGCTTTTTTCCTTTGCAGACAGATCATTCAAAGGAAGTCAAAATTAAACATTCACTGGGAACATAAGGAGCACCCAATGGGGTTCTACCTCAATTGCAGTGTTTTAGGCATACTTAACATCAATAGTTTCCTATTTTTTTTCTGAGCTATTATTTTCATTTCTTCTCTATCCTCCATTTTTGTGAGGTATGTCTTTAAAATGCAATCTGCTGACACTTGTAATTAGTGTGTCCACCACTGTGGGGAGAGAATCTTATCCAGCAGCCAAATAAGGAGCTGAGTACTAGCTGTGAACTACACTGTTGCAATATTAATAATTTAAACCTTCTATAAAACAGTTTGTTAGAGATGGGCAGGAGGGATCGAAACATTATAGGGCTTTCTGTAATCTAGTACCTCAGAGTCATGAACAGTAGAGCACATCTTCAAGTACTTGTCTCCAAATCAATGCTTCCTTGTTTGTAAGGCAGAGCAGGGAATGTTTTATTCACAAGATTTCAGAAATGGCTAAATGCAGCTCAAATGACAAAACTTTTAGAATATGTACTTTACTTAAGCTTTGAACCTGATAGAATCTGTTAAGATTTACACATCAGAGAAAAAGAGATCTTCAGCTTCTAAAGTAGTGAGGTGCAGTCAATCTCTACTGTATTCTAAATTTTGCTCTCATTATAGTAACTGAAAAATCCTTCTCAATTCTAAATGTTTCCATCAGTTCAAAGTGGAATGGAAGTGGGGGACATCCCACACAATCAGCACCAATAATATGGGGGTGAGAGGACACCAGTAAAATTCTAGGAATTATTCAAATCTTAGACTAATACCCTCTGCATGGAGGCAACAAATATTTGATGTCATTTTATCATTCTGTAAGAAAGAGCTTTCTGACATATGTCAGTGAAAGAGGTCTTTGTATGTTGATTTAATTTGCTCATGGCAACAAGAAAAAACACCAAAACAGAAAGATACTAATTTTCAATGGTCTTTACTAAGATATCTGTATTTGCATATGCAGGACCAAACTGAAAGGCTCTCATCTACATTTTCCAGAGGAAAAAAGATGGAAATACGTAAATGTTTAAACTGCTTTGAATGTAGAGCTCTGTTCTCCATAGTTGTTGCCATCTACCAGGTCTTATGTTCATACCAGACATTTGATAGGATTGTTTATGTCTTTGCTTAGTCCAAATTAGTTCTGCAGGGGATGAAAGACTGGAGAGCCGTTGGAGAAAAAGTAATAATTTGAAATATTCAGATACTGAAAATCAGACTGATTTTCTTCAGAAAGAATACTCACTAGGCTGAAGAAGGCCATCATTCATTTTCTAAAATAATAAAAGCATGGGATAAGGTGTACTTTGATTTCTTGATTATAATAAAAGTGGGAATAGTTTTTTACTGTATATTCTATGTGAAGAAGAAAACAGTGATGTTCTACTGGCATGCAAAGAAAGTGCATCTGAAATAGCACTGTATTTTGTACAACAGAAAATTAAGTATAGCAGGATTATGCAATATGCTGCCCCTCACCAACACTAGTAAACATTAAATGTTTTCATAAATGGAACAACAGCATCCATTATGTTGTCCCAGAATACATACACTTCATAATTAACATTATTAGAAGAGGAAAGCCTGTTCTGTAAAAGCAGAGCAGTTAAGTGATGCTCATAATCCCTACCATGCAGTCCATTAACCTCAGAAATTTTAAGTAGCTTCATAGTCATCCATGGCATTTCAGATTTCTCACAGCCTCAAATCTGTGGGCAGCTTCACAAGCTTTTTGTAAAGTTTCTCATTACTAGGATATCTGTAAAATTCCCTCCAGACCTTTCTACAATTCATCTTGTGTTAAGGAGTCAGTACTATGATATATCTGAATAATAAAGGTACACCCCTAAAAACATGCTCTACTGAACACAATATCTTTTTTAAAAAAAAACTTATTGGTAATTTTAGGTGCTATAAGATATGAAAAGTATTCAGTTTCTTAATCTTCCCTTTTTCTTCCCATTTCAATGTGGGTTTTTGACAAGCAATGCCCCAGATGAGACTCATAATAAGGAGTCAAAATAATCAGATATCAATCTTCTGCCTTTTACGAACTAATTCACCATTCAACAAAGGTGTCTTCACTATTTACATTAAATAAATTTTTATTTTAGAGTCAGATGAAAAATTGCAACACGGCCTGACCTGTTGCTTAGAGACAACTGAAAAATTTTCTTCCTGGATGTGTACTTGGGAAATATGAAAGGGTAGAACTGGGATGCTAAATTTTGGCGTAGTGTTTTTTCGTTAATTCCTTTAGTCTACAGAGGGAAGAAAATCGTGCACCGTTGTTAATTCTGATCTCATGAAACTGCTTTTCTTTTCCTACAAGGAATTGATTCAGTGCTCAACTGCAATAATAATAACACTTTTAAGTTACCCCTCACAAAGGTACTTAACGAAAATACTTTTGTACTTCTGATACAGATATGTGAGACAGGCCTAGCTGAAAAACTTATAAGGATTATGTTAGAGGAATTCAGAGATCTGCATGAAGAGAACAGGATGTAATCACTTCCCTTCTGGCTGGCAACACTAAATAATGTTGCACTACATAAGATAAGACAGTATGAAAAAAATATTAAGGTCCTCAGAGCATGCTAATGTCTAAAATAGAGATACAAAATACACTGCATATTATATCTCAGGTCATCCATACAATTATTTTAGTATTAGAGGAGAAGAAGCAATATATGCACACACTCAGATGTCAAATCCTACCTATCTACCTTGCAATTCACCTTGTGTGATGAAAAATCTAGATGTAGAGCTTCCAAATGGCAAATGGGTGGGTAGCTGTAGCTGCTCAGGATTATCCGTAAAAAGACCCATGTCTGAGCTGCTGAGTTGGTCTTGGGTTTTGAATCTAAGGCTTCAAATCACAGAATTTTTAAAGACTATATATGTCTGTAGTCTTATGAGCAGGGAGGAAAAAAGATCAACCAGATTTGTGATCTGAATCCATGGAAAAAGACAGCTGCTTTAGACCATGTGTTGTACTACACAACTAAACCTGCTAAACTCAAACTAAATTTTCAGTGTCTCATTGGTATCAGAGTAGTTCTGAGTTCCCAACTCCTGGTGACTACAGGCAGCAGTCATACTGAATGGCTTAGTGTGCTTCAATACTGCCATGCCAAACCCTGCTATGCCAGCATGAAACTCATTTTGGCCTCACAGATTTTCTGCTCTACATATTGGCCGAAGTTTAAGCCCACTTTTTGACAGAGCAGTACCCTGAGCCTGCAGGCATTTCCTGAAAAGGACCCTCTAGAAGCTGATCAAGCTGCTGTGTCCCTGGCAGTGCAGCAGAGCCCATGGAGCCCCCAGAAGGCTGCAGCACCCCCTCCGCTTCCTGCAGCTCCCACAGGCGCCTCAGCTCCGCTCCACAGCCCACGGGGATGCTCTGAGTCACAACTCACAACGTAAAAGCTCCATCTGCAAGAGGGTTCCTTCTCTGCAAGCAATGGGAGATGATACTCTGACTAGGGGAAAAAAAAGGCAGAATGTGGCATTCATCTGAAGAATGATGCTGTACCAATGTCCCACATCCTCAGTCAGCTCTACAATTGATATAAACTTGTCCAAATGGGGGGGTGGAAATTCACATTTGCTTGACATGCAAGAGATAACACTTTAAGTTAAAGACAAATAGCATACATAAAAGCTTTTTTTTTTTTTTTTTTCCATATATATATACACCAGTGCTGTCTATGAGTCACTTTTTTTTTTCCCCAAAGAGAACTGTAAACTAACTAAACACAAAGTGTATGTTTGGTAAAACAGAATATCTAAATTTGTTAGATACACTTTCTAAAGGTCATGTTCCGTAATATCACACTGATCACCACCTGATTAAATTGCCTGCTCCAAATTTAATGAGAGACTGAAAAGTATCAATGGTAATTGGGATAGACGATCCTTTAAAGAGAGAAAGTGAGTGGGTAGATAGTTGAAGCACAGAAGAATGCTTATTAATGTGGAGGTGGAAGAAGTCCTTTCTGAGAAAAACAATTAAAGACTATTTTATTTGGAAAACATTGAATTTTTATTTGTGTTGCTTCACTGAAGTCCTGGATACAGTATCAATTCTCTAACAGGTGAGGGGGGGGGGAGAAGAAAAAAATCCAACCAATAATCCAGCAGTCTCTCTTCTGCCTACAATTGCATACTGTATGGTAAATTTAATGATTTCACATTCTTCAGTGTAAATTTGTCATTAGTTTCAGGAACTCTCTAAGAGATTTGCGTCTTGCTTTATTTTTCTTAAAAATAACAAGTTTTTAACTCCAAACAAAGCCGTTGTCAGGAAATAAAAGTACAGAGAAAGATATAAAGACAAAGACAATAACAACTATCTGATTGAAAATTACAGAACCACTACATTAGGAAATATAGAATAATTTAATCTTAATTAATAAAAAGTCCCTTAGAGACACTAAGGATTCTTTATGCTCTGGCAGTAAGATTACCAAAATGTTTTACTGGGGGTTTGAAATGGCACTAAACTGCTGTTAAATATGGCACTCAGATGTTCATCAGGAACACAGTGATAAAGGGGCAGTTCTTATTAAAATGACTCTATTTTTAAAATCATAATCAGATCTTTTTCTGCCTAAAAGATAGGGTCCATTTCAAATAAGTATAATTTAAAGGAAATCACATGAACTGCATTATATAAAAGACCAAGCAAGGCAATTGCAATAGATATTCTGGGTTTATAATCAACAGAATTACTGATGTTTTTATGTCTTTAAGCCTGCAATTCTTCTCATCTGCAAAATGCATATCAAAACTCCAGACTGACTTTTTTGAAGTTTGAATGTACCATGAAAGCAATATTTAAGTTTATATGTATATAAAAAGGAAAAAAAGAAAAAGAAGCACTTAAGACCCTGTTTTAAAAATACCATTGAAAAGTGGTAATTCAGTGGTTCTGAATTAAAGGGAAAAAAATAATATAAGAAAAATATTTCAATTCTGTTTTAGTTTTGTGAAATGACTAGTCCAGCTATCAGGAGCTATGACAAGTCTGGGATCCTCAGGTGCCAGATGGGAGGACTGCACAAGTGCCCCAGCAGAAAAGCTCTTTCAGAAGCCGTATTTGATGTTCCTTGTTCATTCTGTGCCAGGAGCATGTCAAAATACAGATGAATTCTGGTTCAAGACTGGGGTTAAAATCTGTCCTTAAGCATAAGAGTGCAGTTTGTTGCTCAGTTGAAAGGTTGACTTGTTTTCTAGTTCACAATTTTCTTTTCTTTCAAAGCAGGTATTTTATTTAGAGTCATATCTCGCTGGGTGAAAAGGACAGACATCAACTACTTGGTATAAAATGTCTGACAAGGTACTTGGGAGAGTGGCAAAATGTGCAAAACCACAGCAAACTCAAGCTATAAGCAGCAGAAGAGATTGAAGCATGAGCAACCACCAGCATGAGCAACCTGGCCTCTCTCCCAAGCCGCCAGGAGAAATGAACTTCAGTAAAAAGTTATTTCCCTTTTTTAAGAGAAAGCAACTGTTGGTTCAGGCAATTCCCACCAGGTCTATTATTATTTACAATGGAAGCAGACATCACTCTTGGCTCTTGCTCAAGGAGAATAAGGAGAGGGGGAGAGTTCCAACTTTCAGAAAAGAAGAGGCGTAACTCTTCACAGCACATTCTCGGGTGCAATGAGAAGGGGCTTCATTGCTAATTATGGCTTATTAGTGCTATTGCATTTTAAGTTATCACAGAAGGGGTTCAGGTTAGAAAGTACATTATAATTTTGAAAATCTGACTTACCTTTCCCTGAAGAGACTGAAGTCCTTTTGCCTATACCAGAAATCAGAATTACCTTTCTCTAGCCAAATGCTGTTAGCCTACTTCCACAGGCTTAGAGAAGATACCCCAGTCCCTGATAAGAGGTCTGCTCTACCCTCAGACTGAGAAGTTTCACACAGAAAGGCTACCCTTGCACCAGCTCTGCCCATCAAGTCCTCTGATAGGTACAAGTGACAGCAGAATGAGATCTGCGCAGGTGAGAGGCTCACAGAGTTGGCATAACCTGAATGGGAACCATATCCATCAATAATTCAAGTCAACCCTTCAGCTCTTCTAACTTCAGGAAGGGTCACGTAGCACCTGCTCCCTGGTCAGCCTCGTGTGTCCATGCCTGGAGGTAAAGTAATGAGATGGCAACAGCTTGGGGTTTCTTCTGATGCTTGAAACATGCCATAGCCTCACTCTGACAAAAAGGAAGCATGCTACATTAAATATCCCTTTACCTCATCATATGCTCTGGGCCAGGTGGGCGTTTTTGGACCTGTTTGAATGTGGTTATGTAATTATGACTGAACTCTATTCTGAGGTAGAGGAAGTTTGGAATTGTGCCTCCTCCCTCTCCCTTAAACATGGGACAGTGAGAAGAAGCACCCATGGCAAAGCCAGCTTTTTCTCTTTAAGTCTTCCCTCTTTTTTCAGACTTTGAGGAAAAATAAGAATCTACCAATGTTTCTGCTGTAATTGAATTTTCAAGCCTGTGTTTACCAGATGGTTTTCAATTCTGGGAGGAGAAGAGAACGGGAAAAAAAATGGATAACTGAAAAGAGAGAAAGAAGAGAGACTGTAAAAGCTAGCTTAAATGCTTGAGCCCTGCTATTTCTAGGACTGTTTCCATTGCCCAGATTCCAGTGGCATTATAAGATCGCCATTTAGTAATCAAGTTGCAAATCACTGTCTTGGAGAAAGACAATCCTGGACAGAATAGAGAGAGGGGAGAAGCAGGTAAGAGCAAGACAGTTACAATTACTAAACTAGACAGTGGTTATACATTCCAACTCTAAAGAAAAAGCATATTGTATTTTCACTCTGTCTAAACTCTGTTCTGTAAGCCTGGTTCTTTTATATGCTGAAGAATGCATTACTGAAGTACAAAAAATATAAATAACATTTACATTCAACTCATAGTTCCTATGTCACAAAGCTTAAGAATGCCAAGTAGACAAATCCAAACAAATCTAATTTCACTTTTAATGACAGAGAGATTCGGGAATAATAAAGCATGACAATATAATAGTAGAAAGGAAAAAAAAAAGAAATCCCTACATTATGTTGGGTTTCATTTTATTCTCTGAGAGGTACTCATTGCAATAAATTGTGCAGGCTATATACTAAACATGAACATTTAGTCATGGAAATCACTGTCAGTTAATTGATTACTGTCAAGAATCTGCTCATCATAGAACTTGTTTCTTCTTGATCCACTTTCACAAAACTGAATATTAATGCACAACAAAAATAGTAGTCTTTGCATGCAAAACTTATGTGTTTCACTGAAGACACCCCCACTTCCTCCTACCAAACAGCTGTGTACAATAGTATATTCCAAAAAATTTTCTTTAATGCTAGAGCACTAAAGAATAGCTGAGGTAAAAGGAAGTCTTTTTGTCAAATGCCTTAAAGATACTTGCATGTATTTTTATTTTATTTACAAATTTAAAAGCTGGTATCATATTACATAACTTCTTCCAGGCCATAATTATTTTACAATTAAGCTATCATCTGAATGAATCTTTAAAGAATTATTGGTACTTTCTACACCATCTATTGGTGGAATATATAGAAGCAACAGAAGAGGTCTGACTTGGAAAGTATGCGTTATGAATAGACATAGAAATCTGCTATTAATCAACTCTTCATGAGTACAGCTGGAGCAGAGACATATTGAGAAGTGCACTTTCAGTCCAAAATAGGAATAGTAAATCTCCAAATGGATATATAAGCTAAGAACAATATCTTTAAGTATCTATCTTGTTGGTAGTTGGTGCACCAAATAAAGTATGTATCTTGCTATGTGCAAGGACATGGTCCAAAATGCAAGGCTTCTGATAGTTCTGTTATTGGGAAAACTTACATGATGGTGACATATTACTTGTCTCAATGTCCTAAGATTAAGCCCACAAACTCATGCTAATGTCTTGGTCCATTTCAGCCTGTAGAGAATTTGTGTAATATGGCATTCGCCAATTCAGGGCAATTGGGTGGTTCTGTGATGATTTTTTCCAGGACAGGTTTTTGATACAGAAGAAATTGCAACTGCTTAGTGATGTACCTCCTGGCACATCACTGGCTGGAAGGACATGCAATGACCAGGCATGCAGAACCAGCACTAGTTTTCTTTCATACTGTAGGAAGTTAATGCATGATGACCAAGTAGTATTCTCACACCTGTGATCAAATTTTGCTAATAAAGTATTCTTGGTGATCAACAGCTTCCTTCAGATTGCGCACTGGGCCTTCTCTTGGCTTATTTGCCCGCGTGTTATGCAATGTCCTGAGTGTGTGCATACTGTTTACCCATCTAGCACTAACTTTAAGAATTAAATCAGTTTTCTCAGGAAGCTGAAGAAGCCATTTCCTTACTGAAGGACAGTGGAGCTGTGGTTAACACCCCTGAATGAAATTGCATTGCACCGGAGCTTTAGATACAAGATAATCATCATTCGTCTGTACAGAACTAAAGAAAACAAACAGGGGTTTTAATTTTCTGATTTTAAAAAGTATTTGATCCCTAAGCTTTGCTTCAAGAAAAAGGTGGCTGAAAGCAGTACATTGATTGCTAAAGTCCTTGCATCATTGAGCAGGGGCAGAATTGAGTAACTTCCCTTTGGACCACTACAATGAACTCATCATACTTCAGTAAGGGGATTCACAATGACCCAAACTTCTCCATTCAATGCAGGCAGCAGTCAAGGTCTCCTGGCAAGCACTGTCTGAGATGACACAAAAGTTAGGTCAGGTTGGAGCTTGCACCTGATATTAACACAGCAGAAGGAAGAGGCAGAGATGAGAAAAGGATAGGGTAGAGGGAATCTGTCAGGTATTTTTTAAATAAAAGAGTCAACATGGACTGGACATAAATGGAACAGTGTGCTCTCTTGTTAGCCAGCAAACAAAGTTGCATGGAATGCAAGAAAGAGCCTTTCAGAGATATTTTTACATCTAACAATTGCACAAGCAAGTGGAAAACCTCAGATGAGAACTACTCCTAAAAGCAAGCTGTGGGTTTTGCCACACAGACTTCCCACATACTGGCGTTTCCCAGGGCTCAGTGTTGGGGCCAGCCCTGTTTAATATCTTTATCAATGAACTGGATGAGAGGATTTATGCTTCCTCAGACAATTTGCAGATCACACCAAATTGGGTGGGAGTGTTGATCTGCTGGAGGGTTGGAGGGCTCCTCAGAGGGACCTGGACAGGCTGCATCAATGGACTGAGGCCGCTTGTATGAGGTTCAGCAAGATCGAGTGCCAGGTCCTGTCCCTGGATCACAGTGAACCCCTGCAGTGCTGTAGGCTGGGGACAGAGTGGCTGGAAAGCTGCTCTGTGGAAAAGGGCCTGAGGATGCTGGTTGACAGCAGCTGAACATGAGCCAGAGTGTGCCCAGGTGGCCAAGAAAGCCAGTGGCATCCTGGCCTGCATCAGCAATAGTGTGGCCAGCAGGACCAGGGCAGTGATTGTCCCTCTGTACTCAGTACTGGTGAGGCCACACCTCAAGTGCTGTGTCCGGTTCTGGGCCCCTCACTACAAGACATTGAGGAGCTAGAGCAAGTCCAGAGAAGGGCAACGGAGCTGGTGAAGGGTCAGGAGCATAAGTCTGATAAGCAGCAGCTGAGGGAGTTGGGGTCATTTAGTCTGAAGAACAGAAGATTCAAAGGAGACCTCATTGCTCTCTACAACTGCCTGAAAGGAGGGTGTAGCCAGGTGACGGTCAGTCTCTTCTCCCAAGTAACAAGCAGTAGGATGAGAAGAAAAAGCCTCAAGTTGCACCAGGGAAGGTTTCTATTGGATATTAGGAAAAATCTCTTCACCAAAAGGGTTGACAAACATTGGAACAGGATGCCCGGAGAAGTGGTGGAGTCACCAACCCTGAAGATATTTAAAAGATGTGTAGATATGGTGCACAGGATCGTGATTTAGTGGTGGACTTGGCAGTGCTGGGTTAACAATGGGTCTTGATGAACTTAGAGGTCTTTTCCAACTGAAATGATTCTGTGATTCTGTTTTATAAGGGAAGCACTGCTTTAACTAGTAGGCATGAAAAATAATTTCTCCTTATTTTAGAACTAAGGTTTCCAAACACGCTTATCAAATATCATTAAAAGGCACCTTTTTGCTTTCAGGAACAAGAGTCAGAATGGACATTTTCAGGTAAAATATCTACATTACTGGCCTCTGGTGGGAGTGGTGGGAGAAAATGAACTACAGCTAAACATCAAATTCCCAGTCACTAAAGTTTATTTAACAACCTGATTTTCAAGATGCTGAGTTCAGTCAGTTATATATAATTTTCCAATGCTGGATGTTCACTTTAACTGAGTATAGCTGTGCTAATTATAACATCACTATACTTTTGCTCTCCATAGGGCTCCTAATTTGCAATGGGCCACATTTTAATTAAGGAGAATGTTTTCTTCTGCACCACTGATACCCATCCAGACCTCCTTGCAGAGGTTTCCTCCCGTCCAACTGTGTACATATAAAGAAAATGGGTGCAAAGGGGTAAAATAGCTACAGAACTAATATAACTGAAAGCAAAGCTTCAGCCTCTCTTGCTCACAGGCTGCCCCCTTTTTTTCACTTCAACTTTCAGAGCACTATGAACACTGGAATTAATAATGTTTGCTGCCTCTGCTTTTTTCCTTTTTTATAAAACCATACTGTAGTAAAATTGTGACTTCTCTAGAAGTCTCTGCAAAAATCAGATGATGAGAGACCCTTACATTAATTGACCAAATTAAAGAATATTAAAATGCCTTCTTCCTCAGTCTTCAAGTTTTCACTGAAAGAAATTTGCATTTGCTATTTTCCTTCATGGATTGGGCTTTTAGTCATACATCCAACAGAAAAGATTAAAGTTTAGTTGTTTCCATTCACCTTGCAATGTTCAAAATTAAGGTGCTGTCATGAAGAATGTGTATGGAACCTTAACTGAAATAAGAATAATAAGCTCTTTTTCTTCTATCCCCATGTAGCAGCAAATTAATACTATGGACAACAAGAAAAAGTTTCTTACTAACATTTTATCGGAAGATTTTGTACATTTGACAGAAATTTGCGAAAATTATTTTCTGTTTGTATCTTAATTCAAAATAATAACCAAATTTAATTTCTGTGAATTGTAATCTACATTTATGTAAATTGCAATCAAGAGGAAATAGTTCATACACTAAAAAGCTAAAATGCTACATGCAGATCCTTTCTGCACACAAAAATATCTCACTGTACCTCTCTAGTTTTTTGTATTTGAGGTCAAAAATACTGTTCATAGGTGATCTTGGAGGTGTCCTCCATGTCAGAGAGATTGGCGCTGAGCTGTTCATTGAGCACACAAAACCAGTTTGCCTAACCCAGATGTCACTGGTCTAGGTGCCAAGGTTATAATCTTCCCCTCTACTGCAACAAATCTATGAGTAGAAAAAATATTGCCTTCTCAGTTCTTCCAAATTTTCTGTTTATATGCAATTTTGCCATTTCCTTTAAAACACAGGTAGCTACACATAGCCCCACTCTAAAATGTGTATTTCTGTTTTAATTAGGTTCATTTGGCAGAAGCTGAGAACAAGCTGGCAGAATGTGGCCTCTCTGGAGGACACACAACAGCAACGCCTCAGGCCTGGGATACCCCTGCCTTGGCAGGGCAGTGGCAGGATCTAACCCAGCCTATTCCCAGTACTGCTAGTCCATCCCCAGCTATTCTCATGGATGCTACCACTGCATTACAACTGTGTTTTATCAACATTTAAAAATGTAAAAGTAAAATTCTCCTGGGAGCAACTTGTAAGACACTGTACATATTTTTCATCAGAATACAAAATGTGCATGATTCAGTATCTGTGCCCTTTTCAAATCCCAATTTCCCACCAGTCCCAGAAGAGGCACTATCACTGAGCCAAGATGCAAAGAACACACCAGAAGTGGTTGACTGAAGAAAATGGCCAAAGATCAGCACAGAAAATACATCTTTAACAAAGTTACCAATTGAAAAAGACCTTTACAGCCTCTACTCTCCAACAGAGCAGGTCACTGTCAGCTTCATTTGCCTTTTTAAACCGGAAGTACAAAGACTGCTTCGTAAACATTAAGACATCAGGTGTGTGTGTGTGTGAGACCACTGTGAAGGAAAAAGAATTCAGGGCATAAGAGCTTCTTGTTCATACATTAAGAATTTTCTTGAGAGACTCAAATGCCCATATATGAGCAATGCCTATTATTATTATGAGATGTGCATAAGATTACCCAGAGGTTGTGACCTTTTCTTCCAGGCACTAAGTTTTCTACACAGATATACAACTTGTCAAACAGCCTTTCTAGTGCAAAATGAGCATGAAGGCAAGAATGTATATCATTTACAGCCTTGAATAAACATTTGAAGCCTTACTTTTTTTTGGTTGGCTCAGATCACTACTTAGAAATGTTTCTCAAAAAAAAAAAAAAAAAAAGTGTCCTCTTAGTAAGAATAGTCAAACTAAGAAACTGAGTTCAAAGTACATCTTGTTTCCACAGTACTCCAGTATTCACTGCAATAGGAAGTTTAGAGGTAGAGACTCTTCTCAAACTTCCTCAGCAAGCTGTGAACCAGGAGTGGGGAGCCTGAGGAGAAGGGACAGTAAATAGCACTGAAATGGAGAATCAGAGCTGTGACAGGTTGGAAATGAGACAGAAGGGATAAACCTAATCATCATCAGGAACTTAGGATACTCAGCATTATTCTTCTACTTTCTCAGCAAGAACCTCTGAATCTGACTTGTAGACAGACCTGTTGTTATTCAGTCCAGGACCACAGGCCATACATAACCTTCCCCAATATTCCTGTTGTATACACAAAGGTCTGTGCTACATCATCACCAGTAAAAAAAAATTCACCAAGGAACATTCACTTACTGTAAGGCAACATGCACAACCTGTCCACACAATTCTCCAGACAACTACCTTTTCTTTAATAAAAATATAAGAGTGGCTACATCCAAGAAGCTGTTGGTGAGTTCTGTTCTAAGCCTCAGCTACCACTTGCCCATTTCTAAGAATTGCCTGAGACACAGATAGTTTTGGCCCCAGGCAAAAAATGCACGAGAAAAAAAACCCTCCATGTTAACAATTCAACAACATGGAAAACATTAAAAGCTGTGGATTGGAAAATAACATCTCTGGATCTGTGGATGATATTAGGATGTTTTCACTGCATGGTTCTGTTTGCTAGTACAGAGGTAGCCTAGGTCCTAGAGCCTGATTGAAAACATATATGTAATTGCTAATTTGAAAGGGCAAAAAAGGAAAAGAGAATAGGAAAGGAAATAGGAAAGTTAAAAAAAAAAAAAAAAGAAGAAGGAGAAAGGAAAAGCTCAGAGAAGCAACCTGAAAAACAAATTAACACAAAATCTGTGTAAAAAAAATGCACTAGGCAGTGGAACCTGTGCGTACTCTTACGTGAAGAAGAGCTCATCTCAAACTACTGTGAGGGGCACAAATATCTGGCTACTGGCCCTGTAAAAACAAAAATGCTGAAGTTTTGCAATTCTGGGTCAAACAAAATACTTCTTTCAGTGTAAACCACCTTGTTATATGGACTTAAATCTGAGAGCCAAGACATGAAGAGATAAACTACTTTGGATCTAGAGAGTAAACACTGAAAAAAAAAAAGTTAACTCTTTGAATAGATCTCTGTTAATACCTAACACTGCAGATCTCCAAGTGCTGGAAGCTGGAACCTCACACAATATTGCTGAGAGACAGCTCTGCCACCCCAACATTTGACCACTTGGTTCTTGTGGCTTTACAGTGGAACTTGTAGTTGCACAATTAATATACATGCATTAAAAGAGTGAGTTTTATTCTAGATTGATTCTTTGCTCCCCTTTTCTATGTGCTTGCACAGGTGTTTACATGATGGTGGGGGGATATAGGATCATCAGCCCAGCTTAGGACTGTCTCTTTCCATGTTGGCATCGATGTAAATCACTTTGGGAGCACATGCACAGGCAGCCTATTCCCTCTCAACAGTACCTTTGCGGAAGCAGCTCTGGCAGTGTTAGCCCACATTTCTGGTGCTGTCACTGGTAAATTTGTAGAAACATTACTAAGAGGAACCAGAAGTTCCAGAAGACCTCTGGGAGATACCACAGTGCAAAGAACAATACTTTGATTTCTCTCTTGCTTAATTTCTCTCTTTTGGATTCTAATATCACTGCTGAAATAGGATATTATCACAGGCCACAATTAGTACTATGGGAGATTAGGTTATGACTGAACATGAGTAATTCAAGATATATCCTGCTTTTAGATTCCTCTCCAAAAAGTTGATTGCAGCCCCAAATTACCTTCCTCTTGCCACACTCACAGCATACATACAGAGGTAGCTCAGGTTTGGTAAGGTTTGGCCCTATTCTCCAAAACGGCAGGTTCTTACTGCTTATAATGCCTCTGCAGCACAGCTCACAGCTAATTACTGCATCATCAGGTTTCCAAAATGTTCCCTATCCATCTTACCTATTCTTTTCACCTGCTATTGTCAGGAGCTTTACATATTTGAGAGCATAATCTTCCTTTGCTTACTATTTGTTTTTATTATTATTGTACCATTATTACCTCATTAGAGTATTTTCCAGTTTCAATTATTGTATTTATTTTTTTCTGAGTCACTGTAATTGCTTTTAGTTTTTAATAATGTTTAAAATTTTCACTCTCCAAAGCACAGGTTATTATTCCCATTATAAAATTCGGTTAAAAGGTTGTCGATAGTCTTGGTTTGCACTAGTCTTGGATTGATCTTTTTGCCATGCATGATACAATGACCCTGCCTTGCCAATGCCTCCAGCCTACAAAGGTAGACCCATTTTTAAACAACAGGGTCCTCCGAATATTAGAACCCATAGGAAAACTGGTCTCCATATTTTTGTGGAAGAGAAATGTTTTACAAAATCCTTAAAGCCTAGGAACATTACAAAGTTATTCTCCAATCCATCCAACAGTAGGAATTACTGGTTTTCTACTCTGGGTGCGATTTGTAAAATTATAATTTTTTGACAAGACTCTGAACTTCTGTGACAGAATGACTATTAAGCTTACAAAACATAATCACATCAATGAAATGTAATAAAGTAATCCACCTCTGACATAAAATAAGAAGACATTCTCCTAATTTCCTGATTATTTCTCTCAAATGTGAGATTATGTGTACATCCACCAATCATGCACACATGTCCAAAGAAATTAAGTAAATAAGATCTGAAAATCAATCCTGAAATGTTTTCCTGCACAGAAATTCTGTAATCTCTCAGGAACCTACTTAAAACCAGAACAGCTTAACTTGGTTGCATGACTTGTCCATGAGAAATGTTTGCAGACGTGTTGATTCAAACTCTAATTATGCAGTTTTTAAGTTACCAGAGATAACTTTTTATCACATCACATTAAATTAATTTACATGTTACTGATTTACCAGGATGGATGTTTTCCTAGAAATAGAACTAAATGCAATGATACTGTAATACTTTTAAGAAATGAGCACTCCCCTTTTTCAAATAGCTTTGGACTTGAATTTATCAACAACTTGGCAACAACCTGAGCCCTTTATCTACAAACATATTTAAATACGGGCACAAGACCCACTGTAACAATGACAGAATTTTCATCTTCAACAGGAAAAATACTGCACTACTCTGACCAGGAAACACTTTTCAGTACTTTTGAGAAATGTATCAGCATTTAATCCCATGCAAATCACATTCATCATTCACATCATAAGCATGTATTATTTGCATACTTTTAAAATTTGACTGAATTCAGCAGTTAGGACACAGTACATGCATTTGCTTGTGTGCTAAACTAGATTAGAAAACTTTTTGAATATTTTGTAATACAGGATCATTGGAAGTAGGAAAAGATGTATCTAGCGGATGGGTGTACTTCTCAGAAAGGCACAGTTTGACAATCCTCATTGAGCTTCTGATTCATTCAGAACTGCTGCTATGAAATTGCTCTTCAGCTTATTTATCTGCATAACAAGTGATCTCTGATCACTTCACAGCCAGAAAGATCCATCCATGATAACATCAAGATAAAAGTTAAAAGCTCTGATATTATAGACAGCTGGGAATAAGATAGTAATTTATGTGTAATTTTCAGGAGAGTATGCTACATTATACAGGTAACAGGGTGTGATGAAGAAACCATTTCAGCCTGTTCCTGAAGCCCTTAATTATCAGAAAAGCAACTTACGTACAGTTCATGGTTTCCCAAAGACCTAGAAAAGATAATTAAATCATCTAGTTTAGTCACCATTTCTCCACAGACATCTACATTTTACACAAAATCTCCAGTCAACTTGGTTGCCCAAATCATGACCTTTTAAAGAGGCACATACTGCGTGTATGTTATGGTCATATTGGCAGCAGCATCTGCACCTTGGCCACTGAAACACCAATGCCCAGAAAAAAATTTACACAATAAGAATGAAAAAATAAAATCTGTAGACAAAACAGAGAGGGAAAAGGGAATTCAGATTTTATTTTTTTAAAATTTACTGCTACAGATAATATCTAGTTTTATATTTAGCAAAATTGGCAAACAGCAATTACAGTCTTAAAGGTCATCAGTGTGTGTACCCTGCTATGCAAGTAAATAGGCAAAGTGGCCCACATGAAGATCTTTACATCTATCTGAAGTGCATTAGCAAGGTATTGAATGATGTGCTCTGCAAAGTCCCATAAAATGAAGTCAGAAAGTCTAAGACGCCTGGTGTTCCACAGGGTTATCATTTAGCTAGGTATTGTAGTTCATGTCTCATACATATTCTAGAAATTCACCTCTGATTCAGCAGGCTTGGCCTCTGGAGCTGGAAGGGTCAACCCGAAACTCCTCAAGTATGACAGGTATGAGACAAAACAGATAGGAGCGGGAGCTGGTCAGAAATGAAGAATCTGCCATGGGAAACAGGTGTTCCACCAGCCATTTCTATCTCCATTTCCACCAGAGGAAAAAAATTGCCTTATTTATGGTTGTCTTATTCTACTTTTCTCTAACAAATTGAAGAACCTTGTATTTGATGATGCTTTCACTCTGGACTGATGTTTATCTGGTTCAGCTAAAATACACCTCTGTTTCTGAAAAGCCAAAGATCAAACTGAGTATGACTGTAAGGCATTTTACTCAGATCTTAGGGGTTTTATTCCTCTTTTTTTGCTGGCCTATCTGTTTTGCCAAGGTCCCTTAAAAAAGACAAGCAAGAAAACTGTCATGTACTGATATCAAGAACACCACTGTAATGCTGAAGCCCTCTCCCTGTTCCCTAGTCCTCTATTTAAATACCGAATCAGAAAGTGAGCCCTTCAACTCCCTGCATGACCCTAAAACAATGTTGCACTCTGTGTCTAGCACCACAAAATAGAAAGAGCTGAAATTTCCAAGAAGATATTCTTTACTATTCTAGTTTTGTAACCTCCTTTCTTTGGTCGCAATTGGAGATTTTATTTTTCCCTAAACCAGATGTCCTGCTTTGTGGACACAAATGAGATGAATTTATACAACTGCACATTCTATTCATGGTGTTCTAATTGTTTGTTTCAGATATAAGTTCTAGAAGATATTTTTTTTTATATTTACTTCTAGTTGAGTGCTGAATTGAGTGCTTAACCTGGTTCCACTTATTGCACAGCCATTCTAAAAAAAATCCCACTTCACTGCTATCACAACCTTTTAAGATTTGTCTTTCAACCACTATCTAGCCCATAATTCTGCTATAATGGAGTGATGTTTTAAAAATCATCTGCATCCAGTCAGGCAGCTTGCAGTACTCTATACACATTTGGCTGAAATTAACTGAAACCTTGAAGAAAACTTCTGCATCCTTGGAAATGTTCAAGGCCAGTTTGGATGGAACTCAGAGCAATCTGTTCTAGTAGAAGGTGTCCCTACCCATGGCAGGGAGTTGGAGCTATAGGACCTTTAAGGTCCCTTCCAACACAAGCCATTCTGTGATTGTGTGACAAGGTCTACCGTCATTAAAAATGTGAAAATCCATTACAGAGTCTAAACATGTAACTCCTTATTAATCAAAAAGATGAGACAGAATTCAGGTTTTATGTCAAATTAATCTAATTTGCTACTGGAGCAGTCATGTTTATTACTTTGTATATTAGTATAATACTGACACAGAGAGTTTTCACAGAATCATAGAATGGTTTGGGTTGGAAGGAGCCTTAAAGATCATGTAGTTCCAACCTCCCTGCAACAGGTAGGGAAATTTTCTCAGCTGTCCTTGAATTATTCTGGTATTAACAATGAACCAGAAAACTTTCTAAACCAGCTGTTTCACACTCTTGGATGTAAATGACCTGACTCTACAGATATTAATGTTATTCGTAGACACCGCTGGCACAGAAAGACTACTGACTTGCATAATACAAGGCCTTACACCTGAAAAGTAGAATACAGAATAGAAATGCTTATTGAAACCCGCTTATTTCTTTTGTCATCAGTATTGTAACTTTCCTCAATCACAATGCGTTTACTCCTCTGCTACATTTTTTGGGTTTTTATTCTATGTTCTCTGAAATCCTCCATTAAACTCTGTTCAGCCAAGTTTACCATATTTTTCAGTAATTTTTTGAGGAAATACACTTTTAAGTATTTTTCTGTATCAGGTCCTCATAAAGAAAGGAGTCAGACCTACAGAAGCTTTCCTATCTCTCATGACAGAAAGCCCAGGAGCCAGTTCCATATCCTTTTAATGTACACAGTCATATTTGGAAATAATCTTTGCATTTGTTAGCCAGCTTGAGATAATCTGGAGCAAAGACAAACTAATAGACTCCCTTAGAAGAATTAATGAACATTCCAGGCAGAAGATAAAGGTACTTTTTTATTGCAAACAAATAGTCAGACACAAAATTCAAGAGAGAAATAAAATTAAAAATAAATAAAGAGCAAATGCTTCCCAAGACCTCAAGAAAGTAGAGTTCAGCTACAGTTTCTTTAGGTGGCTTCATTTTAAAAAATCTAACTAGTACATACAGGTTGAAAGACAAAAATTATTATGTTTTAATATTAAGAAATCTGAAGGAGAAAAAATACCTAGATGGAAGGCAAGTAGGCAGCCTTTGCTGGATACATATATGCCCTTTAATTCATTTGAATAAAATACTGATGTTGAAAATCAGCATTGCAGCAATGTCTAACTGGATTTCTTTATTTTGCATAACGTTAGAAAACGGGCACTTAACTCTCACAGATTTACTTTCCAGTGTGTAATCGGAGTGTGAGCATATTAAATTAAAACCACCTAAGGATTGAAAATAAGGACTATGACTGGGATGGCAGTTATTTCATAAATATATGCCAATATGAAATCCAGAAATGGTGAAGGGTCACTGTTGCCAGTTAACACATATTTTAGTATGATATACTCATTGACTATTGAACTTTGAATATTATAAGTGCATCCCAAATTCAATTTCTGTAACATAAATTAAGCTTTCCTGTTAATAATTTCAAGGTTGAAATTAATGAAAATAGGTCAAATGTTTTTCTTTACTTTCTGCAAAGACCACTTCTAGACTAATCAATAGAACGGACTAGGTACTACAGTTAAGAAGATATACAAAATGAGAATACTTTTTAAAATTCTCATTTTACCAGATGGAGGAATGGGGGAAGAATGGAGGAGAAAAATATACTTAAGAATTAAGTTATCATGCCTTAATTCCTATTTAAGTGGAAGACAATCCACAGCTGTATATATTAATTGACTTCTTAAAACTGAGCTTTTAAACTGTGACTCTTCTTGTGCTTCCAATGCATGTAGATTAAGCAGGATAATTTCTCTGTGGTGGCTGTGTTGGCCTATGTCATTCACTTTTCAAGTAATATCAGAAATAAAGGCAAATAATAAAAAGGTTTAATAATTTTTTTTTTAATTTGGGTTTAATTTCAATGTAGTCACATCTTTCTTTAAGAAAGAAAGAGTACAAAGCCAGATTCACTTTTTCCATAAGAGGTTTAGAAAAAAATGGTTGAGGGCCAAGTAACTATTTTAACATCTTTTCTTATAAAAGAGAAGGCTCAAATCAAGGCCACTAATTTCCAGGTACATAAAATGCTATTGCAAAAATGAGTAAAAATCAAATATTCTCTACGTCCATGGTGGACCAAATAATAATATTAAGTTTAAAGTTACAACAGGGTATGTTCAGTTTGAAATATTCTGCACAATATCTAATAGCAAGACTCATCAAATACAGACCTACTTTGCTTCAGAACATTGTGGAACCTGTCACAGGCTGCACATCCATCAGTAATTACCTCCAGGCAGGCACAAACAGAGCTTGCACTGGACAAGGGAAAGAGTGTCCAAAGTTTAAATCATCTTCCAGACCTAGAGATCTTCTCTGATTATCTGAATGATTTAAAAAACCTGTGGCAATCACATCAGATAGATACAATTAAAATTAAAAATGCAGTTTTCTGGATTAAATAATATGCCTTCAGGCAGAATTGTTGTGTATATTACATTCCCCAAAAAGTCAAAATTATTGTAAAATTATTTCATTAAACTGCATGCAAAATTAGTTATTAATTCCATAAGAAATTGTGTGTATAAGCAGATTGTGTTAAAAGTTACTATCCATTAGGAAGATATCCAATTTGACAATGTAAAACATGCTTATGAAGAGACAGAGAGAGACACTACTCAACTGTACCAGAGACCCTAAATTATGGACAAACCTTGTCATCATGTAAGAATTTAGGTTATACCAATTCAGGATACCTGGAAAGGAAAAATGTTTCTGAAAAACAGATCCCTGGCAGTAGTAATCAATTGTATTAGGGAAGATGTTGTTTGTGGGAGTCTGGAAACTCAGTCGAAAGAGCAACAACGTTATGTTACAACTGCTCTGCCTTCACCTTGGCTGACCTTGGCGGAGTGCAAGTACAAAAGGTAGTGAAGTTAAAAGAATGGAGTGCAAATTCCATCCTTAACTTTACTGCCTATCCAGAAAAAAAACCCAAAAAAACAAAAAACCAAAACAAAACAAAAAAACCCCCTCAAACCAATACAACAATAATTACAACAAAAAAAAAAAAAAAAAACCCCCCAAACAAAAAAAAAAAAAAAATAAAAAAAAAAAAAAAAAAAAACAAAAAGAATCCATATCTTAATTTCTGTTGAAAAGTTGGCTCACTCTTGGCACTTCCATGCCATCCTATCCACACGGCTTGAGAAAAAATTCAAAAATTAATGTGCTGTGCACACATGCCCAATACCAGGAGGAAACAGAGGGGAATGAAGCACCAAAATATTTTTACTGCAAGCTAAACCTCCCAGGTTCTCCTAGAATGCTCAGTGTTAAGCCAACATCAGATTCCTTGAACGGGGAAAGAAATATTTATGGTGCAGTATTTATACCTTAGTCAAAAGCTCCAACAGAAAGGCAACAAAATTCAAGTTAAATAACGACACTGTTTTGTAGGAAGCCATATGTCTTCTATAATGCCAAACAAAGATGCCAGTAACAGTTAAAGATGCTCTGAATTTTACAGCCAAGTGTTACACAACATCAAAAAACTAAGAATCCTCTAGCCCAAAAGACTACATTAATCAAGTGGCAGTATAGTGAATAGCAACCTAGGAAGTGCTTCTTACATAATTTAAATTAAAAAAAAAGAGAGGAAAAAAAAAATCAGATACGTTATAAAGAACAAAACTAGAAGACCAAAAAGAAAGGAAGCAAAACTAGAGAGACAATAATAAAAGTTCTACAGGGAACTACAAAACATTAGGCATGAGAATTAGCAAAATATCTAAAAAAATGATAAAGCTGTCAAATTAAAAAGAAAAAAAAAAAAGGTTAAAATAACTACCAAAAATTGAGAAGATTTGAGTTATTGGCTATGAAAGGTCCTAAGGAAAAAGAAAACACAGAACATCAGTGAATATATCTGTGATCTGTGATGCTCTTGAATTACAACTCAAAAAAATCAAAATGATGAAATGGCACAGGATGTCCTCCACAAGGACTTAAACAATAGAGTTTCAAAAGAAGAAAGATGACCACAGCCTCCCAACACATAAATTACCAGAGTAAGGAAGTCAGAGACCACCTCTAGCAGAAAACAATAAATGCAGCACAGCAACTATTACTTGCAGTGTTTTCCAATAGAGTAGTATCTTCATGCCTGCATGGTTGATACTTTGAAGATGACAACTTAAAGGCCAAAATCTGCCTTTCTATATGAAGGTGAATCTCATGACAATTGAAAGGACAAGCAATCAAATCTATCTGAGTTTAACTATTCTTGAATTTTAATTCAAATAACCAGTACAACTAAAATAAAAAAAAAAACAACACAGATTCATAAAGCAGTTTGGGTTGGAAGAGATCTTCAAAAATCATCTAAGGGGGGTCCAAACTCCCCTGCCATGGACAGGAACATCTTTCACTAGATCAGATTGTTCACAGTCCTATCCAGCCTAATTTTGAACACTTCCAATGATGGGTCACCCACCACTTATCTTCTTCCAGTATCTCACCACTTTCATTGTGAACAAATTCTGCCTTACGTGCAATTCAAAACTACCCTCTTTCAGTTTAAAGCCAGTGTCCAATTCTCACTACATGCCTTGGTAAAAAGCGTTTCTCTGTCTTTTTTATAAGGCCACGTTATATGGTGAATGGTGTATGGTGCAATCTATCTCTTTTCAATTAAACACAAGAAATGGAAAGACAATCATAATGAAGGCTTATGATCTGCCTCCCAATGAAAAAAAAAAGGCAAAACAAAATACTATTACTCCTTTAAAAACATCTCTGCCTATGCAGTCTGACGTGTTCTTATTTGCATCTTGTGTTAACAGTTACGAAGAAGCACAGAAGGCTCCTTCGTGGAGCCAGTACAGTCTCGCTGAAGCAGTAAAAAGTATCTCAGTGGCCCCTGTCAAACCTGATGGCCTGCCTAAAGAGGTTTTCTTTCGGATGATATCAAGATACTTGTGTTTGCACACAAAGAAGTAAATACCCTAAGCACTATCCAACAGCCTACTTCTTATTGAACGTCAAAGCAAGTCTGTATCTTTGAGCATCACCATTTGTCACCATTGTATCCAAAATCCAAAATACAGATAGATTATCCTAGTCCCTGTCACAGTAATGATATTCATAGTACTGCTAAAGAATCTGAAAAGAAAAACCTATAAACTGGGCTTTTGCTGTCTACCATTACCACGAATACATCAAGGCTTTGAGTGATGATTGTGTTTCTCTAGATCAACAGTTTTCCTTCATTAGCACCCCCATTCCCATCAGTTTCTCTAAAGCCTTTTTAAAAGTGGCTACCATTAAATAAAGTTATCACCTGATTTATTTAGATATTTAACACAGCAGGTCTTCAATGAAATAATCATCATAAATTTTTCATAGCAAAGAAAAAGTATTTTGCTTATACTACGGCAGTTCTTTAAGTTGATAAAGTATATTTCATGTTACAAACTGGAGCAAAGATGACAGCCTTATTGCCATCCTGCAGCCCAGAGGATGATCTAGTAACCTGAGTGCCAGCAAACTCTTCAGCACATGAAAACCAAACAGGCTTCTCCCTTCCTAACCTTAAGTATTTGAGCTTTGACTTTTCACTCCCCATAAACCACTCACAAAGTACAGCATAGGCATAGCATTTACTGAGTCACTTGAACAATTTATCCAGTTTTAATCTTTGAAAACCTCCTTACCCTTTTCATCATAGTTAGTCACTTTGAAACTGGTTTTAAAGAAGGAAGGTTCTAAAACAGAAGGCAAGATCAGAAGTCATTCAGGAATTTTATTATATCATCAATGTGTACGAAGTTTGCCACCTCAACTCAAGCTCCCTGGTTTGGCATGTGCCTGCAAGACACATGCTCCTCAGTGCTGCAGGGGATGCACTGCCTGCCTCTGCCTGCAACCTGCCAGTCCTCCTGGCCAGTGCAGGGAAAGGAGATCAGTCTCCTCACTGTCTGGCTGTGTTTGGCAGTCTAGAACCTACAGAGCACTTGTTGCTGACTAAAATACTTCAAGACCGCAATTGTGCATGGCTCTGAATGATGACACTCCACTTTGTGAGGTGTGTTTTGTTCCACAAAAGGCTAAGTCTAATTCTTAGACAGCAGGTTGTACCTTTCCAGCTATGTCCCTAAAGACCATGCCACACAAACTTGTTCAAAAGAATCACAGGCAAAAGAAGCTTTTATTTTCTGCATTAGCTAGCAACAAGCGTACTTCTATGCTTTAAGATTTTCCTTTCTGAAGCACTTCATAAAAGCACTCACTACTCTCCTCTGAGCTAAGCAAATATTACCAGCAGCAACCACTTGCACATACCAACTCACCACTGGGTTAGGAAAATTATTTAAGAGCAAGCAAAAGCCCTTAAAGCTAGAAGGTAAGTCTTCAGTGAAAACGAAATAGATACTTTATTGTTTGAATGGTTAAATGCACAATACCTGTCACCTGATAAATTTGGACAGATAATAAAATGAATGTCCTGCTAAAGGGGAGGCTTATAATACAGTGCATTTGTTTACTGTGTGTTATCAGTATTACAGTTTCCATAGAAACAGGAGAGAGGAAAATTTTAGCACTGAGCAACAAATTCTAATGATCTTTGGTAAAGAATCATTATATATATTTAGTGCAAATACAGTATATCAGAAAGATTTATACTCAGGTACATGAAGCACTCATCAATAGTCCTAATGCACAGATGCCCATGGCTGTGCATGATTTCCAGGTCTTTATGGTAAGGAGAAAAAGGACACATCCTTTAACACTAACAGTCCATGCCATGCTAATACTTCCTCTTCAGCTTTTCAATTTTGTATTGCTTCCTCCAACAGATCTCCAAATTAGAAGGGGACCAAAAAAGTACTGAAGCATTTTCAACATATACATGCCTTTCCCTGAAGCTTATCTTATCCCTTACATTTATAATCACCTGCAGCTTAACCATGATGTAATTTCTTATGCCTTGTGGGCTGATTTCTGTGACTCACAATTTCCAAATATACTTATGAAGGTGGTTCATGAATTACACTTCTGTCAACTGAAGCCTCCAGCATTGTTCTGCCCATATTCAGTATGGAGGCTCATGGCTCACAAGTTTTAATGGTACAGTACAAGGATCAGTCCTTGGTTTATAAAGGACATTCAAGAAGCCATTACATAAGGTAAGAAAAACCACAAATGCCCCCATGGCTTTTTGTCATCCCATCACTATTCTTTGGTAAGTTTAGGTTTCCTATATATACCACTGAAAATCTGCAGATGATTCATCCGCAGGCTTTTCTGTCAGATGAGCACAGTTGTGAGTTATGTTTCTCTTAGTTTCTCTGGAACTGTACTCTTGCCCCTCACTTCTTCCCTGATTTTAAGCTGTGTCCAGATAAAGCCTGGGGAACTCTGGGACACCAGCTTTGGCCAACTACATATTCATACTCCCTCATTTAAACATTTAACTACCCATGTCTAGAAAACCAATGTATTTTAATAAAATTAATACAACCTACAAGTGACAACATGCATCTAATCTTGTACAATGACTTTCACAGAGATATACTGAAACATCATCCTCCTTTAAGTGAAACATCTTCACTTTCTCTGCTCCTTTCCTGCCCCAATGGTCTTTGCGTCAAGAAGGATAAAATAACGTGTCAGTTTTTGCTGTTCCCAGGCTCTTCCCCTGCTTTTCCCTGCTTAACAGCATCACTGCTCTTGGCTGGCAGATTGGGAGAGATTCTCTGGAGATACAGCTGGTGTCTTACCCAATGCGCAGTCATACTGAGACAACTAAACCACATGCATGGAAACATTTGCTACGATTTAATCTCAAGTGCAGAGGGTGCAGCACTGCCTCTGGTAATATACTTCCACAATAAGCACCACTAACAGCTTAGAGGATCACATGCATTATTGGTGCAGAAATGTTTGATATTTCCCATCGTGACAGAAAGGAGAAAAGTGGTTAAATTACTTCCTGTTGTGCATGACTGTAGACATTAGTAGCTGTTATTTATAGTTCCTGTAGTATCCCAAAAGGCAGGAGAACCACATCATACAGCATTACTACAAATAAAATCATTCTAGCAAAATAAACCATTTTAAGCATAGAGAATATCACTGTAGAATGGAAAGCATGAACAGCTCAGATGTTTTGATAACAAAATTTATGTTTTAGTACTCCCACCTAGCCAGCTAATACAAGAAGATATAGGAAGGACAGCAAAAACTGTGCATTAATAAAGTCAGATGAAAGAAAAAAGGTACATCTGGAAAAAGTTTCCATCAGTACATTAGTGGAAGTGGGATGTCCTCTTCTGGAAAATGCACAACTAGAATGAAAGAAAGTTATGATGGTTTTAATCATGGAGGTGCTTGCATGCTGCTTCTTTTTTAAACTATTATTCCGTCCTAGGGAGTCAAATACTAGTCCAATACATGAGGCAGACTATTCCAAATTAGAAAGCATGCCTTAGAGCAGCCAAAGATTGTTCAGGCATCTTATGAAAATAAAAGTTATCTAACACTGTGGGCATCTTAGATACAGAACCCAATTCCCCATACTCTCCCACTCTTCTAGTAAAAAAGGGGTGGTGGAGGAGTGGGGAGCAGATGAAGAAGGACAAAATAAAGCAAACAAGAGCTTCATAAAATAGGTTTCCTTTAAGAAGTTAGCAACATGAATTCTAGACCTTATTTTTTCTAACTTTATTTTTTTTCAAGAAAACTTTTATGACAAATTCCATTTTTCCCACTAACCTGAAAAATAATGTTTTGCTCTTCACAATCTTGAAGAGCTTCCACTAAATTGGAGGATTGTGGTACAAATGATGTGAATCTGGAATAAAAGACTGGTGGTCACTTCTAGTGCAGTTTCCATTGCTTACTGAAGTCAGGACTGGGTGTCTTGAGAGATTATGAACAGGTATCTTTTCAGGATAATGATCTACTTACACAGTTGAATTGTAATTTAAGGGAAAAAGGAATATAATTACCATGTTTTAAAAATGGTAGCAAATAAAACATACTTATTATTTCTATATTTTGCACAGCTGACTTATGTATGATTAATGCATACCAGCCAAGACATCTGTTCTGGCTTCCAAGGTGCCTCAAAGTAGCTGGAGAGGCAGGATGTTACTGAAGAAATGCGGATACTTTTGTGTAGGTACCCCTGAGAGCTTTAAAAAGTAAAGGAGTAGTTTCTTTTGGCCCACAATCAAATTTCTCTAGGGATAATGGAATATCAGTGTAGTCTACTGTACCCATGTAAAACCAATTAATTCAAGAGTCCTCCAGCATTATAGCTATATTCCTCTGAAACTTATAAGAATTCCCTGTGCTCCTTGCCATTGACTTAGAGTTGTTCTAGAAAAACACACTAACAGTTTACCTTACTGTATGAGTAGAAATGTCTGTCTTTTGATTTCTCTGTGCAATTACGCATTCCTTACCTCTACCCACACACTGCACTGAGTTGGCCAAGACATACCTTTTGGCAGGGAACTTCAAAACTATATTCCTCCGCAAGAGAGTGCCCGTGTACAGTACTCTCTCACACACAGAGCCCCTCAGTCCACGTGATTTACATACTGCCTGGGCAACCGTTTCACAAATAGATGAAAGCACGAAGAAATGAAAATCCCAAACTGTGGCATATAGAAATCAGTCATTCTACATACTGCTTTCATTGATCAAGACTTAGTCACATTATTAACATGGCCAGTTATCAGATCTGCCTGCAGTTTCTGCTGATGATGATGCACAGTTCTCTCTTCCTTCAGCAGCTGAGCTGTACACATTGGAATGCTTTACAAAACATTTCAGAAATGAAGGTCAAGTAAGCTTTCTTGAAAGAGATGCTGTTTTCTGGAGAGAATTTCCTTCCTACACACCTTTAGCTACCAGGACTCTTACCAGGACATTAGGCAAAGAGACTGCAAACACACATGCTCATGTCTGCCTCTAGAATTAAACTTCACCAAGTAAGAATTCTTTCTTCAGTCCCTGTTCCCCCCACACATATGAGGGTGAGACTGTTGAGAAAGTGCTATTTTACAGTTAATAATTTACATCCAGTTCCGAGAGCACAGAAGTTAGGCAACACTTCCCTTTCAGGGGACCATATTTTATCAATTGTGCAACATTTAACGTGACATCTAAGTATCAGTGAAGTCTTTTGCTCAGTGTTTTGGTTTTAAGACTACATAGTTTTGGGTGAAGCACAACTGTGACTTCTCATAACAGTAGTAAGAGGGGAAAAAACATCTCTTGGGGTGAGCTAGTTGTAGTAGAGGACCTTGAACTCCAAAAAGGTCTTTGTACTATGCTCGCAACCGATTAGCACACCATGCAAAGACTGAAGCACCAGTGCTGTGATCATGCTTTTTACACCGTAAGCAGAATGGCACAGAGATCTGTGCCAGCTGGAATCTTAAAACATTTTTATGCTCACACATATCCACAGTCTTCTAGCCTGTCCTGTTATTTTTAGTGGACTAATATGTGTTGATTAGTTTTATAGCTAAAAGTCTTGATACTGAAGTCTGAGGTCCTATTGGTCTTGAGATAATAAACCTGACCCCTTTGAAGTATGACTCTACCCCAAACTGTCTACATTTCTGCACACATAGAGACCAGATTTTAGTGCACCAAGATGAACAATCCTAGGCAGATACAGATCTAATAGACAAGGCAGTCTTCTGGCCAGTTTGAGATTGGAAGAGTATAGTTCCTTTTTCTAGGTAGACTTCTAGCGCTACTAAGTCTAAAATGGCCACTGGCTATTGCCTTACATCCTTTCATCAGTTTGTTCTTTCACAGTCCAGTTCTGTTCTTCCTTCTTCACCCTTTCTGGTGATCTCCAACACCTCTACAGAGTCATGATAACAGCTATCACCTGTAACAGCTCCAATAACAAGTTTTATTTATTTTTGAATTTGCAGAAGTTGGCATCATATGCCTATCCAACTAAAAGCAAAGCAACCTTGATGCCAGGGTAAAAGAACTTCCGGATTAACTAGAAGATTAAGAAAATACTTATTCTTCCTTTATTTTCACCCCTCTAATTCCCATTTCCATGGAAACTGGGTTGGAAAGCACCAGCAGGCAGCCTGCAGCTGAACATCTGAATGAGAATGCTCATGTTTAACTCAGCCAGCAGACAGCAGGTGAAATCTGCAGGAACTGTCTAAAATCTATAGCTATATCTTGAAAGCAAAAGGACAATCTCAGTTTCAGCAAAGAACTTCTAAAGAAGATGATATATAACTTTAGTGAGTATTCTTGTGTGGCAGCAGTTGATAATCTAACTACTGCTTTGATAAAAGAGGATATGATAAGAAAAATTTATCACAATGGCACAAGACAAAAAATCATTACAATTAATTTAATAGTTCAAAATATTCAGATGGAAGATAAGATCTAGTGAATATGATAAAGATATTTTTGTACCAGGATTTGGTTTCTGAACCATGTCCTGTAACTCCTTCTGTGAAATCAAACTGGCTGCTGTACAGTTCATACATACACATTGTCAGCCCAGTCGTCTGCATGGCTCTTCTTACAAACATCCACTGTATTTCAATGAATATATATTTATACATATAGATAATAATTAACTAGGAGGTAGCAAAGTATTTACTGGTTATAAAACACATTGGTTTCGAGCAACCAATTCACATTCCTTGTATTTTAGAAGCTAATAAGGCAACACAGTTGTAGTTAAAGAAAAAAAATGCTATGTTAACTTCTTTATCCAATTTAGTAAAGTTTAGTGCAGGAATTCTATTTAATACCATCTTAGATTTTTCTCCTGTTCAATATTTGCTCTTCAAGTAACAGGAAGAAAAGCAAACAAGCAAAGGATGAAACATTCCTGTCTTGGGCTGTACTTTCCCCAATGAAGAGATTGGTTATTATTAAACTCCTGCTTTTGTATATAAAGCAATTACCACTCTCTCAAGAAGATATTACTCATTCTTTGCAGAAAGCAGAACATTGGTCACACTTTTTTTCAGTGTAATTTTAGTCAATGCAGTGGACAAAAGAGGATGATTATAATGAAGGATTTAACATCTTGTGCAAGTTCAATATCAGCACACAAGAGCTGACCTGAAAATGGGTTATGAAGAAACTTGAAACAGCATCAATCTTCTTTCCTTTTTTTTTTTTTTTAAGAGCGTTGCTCAAAGTTTAAAAGAGCTATTTATCAGAATCAAATCAGCAAGATAGCTGCAGATGCTCTTTATTGTACCTATGTTCTGCTTCATGATGAGAGGGGAAATTGAAGATTAAAGCCTCAAAGAATGAATCGGCCCAAGAAGCTGCTAGTGACTATTGATTCATTCCTTCCTTTGGGATCTTCTGTGGAAAAAATAAGCCCATATTTGCAGTCCATATCAAACTCATGGCTACGACGGAAAAAATAATACAGAAGCTGTTTGTGCAATTTCCTCACATGACAGAAAGCTAATAATTGCGTGTCAAGAGCCCAAGAGAGGCAGACAAAACACACAGCTATCAGCATCTCCACTGAGCAAGAATGTCCATTTAACAGCTGCAGCAATGGTAAAAATCACACCGAGCACCATCTATTAATGAGTCCCATTACGTTTTACTGCACCAAGTATATTTGTGCTCACCTTGAGGATCATTTACTGTGCTAGATCACAATACAGGGAGCCCTGGGATAAACAAAGATCAAACTCCAAATAATTCACTTATCTGCTCTAAGAACTGCTTAAACACAGCACACACAAAAGCATAAGCTTTCAGATATATTTCCTCTTCTTATTTGCATGAAATTTTCTACAGCTAAACAACCCACATGTACTGCCTGAAGAGTTCTATTTCAAGCAAGACTGGAAATAAAAATAAATTTAAAAAATACATACATTTAAATAAAAAGCAGTACACAGCAGGGTACATTGACTTCTCAGTTTCAAATCTGCATTCTTACCCCTCAATTTTTTGTTTTGTTTAGGAATGCCAAAACATATTGAATTTAATAGCTGTCTTCATTTTGAGGGTAGAAACCAACAGTACTGCTCATACTGCATGAACAGCTCTCTTATCCATTACAATAACCAAGTACCTTACTAAGGGAGGGAGGAAGGACAGCCTTAGCAGCTGCCTAAGGTTTACAGAAGTGATCCTCCAGTAATGGGAAGGACTTCTGACTTGCCTGAAGATTTCCCATTAACAGGTGATGCATCATTGCTGGGAAATATTTATAAAGGGAATACAAGCTGACTGCATGTGTACACAGAGGGTGGTGGATATCCATCAAGAGGGGTGGGTTATTTCTCCCAGCTGGAGCTGGAGAGAGAGAGGGTTATAATTCAAGAAAATAAGCAAGCTGCTCTCCACCCGGTCATTTGTACATTCCCACTGTTTCCCCTTATGATCTTGTTACTAATGCCTGTACAGAGCATGTAGCTGCTTTTCTTCCAATTAACTTTATAACTACTAATGCTTCCCAGGTTTTGCTGCCTGGTTAAGTTGCAGGAGATGGAAAGAAACTGAGCAGGGCCATCAATACAGTTCTTACAGTATGATTATGGCAACTAAGATGGAAGTGTAGAATAATGGCATCTGCTCAGGGATCTTGCGCTTCTTGAGGCAGAGAGTATGTGACAAATACAGTTTCTGGATACCGAACACAATAACTAGCATACATTGTGCCAGTGCATGCTAGATGAACTTTTAATTTAGTAATGAAAATATCATTAATGGAAAGCCACAAATAAATTAACACTTAAGAAATGAAACATCACAGTCTATTAGCAAAGCTTAATGCAACAAACCTATTGCTCTGTTCAGTGTTTTATTTAGAGAATGAGATTTTGTAAAGGCTTTACATGTTTGAAAATTAATCATTCTTTAACCTTTGAAACACCTAATCTCATTAAATATGCACCGTCTTCCAAAGCTGCATTGCTATGGAATGGCTGAATTTCACTTTTTATGCTCCCTTTTGAAAGTCTTTGCAGGATATCTTTTTATAGCTAAGTTATAAGCACTAAGAATAAAAGTGCATGGTAGAAGTACTAACACACCATCACCACAGGAAGGAGATCATTGCTCCCATGTACCTATCTTTGCATGCATAGCACTATTCTCCAGTTTACAAATACAGAATACCAATACTGACAAAGTCTGGACACTTCAAACTCCTACGCAGTGTAGGAAGGGACAGTGAGACGTGCAATTTTCTAGAGTACAG
Organism: Dasyornis broadbenti; assembly: GCA_013397935.1. NCBI lineage: Eukaryota > Metazoa > Chordata > Aves > Passeriformes > Dasyornithidae > Dasyornis > Dasyornis broadbenti. The sequence continues at coordinate 187,737 of VZRN01003896.1, read as the reverse complement.
GCAATCCAGGGACATTATTACTTCCAAGGCTAATACCATATATTCCCCAAGAATCAAACTTAGGCTAGGTCTGAAGGGCAGCCAGATAAAAGCATGGCCTGGCAGCACTGGCCCCATCATTCCCAAAGGCTCATTTCTTTCCCTGGGGTGCAATTCCTGTGCTAATAGTGTGGAAGTGGCTGGTCATGGGGACAGTCTTGAATGAGGAGCCCAAGAATACCAAGCTGACTATGCCTGAACTGTTGAATGGCTATAAATAAGTGGAGAAACTGCTACTGCGTGTCTTGCTGTCACTCATCCTTACTCCCTACAGCATCTTGGTTTTCCCTAATAGTTTTGTCAGTCTCATTTTATGGTTCTTTCTCTCTCTCTTCTCCCATCCCTCCACATAGTCCATTGCTCCTTATCCTTCTCTATTTATTAGGAACGCCTAAGCCTGTACATTGTTCAGCTCCTCCAAATGTTAACAGCTGAAAACAAACAGACCTATAGTCCACAATCAGGCAATTTTTCTGGGCTCATTTACTGAGAGTGGAGCTGGACCAGATTATGTATGATGTACACATTTGAATGCAAATAGCATATACCATATTTACATGGATTTACTGAATTTCTTGGTTTTAGTTTGGACTAGTTGATTTAGAAATAAGATCTGACAAGACAAGGGTTCATTTATCTCTAACAGACACAATTAATCAAAGTGAAATTCAGTCATTCTTTTCCTCCAGAAAGGAGGTGAAAAATACCCCATATCCTGTTTGAACCCTCCTTCTCCTTCTCCTTCTCTCTGCCAAGTGTTTAAACACTGTAAATGGGAGAAGTGGGGGAAATGGAGCACAGATCTCAGCTACTTTGCACCTGCTGGCAACTCCCCACTATGTAGTAGGCAAAAAAGAATGCTGCAGTAGTCACACAGAAGCAATAGAACTTACAGATATTTTGTTACTTATCAAAACCTAATAGGTCTCCTCTTCAAAGAGTTCCGTTCAAAGTTCTCAAAACCAAAATTTACATTATTTTTTATATCTAAATGAAGGCACTATTGAAGGTGGCTGAGCTTTTAGAGTAATTATTTTCTTGATATTGATTGTAAAGGCATATTATACCCTCTCCAGATAAATCTCAGTCTTACTGCTCAGCTCCAGGCCATCACTTCGTGTAACTCTTGGCTTTGATATCCACATGATACACTTCTGTATAAATTAAGAAGAGTTTGGTTGTCAATGGAATCTGGATCAAGTTCTTATATTACCAGTAAAAGGAAAAAAGTAATTGGCACAGGATATTAGCAAAGGAGTACACAGACTGGGCTAGGGGTCATTATACCAAGCCCAGTTTTCAGGAAATCTTGAAATTATTATGATGGCCAATTCTGTCTGCAATTTGTTCACTAATTATAAACTTTCAAATTCTGGCTGAAAAAGGTGTGTTATTAACTATCTTACTAGAGTATTTCTATCATGTTCACAGTCTAAAATGGAAATCAGATTTTAAATTTCATTTGCACATTTGCAGGTAACCACAAATCACACTACAGTTCCACACAGTTGTCAAGTTCTCTCTGTAATTACCCTTTGTGTAAACTGTGCCAGAAATACAGGTAATAGCAAGCCACGCAGCCAACTGGTTTATTTTAATGGTACCTACTGGGGGAAAGGGGGATGCAGATTTAAGTGATGCAAGCAATCACATATATTCTATTAAGAAGATATAGAAAAAAAGCTATATTTTTCCTCCTACTTCTCTGAAATTAGTATGTCAAGTCATACTCAGAGTTGCATATGCAGTCACTTTCACTCAATTTATAATGTTATTGAAAGTATTTTAAAACTTATTTTTTAAAAAAAAGTTTTTTCCTGTAATAAAAGAATGTAAAATTAAGTTATGGCTTTCTTCTCATCCAATATAATTCTCATCAATTTATTTTTTCTGTCACAAACACATTACTCTAAGTTTCTTCCTGCACAACAAGGTATTGTTAGTTATACTGCTTCTGGCTACTCCTTTAGTCTACTCCTTTACTCTGAAAAATAAGCATAGGTCAAGCACTTATCTGTGGTCAGAGCTACGCATGATTTAATGCTTAATACATTTGTGAATCAACAGCACCAGACTTCAGACTTCAGTATTAAACCCCTTTTCTTGACAAAGCTAAAACTTTATAATTAACAACATAGAAATGCTTCAGAAGTTCATACAAAAAACTTTATAAGCAAGACCCAATAGCAGCTTCTACAACTGTGACACCTCCAGAATGTTGACAGAATACATAAAATCTTCACATAAAAGCAGGCAATTTAAAAAAAAAATCCAAGTTAACACTCCTTATAACTTCAATGACCATACATAGCAAATAGCAAACAAGACTTCTCTATATGATCCAATTTGTGTTTGCATTTCTCCAAATCATATTACAATGTTAACTCATTAACAAAAAAGTTTACCTGTGTTTCTGTCAGGCAAAATACAGCAGTGCTTCTGCAGTATGCCAGGCAAAACCTGTGGCAACAAAGAAACAGGCATTAAAATATATATATATATGTGTGTATACTTCAACATCACATGAAGAAGAGCCAATGATTGCTGGAATGCTGCATTTGCTGCATCTGATCAAGCTTTGTGCTCTCAAATTGAATCCAAATTAACTATCATGTGATCTAAATGTGAATCCTATTCATTAGGAACTGCAGACAGAGAAGAATCTTACAATATGAGCTGCTTACTACCTGCCTGTAAAGTTAGTTTCAATTTCTCCCATTGATTACAATATCAAAAGTTGATTAAAAGAACCTAAGACCATAAACAAACAAGATCAACTTAGAAAGACAGTACGTTATCAGCCAGTGATGCTGCTGTCCCTGGTTTTGTACATGTAGCCCTGGGGTTATGGCATCCAGCTTGTTATAAATCACTCAGGTACAAATTCCAAAGCACAGTATTTTCCTCTCCACACAGCCCATTCCAGTGGACAACACAAAACTCCAGAAGCTTGAGTAGGAAACTCAAGGGAATGGGGACCATTCCCTTGGGAAGATCCCACTTTTGTGGTTCACAACATCCACCATGGTGCAATGCTTCTGGCAGCCAGCAAGAAATGCTGCAGAAGCTCACCACCACCACTGGCCCTTTCCTACAGGCAGGACCTCATCCTTCTCCACAGACTTACATATTAAGTTCACCAATTTTGGTGTAGACAACCAGTTTTGGTACTCCTACTAGCAGCAAACTGTACTTGAAGCACCAAATACTTAAATTTAATCTGACTGTTAAATCTACAACTTGAACCCTGTACAAAGATATCGGCATCAGTAAAACTGTAGCTTAAACTTTAATGGCTTTTCTTTTGCTGTTTCTGAGAAAAAGCCAATTAAAGGTCATGCTCTGAGATGGTTTCTTCAAATTTTCCCTTGGAAGTCAACATGCACCTTTTAAAGCCTGAAACTTAAAAGAAAAAACCCTATGAGTTTCTACAGACAGCAGGCCAGCACCACCACTGTCAGGAAAACCTCAGCTTCCAACCTCTAAGAAGACCCCAAGCACCACCACAGCTGGCATTAAGTTCTGAAAATCCATGAAGAAAAATATTTTAGGGAATAGAGACATTTTTATTTTTCAGAAAGACTGCTATTGCTGTTTGGCCAAGGTTAATAACCAGGAATGAGACTTCTCAGACCCAGCCATGTACAGCCCCCATGGCAGTGCCGCACACCCCCATTCCTCCCTGCAGGACTTTTCTTATACTTGCTTTCAGTATGCCCAGAAGGATGAACACCTTGGCTTGTGTGCCCTTCAGCAAAACGAATAAAAATCTTAAGAACCTTGCTGCACCATGCTTCCTCCTGAATGCACACATGCAGAGGCAGGGCCATTGCAAAACACTGTTTTAATTGCCATTATTACTTCACGAGTCAGTCTGTGGCCAGAAAGCCTCTCTGAACGAAAAGCAATGGGTACAACTCAGAGGGATGAGAACAGTCTCCCCATCCATCTTACCTAAACTTTACAGAAGCCACAGCATTTAAATGTTAGTTCTTACAAAAGTAATTCACTTGTTTTAGCAATATTCTAAAGTTAAGTTTGTGGATAAAAAGGTAAAAAAAAAAATCAGGTTGTCTTACTCCGATTCATAGGCAGCAGGAAACTTGTAATTTGGGAAGAATCAATGGCACAAATAACAATTTTCTGAAAACCACAGTCACCATTTTACAGTGTTTCTTACATTTTAGAATTTTTAAAAAATCCAATAATTCTTGGAAGTACAATGTCATATGTACAAACTATAGCATTTTACTTATGGCCATGGGTATAAATAACAGCAGTCTTACAGGCATCAAAAGCATAAAAATTAGAAGCAGAGAACAAAGATATCCTAAAATGAGCAGAGACACTCTTTCAAAGCAGTGTAACACAAAGACTGAATTTTAAAAACATACTGTCTTACTCAGACATAAAGTAACATTTAGTTCCTCAAATTCTGTCACACTTTCTTCCCCACATTCACGAACGATGAAGAAGCATTATGAATTTATTATGAGCTCCCAGTTAATCAAATTAAGACTGAAATTAAAAGAAGAGATGAGGAAAAAAAAAGCATGCCTGAAGTAGCAAGACAACTTCAATGGGAAAAAAAAAGCTCTAGAAAATAGTTTACCCTTCCTGGTAGACTGGCTATAGATAAGAGAACAGACATACAAAAAACACAAGCTGGAAAAACATTTCTTTGTCCCTTTTCTTCACTCTCTTAAGTGTTAAGTAGACAAACAGTATGGCAAAGACTTAAACAATGCTTCCTGCTTCCCAGCCCTTTAACATGTTTACCCTGCACAAAGCCAGTTTTTGGCTGGTAGGAGTTTGATATCAACCTCCCACTTACTTATCTACAGTATACAGATTTTTACACTGTACCCATCTCCATGGTATCCAAGAGCCTTTTCACACTGCTCTCCTCCCACTTTCTCCCCACTTTATTTCTCTTCTCCCTAGGGAAACTGACAGGAGAATTCCTCAGCAAAACTGTCACCTTTCCCTCTACAAGCCTCTCCTTTCCCCTGCTGCTTTCCTTTCATTCATTTGCATGCTGTAATACCCAGTTTCTTGCTTAAAATTACTAAAATGCCTATCAGTCTCAGAGATTTTTCTCTAATTTCACAGAAAAGCCCTAGATTATTTTTTTCCTGTTGGTTTTTTGAAATTTACCTACACGGCATTTTGAGTGAGAATCTTTACCCAAAATCAGACTTGGAGTGATTTCTGCTGTAGAAATCAAAATATGTGAGCAACCAGAGGAATTTACATGCAGGGAGGGGGGCAGGGGAAGGGGGAAGGCAAAAGAGAAATAAGTTTCAATTATATTAACTGATGATTTAACCTTCAGTTGTTTTATAAGCTCTCAGCTGGGAGTTAAGGCATTGCAATACTAAATTAAAAATGGACTCACAGATGCAGAAACAGAATAAATAATACAGCAGGTGGTATGTCCTTAACATCAAGGTGCTTCCCTAGCAGTAGGCAAATGAGCTCTGGTCAATGGTATACAGCTAGACAGTCACATGTAGCAGGAACATATTCTTTGCTTATGGTGCCAAGCGAAAGCATCCTCAAATTCAGTGAATAATACTAGTTGTTGTTGTATATTGATTTGAACCTATTTACATTTGCTTTCACTATAGGTTGCTGCGCTTAGAGATATATAAATATATAGCTGTCATAATCAGTGCTCAAATTTTAACTTGTAGCAATACGTAATACAGATATTCAGAAGGCTCCTCAGAGCAGCGCAGGGTAGTTACATAGCTGGTTCTAGTTTAATAAAGATCATATTTTTATATGCTTGCTTGGAAACTTTCCTTCAACTTCTCTAAAATAAGACAGATGAGTCCTTTGAGTATTCAGCACACAAGTTTGTTGTTTTTTTTTTTTTTTTTAGAGTGATATAACAAGAACTAGAATTAATTTCTAAAAAACCAATTTAAGTTTGAAAATTACTACCTTCAAACCCACTAAAAAAAATCCCCACTCTCAGAGAAGCGGAAATGTGAAGCAAAATAATTCTCGTGTGGAAAAAGACCTCTGTGAAATGGATATCTGCTCACTTAAAAGGATCTGCTGCATGAAGATGATCACGCCTCTCTATGGTACTGAATGATAAAAATGTTTTGCTTTCTACTCCACTTATAATTGGACTGATAAAATAGCCATAGAAAAGTGAGCTAGATACTATTTTTCCTTCTCCATTTAAATTTTTTTCTACTGAAAAGTAAGTCAACTTAAAATGAATGTTTCACAGGTCCAAATTTACAGAACACCCAACTAAGGAGTTCAAGTGCTAGATAAGTGAAATTTAAGGCAGAAGTCAACAAGGATTTAAACCGTGATTTGTAACTTGCCAGAAGGAAAGAGGTTGAACTTGAATTTCAGGTCCCAAGCTGAGACACAATATTTTTCTACTTTTTACATCCTAGAAATCCAGTGAATCCAAGGAGTAGACAGTCACAACATACCCTTTTAAGCATGCCAGCCATACAGGTCCTGTTTGTGGCCCTGTGGTCATGTTCAACCATTTCCAAAGACTGGCTCTGGGAGAGCCTCCTATGCTCCAAACTTGCCCCCCCCCAGAAAACTATTACAATTAGCATGTGAGGCATTTTGGTTGCAAGAATATGGTAACATTCTGAAAGAAAATGTGTCGAAAACTGGGAAAATACACATCAATCTATAAAATTTCAGAGGAAAGGGATTCTAGAATTTAAGGTTTACTCATACACTGATGGTTGCAAAGAAATGGTCCTTGGGCAGAGTCAGCAACAAGTGTGCCTTGCATCTTCAATGGAAGACAATTCAGATTAGATATTTGGGTGTGAGGCAGTGACGTATTATCTTTTTGTCTCTCAAATGTTGTGTCACCTCTTTGGAAAACATAGGCACTTCCTAGACCTTGCTACCTGCACTGCTCTGTGCTAAGCATTGCTGCCTTCTTAGCATCCACACAAGCCTTGTGAAATTAATTTTGACTGTTTTCATTCTAAGGATCATATCCATTCTACCTCTGTATTTGCTTTTCTTTGTATTTGTCTCAGGGCTTTTGTTTTAGGGAAAAAATTCTTTGTCAGCTGCTACAGAGAGGTTTTGGAATAATGTCTGTGACTAGATCTTAAACCACTGAAAATTTTGTGCTCATGCTCCTCTGAATGTCTTTTGTTGCCTCCTGTCATCTAAGAGGTATTTTTGTTTTCATTTGTGTTATTGTTTCCTTCTATTTTGGGCTTCATACCTGAGGATTTTAGATGTGTCTGTCTGGTTGACACTGTTGAAGGAGAAGGTCCTACCTCTCTGGAACCTCTTCACTGATGCTCCTTAAGCAGAAAGGAAGCATTTGGGATTTGGCTGCTCAAAACAGCCACTTATCTGGCATGTCTGTAAAGGTATCTGACTTCAAACAGGGTGTGAAAAGTAGGCAAGGCAGGGAATGGTTTTAAAGTAAAAGTGGAGAGATTTAGATTAGCTATTAGGAAGACATTCTCTACTCAAAAGGTGGTGAGGCACTAGAACAGGTTGCCCAGAGAAGTTGTGGATGCTCCATCCTGAAAGTGTTCAAGGCCAGGTTGGATGGGGCTTTGACCAGCAATCTAGTCTATGTTGGAGGTTGGGAATTTTTTCCATCCTGTGGCTAGAGATACCTTAACGAGCCTTAACAACTGGGTACTTAAGAGATAACGACTGGGTATTTAACGACTGAGTACCTAAGGGACAAAAACGCACTTAAGAGACTGAAAACATAGCCAGGTGTGGCAAGAGAAGAAAAAGGTGGCTGGCTGTTGGCAGATACACACTTTTTACTGGGACTTGTTGGAGGAGACAGCTGCTGTTTCTTCTCTCCCTTCACTGCTGCCGCGGGAGCTCAGCACTGCCTGGNCACAGCGCCCCCTGCCGGCCGTGACCGTAACTGTACCAAAGGGGAGGGGCGGTGTCTGGCAGCCCAGAGAAAGCTGCCACCGGGCTTCTGGTTTGTTTGTTTGTTATTGCTACTGTTATTGTTGCCTGTTTTCCTCGTTATAGATATGAGTAAAGAACTGTTATTCCTTTTCCCATATCTCTGCCTGAGAGCCTTTGATTTTGACCTTATAACAATTTGGAGGGAGGGGGGTCATATCCTCTATTCTAAGGCAGGTTTCCACCTTCCTTAGCAGACGCCTGTCTTCCAAACCAAGACAGTCTAGTAGAAGATGTCCCTGTCTATGGCAAGGGAGTTGGAACCAGATGGTCTTTAAGGTCCCTGCTAACCAAGATATTCTATGATTCTATGAGGATTCTATGCAACCACGTGGTGAAGCACTGCATCAAGTTAATTGCCTTCAACTTTCTAATATGCAGTTGGTTCAACCTACCAAAGCCAGATCTGAACTTTATACCACTCCCACAAGCATAATTATATGTGGTTAAGCTTTTTAAGAGCTAACTAGGGAGTGTATCAACAAATACCACTTATCGTTTCTGTTCCTGTAAGAACTCAAAAGATAACCTCAGATTACCAGTGTGTCTCTCCTGTGTCTCTTGAAGCTCTAATTGATACAACCTACACCAGCATCAGCAACAGTTTCAAGTTACTCTTAAAATCAATCCTTGAAATATCTGGCTCTGAAGGAAGAGAGCATCAGGACCAGTACCACCTGCCCTCCCAGGGCTTATGCCAAAACCATGTGTGTTCCCTGTCAGAGCAACACAGACCCCACTTGCAATGGCAAAGCTGGCCCAAGTAGAATATATAAAGGCTTGATTTTCTTTTTTTTCTCTGTCTTGTACCGCTGAAAATAGTAGAGATTTTGCAAGACCTTTCAATCATTCCCTTTGAGCTGTCAATTCCTCTGCCCTCCCAAGGAAACAACCTTTCCCCTTAGCTCCTGATGAAATGCACCCTGCTGCAAAGGCAGCCTGTGCCAAAATGTCTCCCACCCACGGCAGTGCAAGTGAGAAGCCTGTCTTGTCAGTTTATTTCATTGTATTCTGATGAGATGGCCCAGACTTGTCCAATTATGTTTCCTCAAGATTTTACTAGATTGTTACTGTCCAATATCCAATTTCACATATACACTGATGAACTTCCATGCTAATTTAATGTCAAAACAGAACTTGCTAATGATCTGTCTGCTTTGTGGGGTTTTTAGTAAAAGTATTTTCTTTTATCATCTTTTACCTTAGCCACCTTTCCCAATTAGATATCAATAACATAAATAAAACATGATGATTTTGTGGAAAGGAGAAGTTACAATGAAAATAAATAAATCATGTTTGCCATGATAAATCATGTATCAAACAATTTGGCATTTTATCAATGTATTTATCATCGCACACCACATCATATTTAAATACGTACATTGTGTCCTTTTCATTTTGAATAAAAGGAAATGTTAAAGAAGATAAATTTCAAACATATTTTGAAGATTTTACCATATCCATACTAATATGTGTTCTTTCAGATTGTATTACATCTCAAAAAAAGGAATTTCTCTACAACCCTTCCCAATATTAAAAGAAGTACTGACAGAAACAGCAGAAGCAACATTTCCTTAGCAGAGTTTTCCACAAAACGTGACAGACATTTAAGTAACGAGGAAATCATTGACTGAATTATCTGCTTTGTATATCTCAGTCAAAATTAATAAGACTGAGAAACAGCACCAGAAGAGAGGGTAGAGTGTTACAATGACCCTGGATAACACAGCTGATCTTCATGCAGTAATTGGCTTCATTACTCCTTCTATCCAGTCACCATGACAAGTTAAGCTGAAACACAGGCTTCATAATTTTTTGATGACCCAGGAAAGAAAACATGATAACCATTATGACACTTTTCAGAGTAATGTTAGCATGAATCCACATTAATATGAACTAATTATAATTGCTCTATGATTAACATGTACTTATAAACATGAATCTTTTAAAAGTTATCATCTAAAGTATAATCTGTGCTGATTTCATAGAAATATAATATACAGAGTAAATAGAGTAATTAGCCAAGCCTGAGGGGAAAAAACCTATGTAGACTGGAATTAGCTCTGAAGTGATTCAAAATAATACCTTAAGACAGTCTTTTCACACTTAACACTTACTTAATAGTAGGAAAATAAGTGGTGGTACTGGCAACAGCCATAAACCCTATTTATTTCTAACTTCCTCTTCAATATTTAAACACTTAGAGAACAATACATCAGCAAGAGCAAAAAACTCTTTTATATCTTTCATTTGTCAGAAATTTACACTCTTGACTGACAGAACAAGACTTTGCTGTAGTGATCCATATACTTTTGACCTCTGGGTCCAATTACCATAATTGGCAGCACTTACAAGAGATTCTGCAAATTTTTTAAGATGCCTCAGACTAAACACAGCATGATAAATACAGGTCTATTTGGAACTCTTCACTTTGTTGTTCAGATAATTGCACCATTGTCCAAAACTATGCCTTCAAAAATCTGGAACAAGGAATGTCAAAGTTCTCTGAAGCTGAGAAATTATGATGCTCTCAAAGTGCTCTAAATCTCAGACATAATGATATTGTCCTTCCCAGGCTAACATTGTGGGAAGGAAGAGGCCAAGACTTTTCAGTTGATGTTTTAATTTCTTTTTCCAAAAGCAAATGAATAAGAGGATAAACTTCAGGACAAAACCAATTGCATTTTCAACTTTCCTTCAGGTGAAGTATTCCTAAGCATCTCATCATCTGATTGTCAGCAGGCTGAGCATGAACCAGCAGTGTGCCCACAGGGGCAAGAGGGCCAATGTCATACTGGCCTGTATCAGAAATAGTATGGCCAGAAGGACTGGTCATTTTTTTTCCTGTATTTGGCACTGGGTAGGCCACATCTTGAGTCCTGTGTCCATTTCTGGGCCTCCCATCTTAGGAAGGATGTTGAGATGCTGGAGCATGTCCAGGGAAGGGCAGCAATCCTGGTGAAGGTTCTGGAACACAAGCCCTACAAGGAGTGGCTGAGGGAGCTGGGGTTATTTATCCAGAGAAGAGGTGGCTCAGGGGAGACCTTATCACTCTCTACAAGTGCCTGAAAGGAGATTGTAGCCAGGTGGGGGTCAGTCTCTTCTCCCAGGCAACCGGAGACAGGACAAGAGGACAAAGTCTTAAGATGTGCCAGAGGAGGTTTAGGTTGGACATTAGGAAGAAGTTCTTCACAAAAAGGGTAATTGGGCACGGGAATGGGCTGCGCAGGGAGGTGGTGGAGTCACAGACCGTGGCGGTGTTTAAGAAAGGACTGGATGTGGCACTCAGTGCCATGGTCTATTTGACAAGGTGGTGTTTGGTCTTAGGTTAGACCTGATGATCTCAAAGGTCTTTTACAACCTACTTGGTTCTGTGGTTCTGTGTTCAGATATACAGTCATTGCACACATTTAACAACCAACAAAAACAAGTTCACTCTCCTGTAATTGTACTTGAGAAACAAGTTTTGGTGTAAAACAGAAATCACAAATATTTCTTCTGTCTCTTACCCCCATGAACAGCAGTGGCTTCTCCTACCTAATGGCAATAGCCTAGACTAATAGTCCAAAGGCCAGTCACAACTTTCCACAGAGATTCTGTACAAGTAAGAGCCCGAGCTTCATCTTGTGCTGAAGAAGGGATGGCTGGACAGCTGCCTCAGGAGTTTGCTACTTGCCTGGAGCCCAGGCGCTGTATGGACTACAGCAATTGCAAGGTTCACCCAGCCCCTGCATTACACCCCTGAGCTGCACGTCCAGGAAGATCAAGGAAGGGAACACTTGTTAACTGGATATAGCAAATCCATGAGGCTGGATAGAATACATCCAAGGGGTCCAAGGGAGATGGCTGTGAGTCCTCTCTCTGTCAGTCTTGGAGGGTGGTCACCTTCTCAGGACAAGAGGTAGGGGGATACTAAGAAATAGAAGAGAAGGCTAAAGACATCCTAGAGATTTTTTTCTTGTAGAATCTTCACCCTTAAAGGTTTTAAAAAAAAGCCCTGAGAAATCTGCTCTAACTTTGAAAGTAGCCTGCAGTGAGGAAAGGCTTGGCCTTGATGATCTCTAGAAGTCTCTTCCAACCTAAGTTATTCCACAATTTTAATATATTAGATTTAATGTACTGATACAGTCAAATATCACACTAAAATATAAGATTAAAATGCATCAGTTCCTTTATCCTCCTTCAAATATAGTTTTAATTAACATATGTAATTTCTATTTCTACTAATGAATCTTAAATTTGAATAGTGAGCACATTTACATCTACCAGCAAAACCAAAAGCCTTATAGAAGCATAGCAGCTTTAGAAGGCAGCTAAAGGACAGGTATTCCCTCAGAAGTTACTAAATAGTCACCCCAGGGGTATAATTGTTTAATTCATGGAAGAGTAAGGCATGGAGAGTTATTTGGCCCAAAATGTTGCTTAAGAAATCTTAACTGAGCTGCTATGATTTATCTTTAATCATCTGATCAAATTTTGAGCAAATAAAAATTCTAGAGCTTGCAGTATATATGGGACCAGAACAAACACCTTCATTTTCTTTCTCTAAAATACAAAACAAAATAACAACAACTCCTTTTTTCCTCCTTGCACTAGTCTATTTAGATAGAAAGGATATGTGGGTCTTGCAATGCCTAGACTGCAAGGTCTCCTAGTTGGAGAGGATGGTACTACTCTGGTAGGAATAACTGGTGAGGTTGCAGGGGTGGAAGCAGTCCCTTCCTTGGGGAAAAGGACACCCTGGTATTACTCTTATTACTGCAATACCCCTGGGCTACACACCAAAAAGGTGCAGGTAAAAGTCAGTATAGAGCAAGGCTACAGCAAATCACAGCAAATGCTTTCAGGCTGGGGAATTTTAAGCCCTTTAGCAGATAGGTCCTGGCTACCTCCCCACACTCGTCACTTGGCTGACAGGCTGTCAGCATGCACACACGCTATGCACTGCAGACAGCACTGCCACTGTCCCTGACAGAGATATCTTTTCTTTTATTTCTCCTGAGTAGAAGTCATAGTCCTCCTTATGGGTCAGCTTGGATCCTACATGCCTACCTGCTCTTTCCACAGGGCTGAATCCCTGCCAGGCAGAGCTGGGCTGGGCTGCAACAGCATGCAGCACACCTACGTAGAAGGAAAAAAACCCTCTTCTCTCCGGAACAGTCTCCAGTGAGCACACCAAAACCAGTGCTGGAGAAGCGGAGGTGCCTCATCATCAGGGAAAGGGCTGGAACTGGTAGCACCAACCTGCACCATGCCCCTGGGACCTCACTGGGCAGCACTTGATTCCTCAAAGGTTTTTCAGAGATGTGGGATGCTTCCTTGCTTCTTTCTCACCCACCCTCCACTAAAAAAGGCAGCCATGTCTTGGGCTGTCTCAGGTTTTAGTCTGAGAGAGTATTGTAGAATATATTTTTATTGTGGCTTATTGCAAGAAATCTTTTTAATGCACAATGTCAAAAAATTACGTGATTCAAAAGCAGAGATTATTGAGATAATAATTATATATATAGGGTAAATGCCAGGGAATACCAAGTGGTATTTCTCCTTGCTGCTCTGGAATTGTATTTAAGATTTACGTGTGAAGTATGTGGATTTTAAATATTTTGCCTGTACTTGCACCGCAGAAGTAAATCCATTAAACATGTAAAACAGAGTAATAGTCCTTCCGTGCATCTTTGTTAGAAAGAAACTAATCTTCATTAAAAATTAAAGTTTATGGTTTTGAGCTATGACTTGGCAACAAAACTCTCCCAATGGCCAACTTTATTCTAGTATGAAGGAGTCACATAGATACAGTGACATTCAGTTAAAAAATTATGAATAAGGTGAGAGAGAATGTTTCACATATAAAAGTCACCACAACAGAAATAAAAAAGGAAGCATCCTAACTGTTTACCTGCATTTATGGTGCTGGTATCACAGATCTGTCCTGCTATGAAGCGAACCCATACCAGAAGTTGTGAATCATTGCTTCAACAATCCAGAAGTTACCTAATGGTTTATAATTTATTAGTAGTTTAGCTATGACATATGGTTGCTTTCAGAAGCTATTTGATAAATCCAATTTCAAATTTACTAATAGCTAAAAATAGGCGTCACCTATATAACTGGGGGAAACTGAAGTCTCCACTGTGTAAGGACCAGAGTCTGTAAATTATTTGGTATTACATATCAAATGAGGTTTTTATACATTTGTCACTTTGGAGACATTGAGACCCTAGACATAAGTAGCACTCTCCATCACTGCTGGGAGAACCACCATCTGAAATGAATTAGATGTCTGATATTTCATCTAGCCATTTTCCCTGCCCAGGTGAAGGACGCCCTGAAAACTGGGAACCAGGCATAATTTTTCCAACAGCTGCATTGTTGTTCTATGCAAGTCAAGTCCATTTAGTCACTTTCTGGCCCAACACACAAACTGAAGCAGCAGCACCCTACAGAATCCATGCATACACAGAACTGGGATATTTCACCCCTGATGGACAAGTGACAGTAGAAAACCAGAGAAGGATGGATTATTTTTAGGAATACTTATTTCACACACTTAGGCTACACAAATTTTTCATGCAAAGAGAACAAACAGAGAAGGAGGCCTGTGCCTCATTCATGCCTTTGGCAATGTTTGATAGGACAGGGGGATACAGATTTCAGAACATAAAGCGACTACCCACACATTCTTCCCTGATGAATAGGCATTCTTATGGAAATAATAGCTTTCTCTTTAAGACAGAAATATTACTCAAGTTTTGTTCAATGTTGAACAGTAGGATAGTTTATTGCAAGATGCAGTCATCTAGGGAGATTTTGCTGAAAGTGGGATAAAACAAGGACAGGTATCAGTAAGGAGGTTATAATTTTTTCAGTTCTAGTTAAACAGTTATACTTCTGGTGGGGATTTTCAAGGAAGGAGATCATCATTTTTGCAGTCAGTTTTTGAGAATACAAAATTGGAAGAGTGATAGGGCAGTTTTAATCTGAGATGATTATATCACACTGTTAAAACTATGTAGCTTCAATACATTGCTCCAATCTTTGATCAGTTTACTGTCTACATACCACTAGGTGACCCAAGATGCACACGCAAAAAAGGGTATTTTTGATGCTTACACAGGCAGAAAGATGGATGCAAAACATGCACAAATGTGCCTATTGCTCTGCACTTGATGCTCTTCGAGTGCAGTGGGAAGAGTCAGGGAAGCCTGGGGAACCCCCTGAAGTGCTGCAAAGCTGGCAGTCATAAAATACCTGATACACCCTTGGGGATAGTCTTAAACTGAGCCCTGGAGATGACAGTCCTGTCACACCTCTTGAGAGACAGGAAACAGAGGTACAGCTTATCTACAATATGGGAGATTGAACTGAAAGTCAAACATTTGCCAAACAGAGATGGGAGATCTTATCTTTTAAAAGGATGCCATGAGCAATCATTGTGAGATAACATCTTCTCTGATGAAGATTTTCTTCATTTTTCACAATTCACAAAATGTTACTAACGTTACTCAGAGCACAAAGAGGTCTACAATTTAGCTGTCAGATGTCTTGCAAAAAAAAAAAAAGAGAGAGAAAAAAAAGAAGTTTCTGCCTCTTTGCTAACACTCATTTAAGTATTTCGTACAAAGCAGAATTACTTTCACAGAAAAATGCCCCAATTTTAGAGCACTGGAGTGGGAAAGAACTCTGAAATTAATCAGAGAAATATCTGGATCTGTGCCAGCTACATCCCAGGACAACATGCAAAGTATTCCCCTATAAAGAAATTATTAACAATTACACTTTTTTTCAGCTCTCTATGTTTTGGGGGTTTTGTAAGGCTTGCAAAGAACAGTGAGGCTGTACAGAGGCAACACGTTCTCTGACCAGGTCAAATGTTTTACAGGTTTTTTATGATGCTTTTAGAGCTTTCATTTACCATCAGAGAAATAAGCACTAGAACTGGTGGAAGGGTATGGGAACATTATTTTGTTGGTAAATGTATATGTGGAATGACCCTTTATGTATCCATTTTCTTAACTACAAGCTAAAATAAATGTAGTTTTAGAGGCATTTTCTTTTTCTTTCTGTCTTTACTATCCAGTTGAACATAGCTTGTTTTCAGCTTGTTTGTTTTTAATTCTTCCTTTCATGTTGCTTTCAAGGAAATGTCATCTCTCAAAAACAAAAGGTTAAGTCACACAATGCTGAACTATATAATCAGTCTACTTGACAAGCCTAGGCTACAGAAAATATTAAAGAATGAGCACCTGACTAGTAGACAAACCATCTCCACTGACATAATTTCCTTTTCCAGTGTTTTAATTATTCTCATGGGTCATCCCATCTTCATACATGCCAGCATTGATGTCACCTCATAACTGGTAAACACTAGCAATTTGTTTTTTTCAAACCAGAAATTAGAATTAGTAATGAAATTTCCTGAGTTGGTCCTAGTTGTGCTGGTGTGATGAAAGACTAAAGAGCTCTGTCACTCAGTATTTGTCTTGCTTATTCTAGCCAAAATGCTATTTTAAAAGCTACCAAAAATGTTTTGACACAGACAAGATTCCAAAGTATAAGTGGCCTGTTTATTTACACAAATATTCTGTACAACTAATGCAACATCCCACTGAATTTCAGACTGCCTTAGATTGGTGAGTTTTTGTTATTCACACACACAAAAAGCTATGAAGTAACCACAGCTAATTTGCTGTTGGGAGTGCTTGGAGAAAATGGCAATTCATTTTGTGGCTTTCATTTAAACGCCAAGAGAAGATATTGTGATCTGTGAACTAGAACAGAAATATTATTGTTATGTGATATAGTGTGGAAATTCACATCAATGCAAAAGTGGGGGGGAAAGTGTTAAATAAAATAAACTACTGCTTGAATACCTGTGGCTATTTTCCTTTGACCCATCTTCAGGAAAGGATGCTCCTTTAAATTCCATACTGATTTTTGTGGCAGATAACTAAATGCTTTCTACCTTTCAAAGGCTATCTGCTATTTGCTGTCCATACTTTTTCATATTTAAAATAACAAGACCACGAAGAATAGCAAAATTATGTACATGATCATAGAAGACAATATTTTATACACTGTGTTACTGATGAAAATATGTTTGCAGACTTTCTTTGTATTTACTTGTTTAAAAAAATAATTAATTCATGCTGAAGCCTATTCAGATTAATGCATATGATATAGTCTACTCTCGATCACAAAGAAAAAAGGATGAATGCTGGTCCACTCTGCAGTGCTGGGTTCCTCACTGACATGTACACTGACATGTATTGTGTGCTTGTCATTCTTCGTAAATATGAATGTGAACAACTGGAAGTGGGAAACAGACATTTGGCATTCTTTTCTGGAAATCAGACATTTAAAAACATGGAAAACTGAAAGTTTGAATGTGATTACAGATTTAACTACAAGCAATGGGTGAAAAAACGTAATAATCCTTTGTTTGAGGTATTGGCAGAATAAGGTCAGAACAGTGTAAGAGTCATAAAAATTTACATGTAACTGGAGGAAATAGAACAAAATAGCATTAATTTGCCTCAGAATAATAAAATAAATACTCTAGGGGTCATGTGTGTTTGCTCTTTGACTTGGCACACAGATGCTCATTATAGTTCAGTATTTTGTTGTGATTAATATCCATTTACAAGACAGTGATTCAAGCCCTGATTCAATGGTATGTCCACATTTAATCACATGTTGAACTGCAAAATATATACTTTAGTATTTTGTTGGGTTGCAGCACAGACATCATTACTACTAAATCTATTATAAATTAATAAAGACAAATTAGTGAATCTAATAATATTTGCTACATACATGTTTGGGTCATAACTTCAAAACCAAAGTGTGTGAGTATTTCAGCTGAAAAATTTAACACAAAAGTACAAAATACAAACAGTAAACAATGTACCCATTTGCTACCATTGCATATGCTTCAACAGGTATGATGCTGTCATCAGCTCCCATGCAGTTTATATGTTTGGCATTCCCTGCATCACACTGTACATCCCAGATTGTATTGCTGGGGCCCTGAGCATGGTTTATTACACCTGTGACATTTTTGGAGCCTTTTGCTGAGAAAGAGAAACACCAGACTGGACACCAGAAGATTACAACTGATTGTCTACTAGTTAGCTTGGTCAATGTCTTTATGTTTTAGTGCCTCAGGGTAAAATTCATCCTTCAGGCACTGCTTTGAGAAAAGATTGAGGAAAAGTCACCAAAGCAGAAGCAATCCCATGAGGATGCTTCACAACTCTGGAACTGCACCAACGGCAAGACTGCCTCTGCTGACATGGCTACACTGGAGCAGGTGGGTTTAGAATAAGAGTACAGGCTTTGCCAAGGGTATAAAGGAAAACAGGAATACATAGTGTATGGCCCCATACACATGTTTATAGTTTTTACTCCACAGTTTTTTACTAAAATAAAAAGTGAGGGACAAGAAGTTGAAATTAACTTATTTATCATTTTTAGACTAGTGCTAGTTATATTGACTAATATAACTAATGCAAATGGGGTGGTAATTTGGCCCTGCTCTGAAGAGTTACAACATAGGAAATGCAGAACAGAAAACAAAACGTGCAGCACCATTCTTGGGATCTGACAAAAAATGCTTTGCTCCCAGCTGCTTTGCCTAGCACCACAAGCACAAAAAAAGAGCAAAAATATAAAAACCCGTAAAGATCAAATAATTCAATGGTCAAACTTGGATCTACCATGTGATGCAAAACAGTCTTTACCAAAACCAACTAGAGCACAAAAATTAATCTAAATTATTCAAAGTAACCCAGTAGTCTTTCACAGTGTCAGTACATTACTGTTGACACTTGTTACCGTAACAGTTAGTAATAATAACCTTTTGTTCTTCTAGCTTACATAGGGCATTTCAGATTTACTATGGTGAAGGGTACTACAACAGACGAGTGGTGGGTTTTTTTCAAAGGGAATTGATTAAGTAAGCCAGGGGAGAATACAAAAGGCAAATGCACAACCTAAAACACCAGGATTTTTTCACGCTTTCTGATATTTCATGTCTTTTTTCCAAACGTGTAATTAGCTTATATATTTCCATATACACCTTTATCTTTTATATGGTATCCTAGATGCATTATTCAATAAACCCTAAAAATAGTGCTGTAAATAGACAAAACAGTAACTCCTTCATCTTCCCACATTTTTTAACTGATTAGACAACATTATAGCTTGCACAGAAGCAAATAGTATAATTAAGTCTATCAATTTCATTACAACTTCACTGTTTTCACCTGCTCATCCCCCTTCTTCAGAATTATCGTTCTATAGCTCGATTCTTCCAAAATAGCATCCAGAATGTATGATTCTAATTTGTGGCCTATTGTGAATGCTGTTTTTAGAAAGTCCACAAAAGCATGTTCATCCCTATGAATTGGGTGTACAGGACAAAAGAAAACAAAGAGGTGCTCACATGCAGCCTTGGGGATGATCTGCCTTGGGAAGGCTGCTGTGGTTCCTCCTCCTCATTACCCAAACTCTCCTTGTTGCAGAAGTCACACCTGCATGGCAGGTAGCTCAGCTATCAGATCAAGCAGCAGCTGCTGAGCAGCCCCTGTTTGCAGCACAGAGAGCTGGGAGGCAACTAAAAGCCATGAGATGATGCCATGCTACTGCCAGCAGAAGAGGCCGTCCTACTCCTCCTGCCTGCTGCCCAGGCACCTTCTCATATGCTCATTTGGCTGCTTATCCTGTCCAGTGCCAAGCCTGTTCAGTTCACTGAGCTGGCAGAAAACAAATACAGAAATAAATGAACAAAAAAAAGTTAATTTCTGCTGGCATACTGAGCTAGATCCTGGCCTCAGAGAGAGAGCCGGACTGTGCACACCAGGATGAGGGGGATGTGAGGCAGAACAGAGCCCCCTCATCTTATGTCAGCGGGACCAGTGGCTTGACAGAAAGCAGGTCAGTGCTCTCTTCTGAGCTCACCTGGAGTTAACCAACCACCGATTTGAACAGTAAATAGTTTTGTTACAAGTTTAAAAGTTAAACCAAGCCCTTTAGAGAGGGCAGGTCCAGAACCGAGGGGACAATAACCTCAGTGGGAGGGTGAGGACAGCAGGCAGGCTGGCAGAAGCAGGCCAGGGCAGGGACCCCCTTGTCTGTCTGAGCTGAATCACAACAGCACTTCTATCGATAGAAAGTTAAGAGAGTTTAAACTTAAAACGTCAAAATGTAACAGGAAAGGTAAATAGTTACTTCGTGAGAACTGGAGACTAGAGTCAGGAGAATTTTCAGCTGAGACTTTTCACTCAGTGCCGTAAAAAGCAGCAACCGGATGTGATAGCATTAAACACTCATAGCACAAACACACATCGGAGTCCTCACACAGTCAGCCACACTTTGATGGGTACAAAGGCCATTTCTCAAAGTACTGATACAGCTAATAACAATGGATTTTCAAAAATTTCAAACTAAAAATCAAGTCCCCAGTGAATTACCTTCGCCCAGTACTAAGGCTGTCATTTATCCTTAAAACACATCTGAATTTTTTTAGCTCCTCAGGACAGTGAAAAGACTCTGCATGAATGATTGCTTCATCTGAAAAATTCTCCTATGCTCTGTAAGCATAAATGGAGCTCAGAAGTTATGTCTGACAAAGAGGATGTCCCTCATGAGACTGCCAAAGGAATTTATGTGCAGTTTATGAAGTGTGGGTGATGTTATAAACCTGTCATGCCACTGAAAGCCTTTATGTATGTGAAATCTGCTATTTCTGGTAGCATTTCTGTCATTTAGCTCCCAGTTCGGAGACAGTGATCAAATTGTTACATGGAGAAGACATACACAATAGGGGAGACAGTCAAGAAACACAAGGCAGGATAAGGACCAGGCATGAATTGGTAAAGCAGTTCCCTACCTTTTAATTTAGAGAGAACATGGGAGGCAGAGAAATTTCCCTGGATGGCTTCCAGATTTTAGTTGGTGACTATCTAAATAAAAATTACCAAGTCAGTGCTAGAAGCAGGGATCAGAACTACATGCCTTTGCTCCCAGAGGAAAGCCCTGAATAGACAGCAAAATCTCCTTATCTTCTCCTGGAGAGTAGCCAAATTTCAAAAGAAACATAGTGCAGAGTTTTTCTTCTTTAAAATGACCCATAAGAGTTACAAGATTTATTATGACTCATGTTTATTCCTCCAAGGGCTGAAAATTACACTTCTTCAGCTGCCAGGGACAGAAGCAACTTTGAAATAAGCTGGGGCTTAGATATACCCTATGACTTCAGCTCCCAGAGACAGTCACCTGACTTAAGATCCCTTTGCATCTGGACCCAAGAGTCTTAACTGCATTTCCCTGGCTAGACTTACCTAATATCTTTCCTAAGTCAGCTGCTCCAAAGCTGGTCTTGTTCTTGTACCACACACAAAGATCACTTATCTTTAGGCAGTTTGTTCTTGAATTTAATGTTAGGTGTTGTAGTTTATGGACTCATCTGCAGATAAATTCACAATATCTTATTAAATTCTGGCAATGGAATAACATTCTGCTCTTTGTACTTTGGCCTCAATAAGTGTTTTTGTTCACTAAGGTAAGTATAATAATGTAAAATAAATATACTTGTTCGCTCATTCTGTTGTTATAGATTATCATTATGACTTTGCACTAATGTGCTATTTTCCATGTGTCCAGGGATTTACAGGACTCCCTCATGCCTTGAAACAGGCCATTACATATACAACAAAAGCACTATTCACAGTCTAATTGTGTACTGCTTTGCCTCTGTTCTTTCTTGAGGCTGCTTTGTTTTCTGGAACTTTACAATGTTCTCACAAAAATCTAATGTACCTGGTGCCTATTTCTTTAAAACATCCTGTGTAAAATGTCAGCAGACAGCAATAACACATGGTTAAAATCAGAAAATCAGATATCATAAAATTATAGAATATTCTGTGCTAGAAGGGACCCACCAGAATCACTTTTGAAAATCTTTTTTTTTTTTTCCCTTTATTTGTCAGATAGTTGTCTGGAAGAGGAAATGAGGAACAGTTCTTTAAAGCATCTTTAACAATTCTTTGTGGTTCAGACCCAGCCTGATCCAAAGCACTGGTGGCAGCTGCACTATTAATGTGTGTTATCCAGAGAAAACTAAGCAGACTCTCTTTCTTTTTTTCTTTCTTTCTTTTTTTCTTTCTTTCTTTCTTTCTTGTTTTCTTGCTTTCTTGCTTTCTTTGCTTTCTTTCTTTCTTTCTTTGCTTTCTTGCTTTCTTGCTTTCTTGCTTTCTTACTTTCTTACTTTCTTGCTTTCTTTCTTGTTTGCTTTCTTTCTTGCTTTTTCTTCCTTTTCTCTCAAAAATGCCCTGAAACTATTACAGAAGTTCCAACCCAAAGCTCCAGATGGGACAGCACAGAGGAACACATGATGGCTCACTTGCTACTTATGTGTTTGTGTTTCTGTCCAAAAAACACTGATGGTCTGGCCTGAGTACTCAGTTGAAGGGACTGGGAAATGCTCCAAAATTCCCCAGTTCAGATGTGCCCAAAGAAGCTCTCTTGGCTATATTTACTTTTAGCATCCTTTGCAATCCCTACTGACACACACCTCACACTGATTTCAAAGGGAAATTTTATGGATCCATACTGACACTTTCAACAGGGACAATTTAAACACTGACATTTTGAACACACTGACCTTATGCTTTTATAAGTATAGCATCTTTAGCCCTTCCATTCCGGCATATTGGCTGGAAATAAGTGCTTTGGTTACTTGTTTTTGATAGTGGCTTCTGCATGAATTCAACAGGATAAGTTACTCATGCAAGTCATGTGGAAAGGCTGCTGAGATAAAACACTGAGAAGAAATGAATGGGATGGATGGGAGGCTATTGAACAACAGCATTTGCAAATGCCATCAAGGAGCCTGGAGGAGATACCTCATCTAGGCAGAGTAATGGGAATAAATTGTGCTGCAAAGTAAAAAATAAAGCCGACATAGAAGACAGAGGGAGAGAAACCACTGGGGAGGTGTTCATAGTGCAAGTTTCTGAATCTCACTCCAAGTTAGCTCAGGTGCCACCACCCTGACGGTACTTTGGAGGAGCATAGCAGCCAGTCTGCCACTTCTCCTGGTGCCACATAGGCAATCCCCGACTTTCACACCATGCAACAACTAGCAAGGTGTGCCAGGAGGTTCTGCACTCTGTCAGAGCCAGCAGGAGTGCCTCACAGCAGGATGAAATTGCAGCAGGGGTCTGCCTGCAGAGAACTGTAAAACAGGCAGTGGTTGCAGGAGGATGAGCAGATCAAGCAACAAAGCAAAGTCTGAAGATAGACCCAGTGTGTGGACAAGGCTGGGAAGCAATAGCAAATTCTGGAGCCTGTCAGGAGACCACAGTCCCAAAAGAATGTTGGTTTTGCTACATAAGCACAGCTCCAAGTCCTGATACTGAGTTTTGTCTTTCCATAGTCTGATGTCTTACAAGTAAAGATGGAAAAGATGCAGGGATAGCATCTGCTGCCTTCTAAAAACCACTACCAAGAGCTGAGGCAGATGGAGGTATCTCCCTGCCTATAATGCTTGAATCATCAGCTTTTGTACAATGAAAAAGTAGCTTCAAAGTTGCTCAAGCTTCAGAGTAGCTTGTTTATGACTGCTGCAGCCTTAATGAGTGCTTAATTTTGGGGGGAAATGTTCAGCTGCCTCTCTTTGTGGCCATGGGCACTGGGATGACCACAATTTGCTCTAACAAATGGCAGAAATAGAGGGATATACAACTCTACCAAAAGCTTTCTATTGTTGAGTACTAGGCATTAAACAGAAGGTCTTGGGGGGTGAGTTCTAGCTAGAATTACCTACCGGGACCATTGACATCTCTGATAAAGCAAAGTCAAAGGCATAGAGAGAAAAGATTTGCTGGAGAACAGGAGAGAATACTCAGAAGCTAATTAATACTCCAACAAATCTTCAGAATTTTCAGTTTTGATCAAAAAAAGGGTAAAATTTTCATTATCTGTGACACAGGTATGCCAAATGGTTTTCAAAAGATATTACTATCATGTTTTCTTGTATCAATGTGACTTATATTGGCCTGTCTGTGCTGGAACACTTCTACAGCTAGGTATAGTGAGGGTTTGTCCATTGCTAGGATAGACTGTCTCAAGTTTCTTTGCTAGGTGGGTCTACTACATTGCAATACATTCAAAATATATGAGGAACTACTCATGATTCCTGTTTCTAAAAAAAAAGATGGGGTGAGGAGCAGGGAAAGAGTGGGGGGAAGCCTTAGGGAGACGAAGCTAGAGGTCTGACTCAAAACCTAGATTCAGTTTGTTTTGAAGGTAGGTTCAAGGAAGTACAGCAACCAGGTGTTTCAAAGGTAGCTATTAATAATTCTCTAAAATTCTTCAGTGGTCTGTGTTCTAAAGGAACCTGCATTGAGAGTTAGAAGAGCAAACTAGTTTTGAAAGCAATCACCAGCTTGGGATTAGGGGAATTTGATAAGAAAGGTATCTGCGCGAGTCAAAGGATTTAGTGCAGGGTAGCCAGCAAAGAGGAAGATGAAGTTTCCATGGGATTTAAACTGGTCATCTCGAGTTTTGTGCATTTAACCAAGTTGCACCTGGTATTGCTTATAAGGAATGTAAGATAAATCAGACGTGACATTTACCGTGCTTTCATGCAACTTCCTATTACTTTTACTTAGATTACTTGCTGTAATGGTGGCTTTATACAGACATTTCCTCCTAGACAAGAGACTCTTATGATTTGTAATGAACAATAGCAAAAGGTAACACAGTTTAGAATTGACAGCTGCCTCACAGTCATATTTAAAGGGTTTGCAGACTTTGCCCTTTTGTGCTCTTCCACTAATACCCAAGCGGGCTTCAGACAATGGAAGCAGCATGATTGGCTTGGAGAAGTGGTGAGGAGCACAAGCAAGATAAAAATTGGCTACTTATCCAGTACCTTTCTGTCTGGTGCTTTCCAAACTTGAAACCTGGACACTGTCTGTCTGGTGCCCTCAAACCAAGAAACCCAGAAACCCTCTGTCTGGTGCCTTCAAACCAAGGGGGGCCACAAGTGAGACAGCCAGTTCTGATGGTAGCAAAAGTAATTTTTACTACAAGGACCATAGGTGTGAGAGACATGGCTGGGAGCAAGGTGTATATCTGGTACACAGCTGAATCCCAAACCACCATAGGAAGGAGCCCATGGGGAGAGGATGGTGTGAGCTGCCCTAGTAAGCAGATCATGGATTGATCACACCCAGTCTAGGAGAATTCTTCACTTACATTAAAGTAAAAAGATGCTAGAGTGATTTAACAGTTCAAGGATGTCAGCTCGTCACTTCAAAGATTATATTTGCACATAAATACCTGGATTCATAAGAAAAGCTCATGTTTTTTGGTAAGAGTGGCACAGATCTTTCTGTGGCTTGATTTCTTGCTGATATGAGTTAGTTAGCTTCCTATATGCACCTTTGGTTTTCTTCCAAAGGCTGCAGGGACATAATTAATAAAACTGGAGCCTAACACCTCTTAGTGTGAAGCCGTTAAATTGTTTAAATTTAAATAAATGCGGAAAATTGATATCTCTTTTCATCTTCATTTGGTATATTTTCCATGTGAAAATTTTCATTCAATAAGATAACAGAAATACAGTATAGCACTGTCAACTTCTGGTTTTTTATTTTATTTTCTCTAATTTCTTCTTGAGGATCCAGATCATTAAATCAGGAGACTGCAAAATTAACTTCCTTTACTAAAAAGTGCCCTTATCCAAACTTGCAAAGAAAAGACTGAAAATTTAAATCAAATGAAATCTAAAGGCTCAAAAGCCAAGTGAAATCCAAATTGCAAAAGTGTTTTAATAGGAAAAAAACTCACATAATTTTTAAACAATTCTATGATTTTTTGAGGCTGACTCATGATTCTGTAATGTTTAAAGCTGGCAATACGGATACCCTGTGATTTAGATGACTAATCACAGACTGAAAAGCTAATAATCAAAGTAAGCAGTTTGTGAAGTACCGACAGACTAGAAAATATGTATCTCAACTACTCAGCAAAGGCTTATGTATAATTGACAACAAATAGAATCAGTTTATATAACTGCTCCACAAAGAGAGAAAAGAGCTAATCAGTTAATCAGTTATTTTATTTGTATCACATAATGCTACCAGCTGCAGTACTGAGTATGAGGAGGGAAGAGCATGAAATGGAGAGAATAACAGAGTAGTGCTTCAGCACTGCATTCAGAGGAAACAGGGGAGTGTGGATGGAATTCAGCAAGCAAAATGCAAGATAAAAACTGTCTGAAGTAAGGCTGCAGCCACACTGCACACCGAATGAGAACATACCTGGGGGAAAGAGGGAAGCAAGCACAAAAGGAAGGCAGTAGAGAAGCAGTCTTCTGGCAATAAAGAGTTAAATCTGGGCTCAAAATGCAGTCCATGAAGGATGACTATGGGGAAGAACAAAGAGAATAAAAGCAGAAGAGGAAACATCATTCAAAGACAGGTGGAGGCAACAGGGGTGACTCCTGGTTTCTTGGTGGGTTTTCTGATTAGAACAATTGTTTGTGCACAGTAGTTCTCAGCTGGGCTCTTTCCAATCTTTTGTCTTATCTGATGGTAAGCAGACAGCAGAAGGAGGTATATGTAGAATGTGCTTAGTACCACTTATATTTCCTAAAAAGAAGATGGATTTTTTCTGAAACTCTGCTCATAGCAAAGTGATGTTGGCAGAAGCTAAAGCATCTACACGTATTGAAGCTGCTCAATCAGCCTAGTTCCCTCAAAATAAAAATGACAAGGAAGGATGATTTCTAATTTTCAGAAGTTAAAGAGGAACTGAAGAAATATAGCTGATATGGTGGGACTTGATTTATTGACTTGCAAAAGCAGATAACAAAACCATTTTGAAAAGAAATGCTACATGTTTCTCTGAATTAGTATTTTTGTTGCTACTTCATTGCAAAATATAAAGAATGTGCAGCATTGGCCCATAAATTTGTATCCACTTTATATAAAATTTATGTATTCTTTATATAAAATTTATATTCTCTTTATCTAAAATTCAATAGAGCTGTTAGTAGTTTCAGAAAATTCTTCCGCAAAGGCATATTTAATTACAAGTCTGCCAAATGGGAGTTTCGTTTTCTTTTGAAGAACCTGTTTTAGGCAGGGTATTACATTAGTAGCATCTCTAATCTGATCCTGCATGGAAGTTCATATATCCCTGGGAAAACAAAAAGACAGTACACACTGTTTGAAAATGAAGGTTCAATAAAAACAAGCAAACCCAAGAAACTGGAATGAATAGAGAAAAATGATCCATCTGTATTAGGGCTTCCTATAGTAGCTGTCACTGATCAGCCATCATTGTAATATCTAAGGAGCTGCAAAATTGGAGTGGATCCCAAAATTTGAGGGAAGATTGCAGACTAAACGGGAAAGAGAGAGGGATGTATTTCACAGCTGTCATCCAGATAGGAAAGATATTCCATTCCTTACTCCAGATGGAAAGCAGCTCACATTTTGATGTAGGGAGTGAGGGGGTGACTGAAATGCAGGGATTCATTCATGAACTGCATGTACAACGCAGCACTTTTGAACACGTTGCAGTAATGCACAGGGAAAGGCAGGGGGGGCATCAGCATCAGTAATCCATTCATGTAGGAGACGTAGGGGTCACTGAATGGAGCACTGTTGCAGGATGCCTCTCATTCAGAGCATGTCTGCTTTGCTTTAATATTTATTTTTAATAAATGCCTTAACATTAACTATGACACTCTAACTGCAGGGGACCCTTCTCTGGTGACAACTTTCTGCCTCTGTTGACATAATTTCTTAATTAACTGTAAGTGCAAGATTTACTCAATAATATAAATATTTTTATTGAACGCATGGAAGCACACAAAGGAAAAAAAAATTACATAAATATATTGGGAAGGGTGACTTAAATGTCAGTAACAAAAAGTCCTAACAACACATCATGCAAAAAAAAAATAGAGAACTATACCTGGGGTGCATCAGACAGAGCATCCTCAGCAGGTCAAGGGAGTGGATTATCCCGCTCTGCTTGGCACTGGAGCGGTCTCACTTTGAAAATTGTGTGTAGTTTTGGGTACCACAATATAAGAAAGACATTAGGCTAAAGGAGGGCCACAAGGATGGTGAAGGGCCTTGAGGGGAAGCCGTATGAGGAGCTCCTGAGGTCACTTGGTCTGTTCAGCCTGGAGGAGACTGAGGGGAGACCTCATTGCAGTCTTCAACTCCTTTGTGAGGGGAAGAGGAAGGGCAGATACTGATCTCTTCTCTGTAGTGACCAGTGACAGGACCCAAGGAAATGGCATGGAGCTGAGTCAGAGGAGGTTTAGGCTGAATATTAGGGGAAATTTTTAAACTCAGAGAGTGGTTGGGCACTGGAACAGGCTACCCAGGGAAGTGGTCACAGCCCCAAGCCTGACACAGTTCAAGAAGCATTTGGACAACACTCTCAGACACATGGTGTGACTCTTGCGGCTGTCCTGTGCAGGGCTAGGATTTGAACTTGATGTTCCTGATGGGTCCCTTCCAAAGCAGCATATTCTATGATTCTTGATTCTATGAAATGTACATTAAGTGGACAGAAGTTACTATAGAGGTTCATAAACATCAACTCACCATGCAATATACTGCCAATGTACTGACAAAACAACCCTGTGTATTTTCAAGAGGTGTTTTTAACATCCAGAGCATTTCAATGCATTTATTTTACTAAAAAAAAAATCATAATATTAATGCAAAACAAATAAAAATTAACATGAAAAAAATCTTGGTTATTCTGCCTGCATATATAGACTTTGTAGAACACACCCTGCATATTCTATGTGTTCTTACTATTCATACCATTTGATATATGTTTACATGATATGATATTGTTCCACCCAGCTCACCTCTCCCTAGGGGCTTGTAAACTAACATACTGATCTAAGAATAGACATTAAATATGACAGTTTGGGGATCTGCCCTGGGGAACTCAAGCATTTCTATTTTATTTCATGAACACTTTGCTAGCTTGTACCCTTGTTTATGGTTTTTATTGCAACCTTGTGTTGTTTGTCTTGTTTCAAGGAAAGGAGATACTGATATATGAGGAGCAGTTCACATGTGCTTCTCTCTTCTATTTTCCCTAAGAATAAAGTCTGATTAATGTACTAAAGGCTTTGCCAGAAGCCTGCCTGTCCCTGACTGAAACTGTCACAGCCTCTGCAGAATGAAACGGCAGCAAGGGGGAAATGCAAAGGGATTGCACAAGCTGTTATGAGACACAGTCTCATTACAGCTCTGGAGGGTAAAAATGAACAGCACCCCAGAGCTCAGCCCTCCAGAGAGACCTCAGCCTTGGCTTCTATATCCACAGGAGTCTTTGAGTGCTGCTAAGGGTCAGGCCAGAGCACCCAAGGGTTTGGACATAAGTTAGTGAGTTCTGGGAGACCAAGATCTCCTCAGTGTTAGCAGGATGGTTAGGAGGAGAGATCAAGATGGCAGGATGCCTCCACTACAATAACTGCAGTCCAACAGCAATGCCTGATGCAGCAAGCTCTGGTGTCATCTTGCAGAGAAGAAGTTCCCAGGAGCACACTGAAACCCTACCAGAAACTCCTTTATCTCAGGGAACTGCTCTTCTCTTAAAATCATTAGCTCATTGCAGCTCATTTATTTCTTCCCTGAAAAACTGTAAAATGTGGATGCATAATGACAACAAAATCCAAAAATTTGGCAGTGTTTTATGCATAAACATGAATTCTTGCATTTCAGCCTGCATGACTCCCACCAAAAAGCTGCCTCCACTTCATTTATTTATCCACCAGCACCTCCACTTTATGTCACTCTCCATGCTCACATCTCTGCTTGCTTTGCAGCCTCTCAGATGACCACTGAAGCCTCCATAAGAAGAGTCCTTTGCTGAAGACCTGTTAGCCTCCAACAGATCTGTGATTTTTGGTAGAGAAAGGAAAAACAGGCAGCCATCGCACAGTACTGCTTGGGTACATTTGATCTCTGAGAACTGCTGGGATATAACCCACAACGCGCCCACTGATGATGCTGTTAGATCCCTGGTGCACAACTAACAAACTGTTTAGAAGCAAGTGACTGTGGCCCCAAGGAAAACCTGAAAGCAGAAAACCAGCATTGCTGCAGTGCAGCAGCTCTGGCCCAGGACTGCAATGGCAAGCTTGTCACACAGCAGCAGTGAGTCTGGGGACAGGAGTGGGCTGTGGGCAGGAGTCAGATGGCAGGGACCCCCAACACCAACAGAGAGCTGCCAAAGAGGCTGGGAGCCCCACAAAGACAAACCAGAACAGCCATAAAGGTGCTGTACATATAGTGGATAGGATTCACATGATTCATATTCATGCTCTCCGTAGGCAACAGAGAGAAGCAGGCACCCTGAGAGAGACATCCAGATGGGTTTCTATGGTAGACAGATGAGCCATCTCTGAAAGCCTGTTCTCTCCATTGACTGCAAAGGCTGACTACACAGGATCCACTGCAGTGTACTCTGTGGCTCGAAATAATTGAAAATTATTTCACCAAAGTTAGCTGGACTCTATATTCCAAATATATACTTCATCCAGGACTTCTATACCTCCTGAATTTTGAAAACAAATTATTTATTTCTGTTGATTTAAATACTAGTTACACACCATTCAGTTTTGCATTTTGCTTCTTTTATATTATATGATAAAAGGCATGAAAGATTTTTCATTATAATATTTATAAGTATATTTACACATATTTATCTAGCCTACATATAAACACACAAATGTGGATTTTAAAAAAAATTTGTTCTCAGTCTTCACTGTCAAGCATCATTGCTGTTTTAAAAAGCATTCATATGAATATTTACATCCGAAAGTGTGCTACTAGAGATTTACAGTAGGCTGTACATGCTGTATCTCAAATGCATATAATGTTAATAATAATGCATAAATCTCATTTTAGTCAATAGACTTGAGCATACTCTGTTTTATGTTTTGCTGGGTTCTTCTGAAGCCTTTGAAACAGAAATCAATTAGCAGTGATTTCAAGGGACTTTGGACTGGACTTTGTATTATCTTATTAAGAGAAGTGGCCAGGTTTACTTCTATTTTAAAATTCTCCCTAGGCTGGAATGCACAGTAATAACACTGTCACTCTGAGAAATGCCATACACCTCACCTGAAAAGACATGTTTGGAGATATAACACACACGTTGGAAAGAAAACCCTGTAATTGCTGCAAAAGTCACAGGTACTGTGAGGTTGGAAACTAAGAGTAGCAAATGTGGTGGCATGACCTCAGGCTTATTATCTGCTTCGTCCTGCTGTATCATCCACTTCTACCTAGGCTGATGTTCATATTTCAAGTTCTACATGGAGAGTTGAGGCTAAATCCCTAAGTCCCACATGAAAACTGATGTTAATTTAACTTAATTTCCAGCCATAGGTTCTTGCTGCACTTTTGCCTGCAAGGTAGGAAAGCATGCTCCTGTCAGATCCCTTTACTCTGCTCTAGATTTGTGTTCAGCAGTCTGGGGACCTCCCCACCTCCCCTTCCACAGGAACAGACATCACTGCTGGCATGCCCCTCACAGAGCTCTGCGTCTCTGCTGCTGTGGATGGCCCCTGGGACCTGCCACCAGCACCTCCAGGTCTGCTGGGAATGCCACCAGCAGCCTGCTGCACTCTGACTGCCACCCTCCCGTCAGGGACAAAGCTTCATCTCAGCCTCTGCCTCTGCCTCATACTCCTTGCCCATATGCCTTCATTCTTCAGTCTCAATTTGTTATATTACACTTAAATTAACAAAACAAAATAATGAACAGAAACCATTTAGAGAAGAATCCACTTAATTTCGCAGCATCTATGTGCCTTCCGCATGCTTTACTAGCCATGTTTTCATTTAGACCATTGCCAAAAGTACTGAGCAGCTTTCAGTCAGTAACAAGTCTCTGCAGATCCCCCCTAGGAAAAGACACAGTCAAACCTGTAAATGAGACAGTTGTTTATTCCTCCTAACACAGTTGTAAGTTTTAATCAAAATATCCTGCGATACCAAGCCAAATACTTCAGAGAAATGAAATTGCTTCTGTATCCACACAGTTGTTTCCATCAACCGATCTATAGTCCTGTCAACGAAACATAACGGATTTATTTGACAAGTCTTCCTTGCCATCAAACAATATTGACTGGCATTATTTATGTTTGTTAACCTACCCTTTCTGTTGAGTCTTCCAGGGTAACTGTTCCAGTATTACAATGCAATCTGGATTCATGTAAGAGTGGGGTGTGTATGTATTTGAGGTCCTATTTCCTACCCTTGATATTTGAACAACATTATAGCACTTTTCCGAGTTCTGAAGTCTTCTTAGCTCTCCAGGATTCACACTAGTGGTTCAGAACCTGCCTCAGCTATTTTCTTCATAACTTTTTTTGGGGCGATTACTAAGAACTGACAAACCAGAAAAGCTTGGAAGACTTCCGTCATCCAAGGCAGGCTCACAGCTTTCATGGAGAGCTGTCTGCCTTTTGCCAAGACAACAAGCAGAGCTGAGCCACTTCACAAAAAGGGAGAGCTAGGCTGGAGAAATAGAGAGTGCCCTGAAGAGTCAAGGTCGCTGTGTCCATTGCTGCTGCTCCTGTGCACATCTCCTCAACAGGAAACGCACACCTTTATTACCATTTTGCATTTTCTTCTGAATACAATCTTAATTAGTGTAATTATTATGCAAAGAGATCCAAGGAATTGCTGCAGAACATGCACACTTCCAGATGGGTTTCTCAAGGTGAAGTGCTGATGATAATACAATTGCTACTATACTTCCTAAATAACCATAAATTCAATGAGAGAAAATGAAGCAACCTAACTTGAGCTCCAGAAGGAGAAAATAAGGAGAAAGTACTGAGATTGTATCGTAAGGACAGGGCAGAAATCAAAGGATAATGATCTGTCTTTTGTGTTTTAAATGCAGTATTTTGTCTGTCAGATTCATTCATCTGATACAAAGAAGAGCAATAGCATACATTTCCAAGATAAAATCAATTATGTATTATCTTAGAGTTGTACAATCTCATTCTCCACAGAGGCTTTAATATGACTTACATGTAGCATAATTTTTATTCCAGATCTCTGAACAAAACTAAATTTTACCGACAGTTCACTGTACAAATTACAATTCATGGTCAGTTTTTCCTGCATTCTCAGAGAGTATAAAATTGTAAAGACCATCTCTGCTTGAATTAGAATAGGAATTTTGAAATATAATTAAAATAAAGGAGCAAATTAAGACTCGTCTGATTTAATTCATTACCTCAGAGCACTTCTGCTTAAAATACCCTCCTATATTTCATGTCAGTTTTTTAAATAAGTGAAAAAAGGCTTTGTTCCTCAAAAACTCCCAAACTGCGGCCAAGCTAGCCACATTTTAATTAGTTTCTTAATTTATTTCCATTATGAAATAAAATAAGGAAATAACTCTTGTTTCTGTATTCCATTAAAGTGTTTCTGTAAAGTTAAAGACAATTTTGTTATCATGGCATTCCAAATTTCAAGCAACCTGTTTTTGTAAAAGCTAAAAATTATATATCACATTTCAGATTATCTTCATTTGCCAAGTTTTGGCAGAACTCACAAAGGTACAGTAGAATTTGCTGGAAAATTTGCAGAGTTCACAATGCTTAGCCCATTTTCCAAGAGAAAAGTTTGTTTCCATTTCCAAAAAGAGTCTTTCAGAAACCCCATGCTTTTTTTTTTCAGCATGAGGCATTTTAAGCAGTTGAGTTTGAACTTTTTCTTGACTATCTGAGCTGTCATCATGTAGTTTTTCAAGAGCGCTCTTACTAATAAGATTGTGGCCAGCCTATAAAATATTTCATTCATTCCCTCTGTACAGATCAATTCCCATTAAGTCATTCTCATGACATCTCTTAGAGGAAATGGGCATGGAAGGATATCTGCAAGCCACTGGGACAGTGAGCCTCCATGCAGCAGGGCAAAAGGTACCGTGTGAAGCACTAATAGGTAAGTTCCTAACCTGGACAAAACCTTGTTTTGAGAGCATGGACAATGAAAGGTACAGTCGGTACCTTTCATTCAGTGTATCCAGGGTGTTACTTTTAAAAGGAGCTGTTATCNTTATCAAAAAAAAAAAAAAAAAAACAACTATAACAACAACCATAATCACTCAGTCTATTGACAGAACAGCTGGGTGGTGTATACACAGATGAAATGTGAAATCTTAGGCAGGAATGAGAGAGGTATGAAATCACCTATGTGAACTGTGCTTTCTTAACAATAAACCTGAATTCCTAAACAATTAGATACTTTCCAGAAGATCCTCAGTGATGGTATTTTATAAGGAAAATATATACAAAACAAAGAGTAGCACGTAAGCAAAGATTGGAAGAGCATTAATCGTAATGAACAGTATAGAATGATGGTACTCTCAAGGCTACTTGATGTGGGAGTATCTGATGAGAACACATGTTCCCAGTAACCCCTGCAAGATGCAAAATAGACGATTTATGCAAAAGACTCTGAGAGAGACTGATATTCCTAACAACCACACAGCTTCTCATGTAGTCTGCACTGAAATGTCATGGTCCAAGCTGAAGAGCCAGATTACTATTGTGCACAGCTTTGATCGGACATTAGAAAGGCACCACCTTAACGTCAATGTGCTCAAGCCCAGCCACTTGCTGCCAGCCTTGTGGAGAACAAGAGATGCTCTCTCTCCTCTCTTCCCTGGTCTGGCTTCCAGCTTCCTTGTCAGAGTCACCACCATGCTTGTGTCATTCTTGTTGCCTCTCTGCTCTAGTGTCCCTCAGTGGACATGGATCAAGAACATGTTTAAAATGATTTCCCTAATAAACAACCCTGTATGTTGCATAACTGTGATATTATATAGTCATGGTCCACTGAGTGCTATATGTTTCATTGACAGATAAAGAGGTAAAATGGGAAACATTTAAGGGCCCAGGTGGTGCTAGATTCAACACTCCTCTCATCCTCCTCTGATTACCAACTGCAACTGGATAAACTCCATTAGGAAATTAGGAATGCATCTTCTCATGAAAACAGTTGCACAAAATGGAAATCACGAGACCCTTGCAGTAAGCAGGTGCATAGCCTTGGCTGTGAAAATAATTAAGTGAGCAATGACCTGAAGCCCAGTTCTCTTAGGCATTCATCTTCAATCTGCTGGATTTCCCCAGCTGGAATTTTCTTCCATACATGGCTGCCTATGCTCTTTCTCACAAAATATACTGGAACTTTTCAGACACTGATAGGAGGTAAGGAAATGGATTTTAAGTTGTTTCCATAGCTGACTAGAGTCGAGCAACCAGCATCTGTCACTGAGGTGAATGTGCATTAACTTCTGGATCCCTCTTACTAAAGCTCCTCCATCTTCAATGGCAATTGTTGGTTTTTTTTTCCTTAGGTTATGTTTTGTTTGGTATTTTTTTATCAGAGAAGGACAAATACACAGAATGGGATAGTTAAAAATTAAGTCTTTCTGTAGTGCATATGTAGCTATTTCAGTGACAACGGAGCACTAAGCATTCAGAATGCAGGCAGTCCCTTCCTCAGAGAAATACCCTCAACAATCAGCTTCAGCTTTTTGTTTATCTTGCCCCATTCAGATTTAATTATTTTTGCAAAAGGAGAAATTCCAAAGGACCCTCCCCAAAAAGAAAGAACTAAGACACTCAGACCAGTTTCCGGTAAACTAGAAGACAGAAGACTGAGCCCCTTTAGACAGGAGAGGAAACTGAACGCCTCTACATTTAGCTGGGAATGCTGCTGTTGTTTTATTGCTGAAAAATAGGGCTGCTCTCTAGCATGCTTGCTTTGTGCACAGTACTAGTGGGAAAGCAGTTTTGCAGAATGAACCCCACAGATAAGTAATTGTATATCTTGTAAAATCTAGGATTTAGGCAGGAGATCACAGCTGCTGCAAAATAGCTTCCTACTTCTACCACATCTCCTTGAGGTACAGAGCAATTTGGGCTTTAATAGAAAGGAACTGTCTTTGAAGAACACAGCTGGAGCATGTTTGTGGGGTTTGCTGCTCACAATACAAACAGAAGAAGGAAGAGGGTAGTGCAGAAATCAAACCCAACAACCCCAGAAATCGAAATGTCATTGCAGTTTTTCTCCTTTCCCCTGAGAGACATCTCTATCAGCACAAGGCTGTGTGTCCCTTCAGCAAATGAATGAAGGAACCAGGGCCTTTTGATTCCCATGAGAGTTGCTCAGTGAGCTGGGATTTTTGTATCATTGTTGCAGGGCTTTTTAAATGTCCACGAGAGTTTTTACTAAGTCAGGCCTCAGAATAAGTACACTTCTTGCTTGATTTCCTCTAGACTCTGATGAAATAGTCTAGTCTTATCCTCTGCTGTACCTTGGTCTACACACAAGCTAGTTAGCATTTCTAGTGTGGTATAACACAGTACTCTAGAAAGGAAGACTAAGTGGAACCAATAGCAATCAAACTGTATTTTACAAATCTTTCAGCATATATAGCAAACGTAAGTCAGAAAAAAACAGGCTGTGAGGCATATTTATACATACTCTAGGTTAAATCTACAATGGAAAATCCCACTCAGAACTAATTTCCTTATTTGAAGCTTAACAAAATAGCACACAATCCACATGATATCATACATTCACTGACTGGATAATAGCTGGGGAGAAGACAGCTTGCATAGAAATAGATGAGAAGTGGTGAATTCTGCTACAGGTACCTTAGCAAGAGGATATATACATTTACAAAGTCTAGTAGCAGTAGCTATTTGGACTAACTAAATCACGCTAAATCCTAAAAGCTTCAGACTACCTAGGTAGAATTTAATGAGGTAAAGCCAGACTCCAGGGACACGGTTTAGTGATGGACTTGGCAGTGTTAGGTTAATGGTTGAACTCAATGATCTTAAAGGTCTTTAAATGATTCTGATTCTAGCTCTGCAAATATGCCATCTAATTCTGTTAAGTAAGCAACCAGGAACCACAACATTTCAGTTAGATTATATTATTTGAGTACAGGGTACAGCCTGACCATTTATGACAAAATCAGCAAGTCACTTTTCTATTAAAACTTGAGGGACATATATAGATTTTTTTAAAAGGCTATGCTTATTTTAAGTGTTTAAAAAGAAACAGTCATTTGAAATCTCTGTTGATTCAGGCATTTTTTATTTGGTATTTCCTTAAGATCCTGTCTTTCACTAGGACAAAAGTGTATATCACAGTGGTTTGGCATAGTATATGGGAGTGGTTACTTGTAAAAAAAGTAGATTATAACAAGAGAGTTTATCAGAACTTTGGAACACGATACAGATCGCAAAGCAGGGTTATTATCCAAGTGATGTACTGCTTTATAAAGCAACAGTCACACTCAGCAGAGAGTCAGTTAAACTCCTATATCACTGCAGTTGCTCATTTCAATCTATTTCAACTGCATTAAAACATTACCAGTATCAGCAGGTTCTAGTTACAGCCTGTGCCGAGCTTTGTTTCAGAAAGTGTTGCCACAGTCAAAATGTGTGGCTCTCCAACAGCATTCACAGCCTGTGCAGCCCTCAGACAGCACTTCTTGAAATCCACAGTAAATACAGAGTGAAAACTGGAAGAGAAGATTTGAGGCTCAGAAGGAGAAAGACTGACTGTAGCCAACCATCATAGACAGATGAATTCCAGTTTTGTGATGGAAAGTTCTGATTAGGCCACCATAAAGAGAAAACATGCTGAGAGCAACAGATAAGTAACAGCAAGGCAAGTCTGAAGTGGCATTACCCCTCTGCTCTTTTGTGCCATCCATCCATAACTTCTGCTCTTCCAGGGCACAGGGCAACAATGGCTGATGCAGGGCAATGGCATGGAATGTATCCATGCTTTCCTCCACACACCTAGCAGCAAGACAGAGAATAGCAAAGAGCACAGCAAAGCTATCATGCAGTTCTGTGAACATTTGTGCAAGCCAAAGTGCTGTATGTTTAGATCCAGGAAGTGAATTAGGGCCCATTTCCTGGCACCTGAGCTCATGAGGAAGGGCTGGTGTTTAGAGAGCAAGTTTGGCTTCTGTCCCTGATGGAAGGACTGGCCCCAGGATCAGTTCACAGGACTTGACAACATTTACCTCAGCTGCTGAACATGAAACACATGCAAGGCTTTCAGAGGGCTGCAGGGAACCAGAGCCACTGTCTCTTGCCTTGCCTAGGTCATTCCTACCCCCTCACTGTGTGTCCTATAGTGGTGGCAGAGAGGTCAGATCCTTGTGCTGGTTTGCCCCATGATCACTGCTAAAAAAATGAAGGTTCCATTCCCCTGTGGTGCCTTGAAGCTGCTCCTCAGGACCAGCAAAGCCAAGGGCTCTGGCCAGGGTGAGCTGCACACCAGCAGAGCTGACTGCAATTCCCCACCAGTGACAACCCCTAGAAAAGGCCCAGAATTGTGCTGAAATTACCATGGAAAAATGGAAACAATCTGCCCCAAGCCTACAAAGCTAGTGAATCCTAAGTAAAACGTTTCAGAGGTTTGACACATCCTGGCAACCCAACAGTTATTTTGGAAATGAAAACCTGCAGTTTCTCCTAGTTTCAGTGCTTAGACACAGATCTGAATAGCTTTTCTTGGTACGTATCATAAGGCAGCTCTTGCCTCATTTTAAGGCTATTTACATTCTCCTCCTCTACCTCCCTCCCTCGCCTTCCATGCTGCAGCAATACAAGCATTGCACCTGTCCACTAAGCAAGACACCAGCTAAGATCACCTGTCATATCTCATCA
Source organism: Dasyornis broadbenti (assembly GCA_013397935.1). NCBI lineage: Eukaryota > Metazoa > Chordata > Aves > Passeriformes > Dasyornithidae > Dasyornis > Dasyornis broadbenti. Next base: position 148,964 of record VZRN01003896.1, on the reverse strand, counting down.
GAGCTGCCCAAGCCCTGGTATTTAGCTCATGCCTTGCTGAGGGTATCCATGCTCCTCAGGTTCCCAACACCAGGTGCCCAAAGACACCCCACCGGGCCTCCAGCTCCCCTGTCTGACATGTACAGCTTTATCACAGATGTTGCACCAGCCCTGGGGAGATGTTATGGACACCCTCAAGTATCTTAAGAGTAGCCAGAAGACATCAGCAGCTGGCGTGAGCCATTTGTATTTAATAGCCCTTGTGTTAACCTGACCCTGCTCTGAATTCATCCACTGGAATACTTTAGAACTCCTGGCACCTAAGGATCCTGAAGCAAGAGGTATTGCAACTTATTCATTCACTGTAGGCAGAGCCCTCACCTTTCACCTCTCCAGCATGTCATCTGCAAGTTCGAGTTGATGCTCCCTTGTTTTTACATGAAAACAAGATGTTTCCTTGCTCACTTTTTTCCTATCACTTGTGCATTTTAGACGTCTCCCAGCTCTTTCTTTCCCAGCCTGACTCATTCCAGGCTATGTAACCTTTCAGAAGCTGTTCCAGACCCTTCCCTATCCTTCTTTCTCTTTGCTGTGGTTTGCCCACTTCTGCTGATTTTTTTTTAAACCAGCTTAAGGAAAATAAAATATCTGCTTGGTTTTTATGAATGATATATTAGCTGCAGCCTTTATTTGAATAACTCCAATCTTGATTGCTATTTATTTTTATTTTTAAAAGGAATGGGTGACTAATGGGCTTAGTCCTGTCTGTAATTTGGATCTATGGTGAATTTTTGTGTGACTGGATTAAAATACAACAGGAGAAGTAAATAAAGGGATCTGTCATTGAAGTTTATGGCATGCACACCAAAGAGAAAAAGTCCTTTGTATTAGCCATGAGGATAAATAACATCCATGTCCATAGTCCTGGAAACAGCTTGCTTCTGCCTGAAATTTAGACTGTCAGTCCAACTGTCCAACCAAAATGAGACACACATCCATGCTTCACTACAAATGAAAGTGGAGTTATCAACTCTTGTGGAGCTTTTGTTGTAAGCTTTTACTCCTCTGGTCAGAAAAAGCTATAATATGACCGTGGAAGGTAACTAACACACAGGCTGTATAGCATGAAGCTATGATGAAGAAAAAGCACTTTAGCTACATCATGTCATAAACTAGATGAGATCAACCACACCAGAGATGTCATTTATCCTCAAGATACCTCAACTTTTGAGAAAAACCCACAGTGCTTTATTGTTACAGTGACTTTACCTCAGGATAGTTTGTGTCAACCAGTTACTCCGCAGCAAAAACATATTTTTCAAGCCAAAACTGCATGCAGTAGTCAAGGACAAACAGCAGATATGAAGACAGCAAATCAGCCCCTCTTTGATGTTTGCTGAGCAGTCAAGCCTTGCTGGCAGTCAGACACAAGGCAATTATTGATGTGCAAACAGCACTTTGCACTCACTTCTAATTTATATATTTAAAAAGAAAACACATATTCCACTAAATCTGTTATGAGAATACCCTTCCCCTGCAGCAAAAATTTACTCTTGCAAAGTAAATTTATCTGATGGCAATACGAAGGTTCCATACCATGTTTGCCAAGAGCAAATACTATGCACTGGCCCTGTCCCCAGTTTTACTTGGTGCTTTTCTTTCTAAAGAAACACAATGTTACAAAATTTTCCTGGGTTTCATCTTTTTTTTTTTTTAAATTGTTTTTGAGGCTGAAACTATTCCTGAAGCAGTTTATATGCCCCCCTCCCCCCCACATCAATTGCCCTTCCTTGTCCTTAGGAGCATCCTAGCGAAGGTGACAATATCCATGGGGAGATTCCCCAAAGCTTGCTCTACCATGACACACAGTGACACACAGAGAAGGTTCAGAACCACTGGCTTGGGTGCTAAATGGTTTTGGGGCATGGTGAGGAAGGAAGACCTGTGACATGCTTAAGCTCTGCTTAAGCCCTCAGAAAGCATAGACAGGACCCTGAGCCTCCAAACGCACGGGCTTCTTACTTTGCTTTTCTCTTATAGTTGGCAGTGAGTTCTGGGCAACAGGATCATTTGCATACATTCATACCAGGTGTTAGATATTTTGCCAAGTAAGTTTTTAGATTTATAGGTGTAAAGTATCTGATGCTGAAAATAATAACAAGCTGGAAGGTAAAACAATACAAAATACCATTCAAAGGCTTCTGTACACTGGCAGAACATATTCACAGTGAACTGAAAGTATGACTTTTGAGGTCATTATATGTTTGCAGTTGGTCTACTTCACAGAAACCATGGCATCTGGCAGTTATATATGTAGGCATCTAAGAAAATAACACTGAAAATACTAATATTTTCACCCAGGTCAGCAAGAGTGGCTTCAAAAGAAATATTAGGAAAAAAAAAAACCCAATGGAATAAAGAAGATGGCTTTCAAGATTACAGCAACCTTATATTCAAACAAATATATTTAAGAGGCTGGTTTTGGAAAGGTCATGGTCTTTATGAATCATTCATAATGTATTTCTTACTGGGTTACTTTGCATGGGATGACGTGTATGTTCCTCCTTATAAGGATGTGTATTTACATCTCAGGCTCAGTCTGTGAATGCAAGGCTCTCTGGTAACTCAAATCCTTAAATCACTGCAAAGGGAAGTAGCCCACTCATGCTAATGGCAATAGTTTACTTACAAAGCAGACCAGGAACTGAAAGCCATTAAAACTAATACGAAAATTAACACAGTATTTCTAAGTTAGTGAATCTACAATATAAAGAAAACAATAAACTTCACTCAATATGAAGCAGGTATCTGGAAAATAAGGGCTTGGATTAATTTCCTTTGCTATATTCAAGTTTCTTTCCATGAAATTTCTGTTTTGCCACCTTAATTTCTACAGGAACATTCCTGATATCAAAATGTATTCTGAAAGTATATGTGCTAGATAATTTAAACTGCATTTTTTTACTACATGCATCACATTTTCATTTCTGCTATTCAGTTTTCACCACTGTATGATTCCTATGCGTAATCAGAAAACAAAATCAACACCTAGAAAGCAGATGGCTTAAACAGGATTTGAAAATGATGCTACAATGAGTTAACTTCTCATCTACATTTTTAGACCTACCTATAAATTCATAAACAGAGACTACGGAAATATTGACAAAAAAAATTGACACACAAAGAAAATGTGAAATATAGAGCTGCACATCTACTGTATGTATCATGTATATTTAAATTTGTTTACAGCTAATGTAGTTTGTAATCCACTTCATCATCAGATATCATGATCCCAGATAAACTGTACTTCAAGTACTGTTTTCCCACTTACAGCACTGTTAATTAATTACTAACAAAAAAAAAAAAAAGAAAGAAAGAAAAAGCCTTACACCTAGTTCAGTTGAAGCATTTTCTGGATTACAGTAACATATTGATTTTTTTTCAATGTAATAAAACTAAATCAAATCCCAACAGCAGATGAACACCTAAAATGGATTTAAGGCTCAGAATGGCTTGTTTTATTTCTTGAATTGTAAGTTCAGGGCAAAAAAAAAACCTTACAGTAGAAAATTATTATCATTTTGTAAAATTATTTGATCCATTAAGAAAACCCAAAAGGTCCAAGAAATATAGATCATTAAACACACACCTCCCCCTGCCTCCCCATCCCCAGGTAAAAATTTTCCAACTAGGATGTCCTGGTTTTGGCTGGGATTATTTTTTTCCTAGTTGCTGGTACAGTGTTGTGTTTTGAGAATAATGTTGATACAACACTGATGTTTTAGTTATTGCTAATAGTGCTTACTCTAAGTCAAAGACTTTTTTGTGTCCCATGGTGACCCTGCTTTGCCAGCAAGCAGGTGCACAAGAAGCTGGGAGAGCTGACCTGAACTTGCCCAGGCGATATTCCAGACCAGGGAACACAATTGTCAGTATATAAACAGGGAGCTGCTGACCCCTGCTCAGGGACAGGCTGAGCATCAGTCAGTGGGTAATGAGGAATTGTGTTGGGAATCTTATTTCTCTTGGGCTTTACTCCTCTCTCTCCTTTTCATTACAATTATTATCATTATTATTGTTATTACTACTTTTGATATTATTATCATTAGTGTGATCCATATAATTATTATACTTTTGCTTCAAATGTTAAACTGTTCTTATTTCAGATCCCGGGGTTCACCTTTTCCCTTCCCGATTCTACTCCGCCCGGGACGGGGCATCGTGGGGGCCGGAGTTGGTCACACCGGGACAGGGCAAAGTGAAGCGGCCGGGCCGGGGCTGCGGGGCTGGGCGGGGGCCGGAGTTGGTTACACCGGGACAGGGCAAAGTGAAGCGGCCGGGCCGGGGCTGCGGGGCTGGGCGGGGGCCGGAGTTGGTTACACCGGGACAGGGCAAAGTGAAGCGGCCGGGCCGGGGCTGCGGGGCTGGGCGGGGGCCGGAGTTGGTTACACCGGGACAGGGCAAAGTGAAGCGGCCGGGCCGGGGCTGCGGGGCTGGGCGGGGGCCGGAGTTGGTTACACCGGGACAGGGCAAAGTGAAGCGGCCGGGCCGGGGCTGCGGGGCTGGGCGGGNCCCTCCCCGCCCCCCGCCAGCAGGCGCGCGCCAGCCCCAGCACGGCGCTGCACGCGCGCGGCCAGGGAGCTTTCTGGAACTGCGCGTGGAGGGTCAGGGCTCGCTGCCAGGGCACAAATCAGTGCCCGATGGGCCGCGACTTAATGATTCTGTCCAGCCGGGGGGCTCTCCCCACGGCAGCGATGGACGCGGGTCACAGGCCTGGGCCAGTCCTGGCTATCGCTGCAGGGCAGAGGGCGAAGAAGGAGAGTTAAGGGAGGTTTGGGCTGTGGCACTGC
>VZRN01003896.1:107973-143759 GCA_013397935.1 Dasyornis broadbenti | reverse complement strand
CAAAAAAACCCAAAAAAAAAAAAAAAAAAAAAAAAAAAAAAAAAAAAAAAAAAAAAAAAAAGGAAAAAAAGGGAACAGATTTTAAGTTCTTGCAGTGTGTGCATAAAGCAAAAATAAAACCATGGCTCCAATAAGTTTTTAATTTAATTAAGCATAGCAATGTTGCATGGAACAAACAACACAAGGAAACATGCAGCATGTTAACAACTGTACTATTGAAAACCTTTTTCATATAATCGACTTTGCCATCATATACTGCAAATGTTTATAACAATCTCTTTTTCTATGCAAGATACAGGGGAAAAAAGAGACAATCGAATTAAGTCATCTAGTCATTCATTCACAAGGTACGATGGACATTATTTGCTAGAAAGACATATAAGGGAATAGACTAAAGAAAGACATGAGCTTGTTTAGGAAAATCAGCATAGCAATATAGAATAATCAACATGGAAATATAGGAAATCAGAAGTCGAGTAGAAAATGCAACAATTTTCTATGCTGAATCCTCTACACAACTCAAGAAATAAATAAAGGATAAAGGTGCATCTTTCAGGAAGGATGTTTAACTTCTGTTTGGAAATTCTTAAACAGAAATCCACATGATAAAACTACATAGATATGGTACATTCACAGTGAATCTGAGACATTTGAAATGCATCAGACCCATTGCGCCGACCCCATATGTGTGTGCCCCACAGAGCTGACCCATGAACACAGCAAGGCCTTACATCACACAGACAGCTGGGAAATAAGCTGGGAAATAAGCTGGGAAATAAGCTGCCGTCATTTATACAGCATTCAAGGAATTCACATTTTGGCTTTATTCCACAATGTTAAGCAATGCAGTACTTCTACTTCAAGTCATGTTCCAGATACTCCAAATCAACAACACCCAAGATCCAGCAGTTAGGTTTCCTAAACCATGTCCAAAGAAATTTGAGATATCTAAGGGTAGGTGCCATGTAAGCCAGCACATTAAAGCAAACAACTGAAGATTATGGAGATAGCTGGGTTTTTTTTTCAATTTTTATTATTATTATTATTTCCCTGGAATTCAAGAACTTTTGAAAAAACAAGGTGAAGGAAATTATTTTAATTTGGGGGTTGAAGCACTAATCCACGAGCCCTAGAGCTGCATTAGGAAACACTTTTCTTTCTTTCAAAGACTGCAAATGTCTCTTTCAAAAAATGCCCAGAAATTCCACTTGGTAGTGGCAAGATGTGGGTTCCAGAGAATTAATTCTCCCTGTAAATAGGGACACTTCAATACAGGAACAGATGGAGCCTTACCAACAGAAACCCTTTTATATTTTAAAACTTTTTGGGATTTGTACATCCATCTCCTGCCTACAGTTCTCAGAAGATTTAGCTCTTTACGTATATCCTTTGTAGACAGAGCCACCCGAAGGACGGAACAGCCTTGTAAATCTGTACTTCCATTTACTGGGAGCACCTCAAAATGCTCCAAATGCAGTTCAGTGCTAAACCTAGGGTGTACCAGTACCGAATAGTCATCTGCATCTTAGCAAACCCAAAGCCCATCTCAGTCTTCTCTGCCTTGATTTTCCTGGGATAGCATTCTCTCAGCTCACAGTGCTGGCAGTAGGATCAGTACCATGGGGTCTGGATGATGCTCCAGTACCATTTGAACACCATTTAAGAACATACAGAAAAGCTCAGAAACTCCCACAAGAAAGTAGACTAAGTTGTCTTCTCAACCACAACACCCCATAGACAAATACAACCACTGAAGATCGAGAACCAGTCACTCTTGAAATAAGAGCACCCTGAGGGATGGAGGAGATTATTTATATATATATATATATACGTGTGTACGTATATGCATGTATGTATGTATGTATATACACATAAAACTTACAAAAAATGGGCCTTTATGTTCTTCCAAAATACTGTACCAGAGCAGGTTTCAGGCTCCTACAGGCAAGAACTGTGGATGTGCAACAATGGTAGTCTTGATCTACTCCTGAGAGCAGCACACAACAGTGTAGACACAGCCAAAAACACTCATGTTAGATATGCAGGCATTTAAATCCTAGCTAAGCTCCTTGGTTTGATTTACAGTAGAAGTAGGGCATTTTTACTTTAGCAAAATGAAATAAAATCAAATCAGAATAAGTTAATTCCTATTCAGAAACCAGTAAAATACTCTTTTCCATACCCTTTAGAAATGTTAATTTGACTTGCCTGTCAGCACTCAACACTGAATTGCAGCTCATCTTCTTTCAGCCTAATAAACACTGTTTGTAGATACCAGCTCAGTTTGTATGATGTTGGAGAATTCATCCATGCTTCCCACCCCTTTTAGTCTATCCAGGGTGGTCTTGATTAATCTTGATTAATGTTTATTTCCCTATGGCTTTGCTCTGTTGGTTCACAGAGAAAAGCCACCAGCTTACCTGAGCTACCAGGATTAAAGGATAAACTGACAATTCAGCTTGCTCAGAACTTTGCCTCAAAGTGATAAAAATCAAACACACATATCAAAGGGTTTGATATCTAATAGCAATGTTCTGCCCCAAAGGGTAGAAAATCATAAAAGCAGCATTAACCAGCTATGCTGCCCACAGACCCTTGTCTACCAGCAGTGGGGAAGGAAGCCCATGGTAAGCTCAGAAGTACAGAAAGTACAGCTTTGAAACTGGAGGACAATCCAGCAGTGGGGTGAACACAGCCTATCCTACACTCACAACACCGAGTGGAGAGACTCATGGACTTGAGAACAGAGTAGGTGTGACCCCTCTGTCAGGGTGGGGGCAACTGAGCCTGCTCCAGGTCCTGCACGATTTCTCTGCTGAGCTGAAATACTGGATTTTAGCTCAAATCACTGCAGAAAATGCACCTAAGTATAGAGAAAGTGGGGCTGACAGGCCAAAAAGATAGTGGAGAGGAGGTCAGAGGCTCATTTAGCACCTGGCTGCCCCTGGGTTGCAGCATCTCATCCCTCCTCTGGCCTCATAGACAGCATTTCACACTCCCTTCAGGCTGCTTCTGTGCAAAGGAGTGAGAAAATGCAGCCCCAGGCGGCTGCAGTTCCAAACCACAGCTGACCCTGCTTTTTCTGAAGCCTCCCACAGAAAGGGAGGGGCAGGACAAGAACAGCTTTTCCTCTTCCCCATGTACTGGCAGGAGTGTCTCCCACCTGTGGAAGCCTTTTCGTTTACCTCAGTCCCACCACTGCTGGACATGCTTGGAAACAGCATGAGGAGCAATGTTAGCAAAACTAGTAATTCCTCACTCATATTTTTAAATGCTCTAATTTATATTATTGTTTCTATCATTATTGTTTTAAATAATAAATTTATTTATTTTTATAAGATTGCATTGACTGAGATAGTTTACTTAAATTGGATTTATCTAATGGCACTTTCCAACTCCTTCTGACCCTCAGCGCAGAAAGCAGCTGAGACCAATCACCAATTTCAGGCATGGAGGAAAATAAAGACAAGATGATGCCTTTTGTGAATGCTTCAGTATTCAGAACAGGACCAAATAACACAGCAGGATGATAGTTTTGCTTTAAAATAAAACTTGAGCATAAAATAGAGAAAAGGTGTAATCTTACCTGTAATCATACCATATGAGAAGTTAATATTTTCAAATCCAGAGCAAAGGGAGGTCCCTGCCATATGTATCTAAATCTTGCAAAGGTCTAAAATGTAGGTCACATCTATTTAGGACACTGAGCATCCCCTTTGGCTAGTTCTACATGGCTTCACACTGAGGTACTTGAAGAGCTGTTTGGTTCACCATGCTACTTAGCATCCAATTCTGAAATGCTATTCTCTCACCCCAGGTGATGTATAAAGTTTCTGTGGGCTTCTTCTCAGGACTGGGGACTCTACTTTAGGGAGACAGGACTGAAAAAAAAAACTGCAGTGCTGGGGATGGGAGTACACGTCTTTCACAGATGTTGCCCTGAAATCTCTCAAAGTAAAGGTAAAGGTGGTAAAGGTTCATTGGTAAAGGTGCCTTAAAATGAGTGTGCTAATTTAAGTTATCCGAATAGCACACAGTTCCTTCGTGTAACGGAGAATCCGGCCAATTTTACCTTGACTATTAACTTACTAATATTTGGGTCAAAAACTAGGAAAATTCAACAGAATTATAAAGAATGATTTCTCATAGACATTTGCATGGCCAGTTCTTCATCCTGAACTTTCTTATTCCTTCAAACTGCCAAGATTGACTGAATTCCTCCAAACAGTTGTTATATCAAAGCTTTTGCACAAACGTATGAATCAAAGAGAGCATTCAGACCTGTGTATATTCTTTGCTTGATGCTAAACCCCCTGCTGATTCAGGAAAATATAGATGTAAATTTAGAGGGTCATTTTTCTTTGAAGACAAGGAATATGTAGCAATTAGACAAATACAACCAATGCATCTAAGAACTGAACACTAAAACATGCACCAATTTGATGTTTTTATGTTACTTTAAGCTAATACATTGCTTAATTGCTTACTCATCTTTAAAACACAAAGCATGGGAAATTTCGAAGTTGAAAATACAGGAGATAAAAGAGAATGCAAAACATCTCATCATTAAATGGGGTTTTACAACTAAGATTACCGATATTTTTAAACTCATTTTTTTTACATGGCTGTCTGGGGCCTTGTTTTCAAACTAGAGAGTAATTTGGGCATTATTTTGGACTTTGGCTCAAGCAGAAGTGTAACTGCAAATAAGAGGTTCTTTCTGGGTGTTTTTGGTAATGTATCTCAGAAAGGACAAGTATAAATAGGGAACACTTATATTTGCCTTTGTGAACTAAAGTTTTCTGTCCATTTGATAACTTGTGGTAACAAAGAGGCTGAAAATACATGCCCTCACTGCTAACAGGGAAGGCAGGAGATATTTTCCAATCCTGTTTACAGAGCGCTATGTCTGTTTATGCATTTGTATCTGCCAAGGGCTAGAGAGGTATCTGGTAGCAAAAGTTATCCAAACTGGCAAGAAGTGGTATGCTGGTTCAAGAAACAAATTGGCTATAAACTGCTAATTGTTGAAAAAATTATCTTTTTCTTAGGAATATAGTGAAACTGAGTCATTGACTTCTCATTTGCTCAAGTAACTATCTTACACTTCAACTGATTTATTGATAGAAAGCTTAGAAAAAGAGCTAGTAAGCATCTTGGAAACTTTAAGGCACATTTTTATTGCTCACAATTGAGATCCCTTGAGCTTGCAACACTGGTGCTGATGGGAATGCTGGACAGCCATCTTTTTTTGTCTGAAAAAATATTTTTTTACAACAAATATACTGGAGAGGATACTTCAATAACAATGTAAAAATTAATAATAATAAAAAAGCAAGTACAATGTATTTTTACAATGTTAGGTCATTGTAATCTTGTCTTTCCATTAATAGAATTAGTCATTTCATGCACAATCTTTTCTGTAGATGAGATACTTAGAGAATATAAGAATTTACAAGTTTAGGCTTTCCTTACTTATTTGAATTTCACAAACGTTCAATATATTTTTGGCAACTATTTTCTTTCATTGTGAAAGATCCCTTTGCATCAGGGAAGATGCTCATATTACAAACTGGTGTCTGTTATCTCAGTACATGTCTTGAGTCTGGAACAAAACTTTAAAATGTCTCTTTAGGGTTCAGTATTAATGTATTTGATAGTACTTTGTAAGGATTAATTAGTATTGTTTTATTCATATGTAAAACTTTCCGTGGAAAACTTTAATTACATATTACTGATACAGTACAATTGCTAAGTCATATCTGGGACCATTTATTCAGGAAAGCAAATGAAAAAAAGTCTACTAAAAAAAAATTAGAGAAAGGGAGAAAGAGCAACCTTTTCTTGTGTAGATTTCTGCCTGCAGTAGGTATGGTCTCCACCACAAAACCACCACAATTCTAACACACACTGAAAAAAGTACAAAGATGATCCCCATTTGCAATGAAAGAGAAGATGAGGAAGGGGGTTTTGAAATAGAAACTTCTTTACACCATCTGATTTTTTCTTATCAGAAAAAAAAATGAGACCAACTTTTAACTCTTAAAGCAATTGGGTTTTTAATAATCACCATGCAGTCGTTATCTTCTGGACCCTAAGGAGGCCATGCCTCTCGTATGGTCTGGAAATGCTTCATTTAAGACAATGTTTTAGTAACAATGAAGTGCAAGTAGATGAGTAGTAGCATAACCTAGTATTTACATTTCTGTCTGGGTTAGGTATAATGACAAGTTTTTTTACAGTAATTTTTTGACACTGTAATTATGAAAGTAGTAAAATATTTCACATCTCCATACAGCAAACTCATCTATAGAATGAATTTAGTATCTAACAGTAGCAATGCCTCATCTTGGCTGCTGAAGACTGATGAGATGTAAGGGGTAACTCTGGCAGAAGTCTGAACCAGTGAAAGAAGCATAAGGATGCTCTGAGAGGTCCTTGATAAATGAAAAACACTTTCAACTCCATGGCATATGTATCAGCAGATTGCAAATTTGTGTGTTGGAGGGGCTGCCAAAACAGTCTTGCAAAGGCTGCAATGAAAGGCCAACAGTGGCTGGTATTTGAATCTAGCCAGCCCACTAAAGTATGGGGTTTTTCTGCCTTTCTTATTTCTTCAAAGAGATTTGGGAAAGAAAGGACACAAATCTCCCTCTGTATCAACTGAATAAGGAGCAATACTCTCAATTCCAGCCTATTAATTTCCACAAGCTACCAGGAGCCGCAAGGAACAAAGAAGAGAGAACAAAACACTGAGGAACTTTATCCTTTTACCAGCATTTTTGCAATGCGATGGCACCCCTGAGACTTTAATATCATTGCTGAAAGGGATTTTAAGCACGGCACTGCAGTGCCAGTTTGCTGGGAAATTGCCTTATAACATCTAGATCAGTTGAAGCTTATCCTCCTGTACCTTAGCCTGTGACTTAAGTGGCAACTGAAAAATGCCACTTTGCACCAGTTTCTTGCTGACTTTAAGAAACAGACTAAAACAACCTACAAAAAAATAGCACCAATCCTTCCTGGACTGGAGTAAAGAAACTGCAGTCCATAGTGAAACTCTAAAGTTGATGCATTCATGAGTCCAAAACACTGAAAATGGAATCTTTGAGAAGTACAGCAATGAGTTATCACTTTTCTTTGAATCAGATGGTTACAATAATGAAATAGCATTGAATCTTCCTGACCAAACAGTCCGAATCTGTGCTGTGATAGCAGACTCATTGGTGGTAAATGCAGGCATAGTCCAAGGAGGATCTTGACTCCTGCCCAAACTATAGCTTTGATCAGTTGGACTGTCAGAAAGCAATAAACACTTCCAGTTAATTGTTTCACAGACACCAAGCAGCAACCAAAAGCTTTGAATATTAAATGGGTGTAGTAGGCTGACTCCTGGGCCTTCACCTTATCAGTGCACTCTTGGGCCAACTGGTTGGGAACAGAGACATTTGGTACAAAATACAAGTTTTTGAATGGACAACCAGTATCTGAACTAAGTTTAATCCCAGCTGTGCCAGGAATAAAACTGGGAAATGGAGTTTCCCAGAATGGGTCTCAGGAGGGACTGGGGAGGCAGTGGCAGAGCTCTTGAGAGGGGGAAGGTGTCAGGAAGGAGCACGGTTGGACTAACTCTAAAAGAACCCAAGCCCAGAGGTAAGAAGCAGCGAGGGTACTGAGAGAGGAGGAGAAAGCAAACTCACTGAGAAATACCATAAAATGTTTGGAACTGTTCACTAAAAATAATTAACTTTCTTTAAATTAGTTGGTTTGTTTCCTTGAAAAAAGAAGTCACTGACTTGTCTGCACAGGGCAGCATAAGACTGTAGACAACCAAATAAACGTGTAGATTGGCTGAGGCTTTAAAATACTTTCCTCTAATGATCTGTCTCACTGGATAAGTGCTGCCTACATAGTAGCTAGAGAACAGCAAAATGAAGAAGCTGGAGCCTTCAAACAGACAACTTGACTAAAAGCTGAATAACTTCAGGAAGAGCTGGAATGGCACCTAGATTCTGGTCACAATGTAGGTTAAAGGCTGAGCTTACATCCAGACACAGGACTAGGCATCAGACCTGACACCAGGAGGACTCATTCCAGGGGGACCAGAAATGGGACAGAGATACTATTAATTCTGTAACTGTGTCACCAGTCTTAAGCAAGGACTCATGGCCAGAAACTTCATAGAACTATAAAAGCCTGTTTCTTATTGCTACTCCTCTGTCTATATAATATATATATGATTGCCCTCATGCAATAAAAAAAAAACAAAAAACACCAACCTTTTTCTGCTATGGTAATACCATCCTTGAAATACTCTCCATAGGAACAATAACAACACTAACAATAATAATTGTAATAAGGCCGATAGTCATGGATTACATTGCCTTGTGAGTGAAGGTTCAGATGAAATAATTCAAAATTAACTATTACTATTGTTGCTATTATTATTGTAATAATGCCATGAGAGAAAGATGCTCTAAAACTTTAAATTGCTCACAAAAGAGACAAAGGTTAGTATTTTAATCTTTCTCCCCCACACTGGTTCCTAACAAAATTGTTTAATAAAAACAAAGGAATCCCAATTGTTTCCAAATACCTTCTGAGCAAAAATAAATCACTTGAACTCCAGAGATATTTTTGACAGTGAGCTAAAGGTGTATTATGAGACAGTAGGAGGCTTGGTGGGTGAATATAATAACTGCTTACCTGTAAGGGGTATATCAGAATCTATAAGGAGAAATGTGGTTACTCTGTTCAATGGATGTTAGCCAGAAGAGCAATCACACAATTCATCTTCACTAGCAATTCTGGTGAGTGTTGTAGGGATTTTTACAGCAGAGCCATATATCAGCATAAACCACAATTATTCAGTTGGATGGCAAAATCTAGCACAGCACCTCTGTTTCTGGTAAATGCTATTGTTCCCATTTTTATAAGTACAGAAGAACCAAAAGAGAGTAAACATTTTCACTTTTGGCATTCCACTTCAGATTTCCTATCTAGATCTTCATGGAGCTGGCTATTACTGAATTCTTGGTATTTCTAGTAATTTCAAAAGCATCTCAATGTAAACCTGCAATCAAAGACTGACAGTTTGAAAATTATGCTTTGCCCTATGGAGAGAATTCCTTTGAAATGCATATAGTGATTTATTTTTAAATATTTTGCTAAATAACCATGTTACATTAGAATATCTACTGTATTACATACCATGCTCTCCATTGAGTGTTGACAAACGAGCATTAAAAGGGATAGGAACTTAGATAGTGTGATCTTGTTATGTAAGATACTGTTAAATGCTGTTTCTGTTTCTGGGATCTCCTCTTCTATAGGTATGTCTTAGGATGTGGTGTCAGGATTTGGCTTTGACCAAACTGGACAATACAAAGAAAATCAATAACAGTTACAGCTCTCCCTTTAACAGGGGCAATTTTATTCAGATTAGAGTCATTCATATAGTAAATTAACATTGCTTTACTATGGTGAACTAGAGATGGTTTAAATATAATTGTTAATTTAAAATTATTTCAGCTGAACCTTCATTCACAAGGCAATGCAACTCATGACTAACACCCATATTATGATTTTCTTATGCTAAAGTGGTCCTTACCTTCAAGAATCATCTTTGCTGAATCTTAGCATCTGATTTGCAAAGCCAGGGATGCTGTCCAAAAACATGTTCCAGTTTCCGTACAGTATGTACTCCCAACAAACTGTTTCACTTACACATTTTTAGTCAGTGCTCAGTATTCCACATTAAGCCTAGTTGTCAATTCCAGCATTCAAAATTACATTGTTTAACCATACAAACAAAGCTGAAGTCTGTTTGGTTTTCCCTAATTTGACCAACATAATTAGCATTTTATAAGCTCTTTTATAAGCAAAATATTGGGTCAAATATTTATTGATATAACTCAACTGAAAAACAACAGAATTACCCCAGAGAATAATTTGGCTTATAAGGTTTTCATTAATTATGAATACTTAACCTGTCATTATCTGCTTATGAAAACACAATAGCTATGTAATAGAATCACAGAACAGTTTGGGTTGGAAGGGACCTGGAAAGATCCTCTATGTCAGCTCCCTGCAATGAGCAGGGACATCTTCAGCTAGATCAGGTTGATGGGTCTGGGCCACATCCAAAGGTCATCCTAATCAGTGGAAGGAAGAGTGTCCACTGGCCCCAGAAAGTCTTAGGTTGGGTTCAAAGTATAGTACACTTAAGACTTCAGGTTCAGCAGAAAATTCATTATTCAGTGTCTTGGCCACCAAGCTGAGGATATTGCCTTCAACTGAGACCTCCTTGTCTCCAAACAGCCCCATAGCAGGAGAAGTTCAACATCTGTCCCTCTCCAAGATCCACAGCCAAAGCAGCAGGATAAAATAGGAAAGGCACAGGAGTGAAGATAGGACTATAAATAATCACTTGAAATGGCAGCTCAGAATGAAAAGGCTGATAAATACCTGGCCATGTTTTATGCTATCCCAATATCCTGCTTTACTGCTTCCCCACTGGAAGAAACTCTTACACAAGCACAGCCTGTCACAAGGAAATAGGCACATCTCAGAGTTTATAGCAAGAGCCCTGTGCCCTAAATTCAAAACTTCAAATAAAATGAAAGAAAGCACCTGAATCTCCTCTATATCATAATGAAAATACAATAGGTTTCTAAGCAGGAGCCAAATGCTGCTGCAACCTCCAATGCCGTGTGTGATTTGAGACCATATTACCTGAAAAATTGCTTCTGTCCCTGTGAAATCTTACTGCAGCCAAGATCTGCAGGGATGTTCAATTGTGGTTTTATGGTGTAAGTGAGAAAGCTTTTTGCTGTGATGGGGGGCTCAGTTTGGGAGTACCCTTGGGCTTCAGGAAAGCTCAGGTTTGTTAACCTTTCAAGTGTACTGTAAAACTCCTCTTTTCTTAGGCTGCAGTACAAGGACAAGCTAAAACCAGTGGAAAATGTTACATTCATGAGCTATCCTCTGGCACTATTTAATGTGTGTAATATATAGAAAAGATAAGTGGAACACAGCCGTACTTGTTGCATTGCCTGTAATGGTAGTTTATGCATGGAGAGAAGAGGAGGATGTAGAACAGGTGATGAAAAAGTGCCGAGTGGTCAGTTGTTAAACCTGCCTAATCAGCACAGGTCACATGGAGCTTAGAAATGGAAATTCATCTGATTATTCTGCTCACAACAGCATTATCTTCTCTGTAGAACTCCTTCATTGCTATTAATTTCTTTTGTTAGAAAAAGCAAAACATCTCTTTTATTTCCATTCTTTATTACACCTGTTTTATCTCTACTTGTATTCCTTTTCTGTCTGTAGAATAGTAACTGCTTTTTTCTTTCAAAAAGTTGATGGTTTGAGCCAGGGATTCTTTGATGAAATTTCAGGGTAGGAAGCTCCTTCTCTTTGCTGACCAATAGACAGCAATCACTGGTAACCAGTTCTGGAAAACACCTTATTTTGCTCTGTCAGCCACAACTGTAGACTTCTTAATTTCAAGCTTCCATGAGCAACAGTAGGTAGTTGAGAGGAGTGTGGGGTAAGGAATATTGGTCCCTCAGCAGCATCATTCAGGAGACAAGTTCAGATACTCCTGGTAGCACGTTTAGCCCAAAATTCCATGAATCAGTGAAGTTCTACTCTATGCCCCACAGTGTTATCTTGTTCCTAGACCATGTCCTGTACCATAACCACAAGAGGTCACTACACCTGCTCCGCTGCGCTGCTTCAAGCTCATGTCTGTGCCATCCCTGTGCTTTTACAGGTGGTGGATGCAATGTGATATGCAGCAGAAACACCATCCCACATGGATTATTTACAGATAGGAGAGGATGTTTCTACAAGAGGAAGAGAGGGTAAGCCAAAAGATTATGGAAACGCTGTAAGTTCCCATGACAGAACTACGAGACTACACTCCCCAAGACACTACACTGAATATGTGAGGAACAGGAATTTCTTGATAGTGATACATCCTGCCCAAGAGGAATAAGAGTGTGAATTAGACCTGTCAAATTACCTGCAAAACTGCTTGAAAAGATAAAAAGGGACAGAGGACTCTCAGGTATCAATGATGATGTCCAGGAGAGGAATTCTGATGCAAGAAAAGGAGGGAGTTAAGAAAAAGGTGCACTGTGAAG
Organism: Dasyornis broadbenti; assembly: GCA_013397935.1. Classification (NCBI taxonomy): domain Eukaryota; kingdom Metazoa; phylum Chordata; class Aves; order Passeriformes; family Dasyornithidae; genus Dasyornis; species Dasyornis broadbenti. Next base: position 131,607 of record VZRN01003896.1, on the reverse strand, counting down.
GTGAGGAAGCTGAAGCAGCATTGAGAGCGTGTGATCCCAAACATGCAACTAACTTTAACCATGAGAGGTAACTCAATTCATTTAAGTGGGCAATTTCACAAATAGAAGTATTGGCTATATGGAATGCTATCTTTCTATGGATTCTGAGGTACATTGGAAAGAAAAAAGCAGTAAATCTTATTGTATTACGTATTAATTTTCACTATAAAATGCTTGTAATTTCCTTTGAGATGCTCCCTTCACAGTTTTCTGCAGAGTTCAAACTTTAGCAGACACATAAATCATGGAGGTACTTTTTGCCTTGCCCTGAAAAAATCCAGTTATATTTGGAGAAGATCACTGAATGACATTTTTTATCCATGTATCAGACAGCACAGGGCACTGTTGTCAGCCTGGTAAACTCTTCACTATTTTTTTCTACTCTGTATACATTGCTTTAGAATTAATATTGGCTAGGAACAACTTGATAACATGGATATTTTATGTGGAACAATTCTGTTCCTGAAAACACTTCTCAAGAGTGATATTCTTGTAAGAGTGGGGAAAAGACCTAATAAGTCTTTTATCTTGAGCACTAATCAGTGATGTGGAAAAGACAAATTAAGTTAAGGCACTAAATCTATGCACAGTAAGAATTGAATATTGGTCTTCTACTTCCTAGACAAATACTTGAGAATATTGATCTAGATGGGGAAGGGGAGTGCTGTCTGATATAGTCAAAAGTAAATTTAGTTTGCTTTAAATCCTTGGAGTTGCAAAGCTTTAGAAAGCTTTCCAAAATACAAAATAAGGACACAAAATAAAAATCACTAAAAATAAATAAAATTGGAACTTAAATCAGTCCAATGAGCTATATGATCACATTATCTCACTGATCCAGGTGATCCCTTTCAGTCCTAAATGCTTTATTCCTAAAGAGTAATCTTTCATTAGATTCTTGTTCATTGAGCAGGTCTCTTCCAGCATGTCACTACCGCAGTCAGACAGCTGCCCCCCAGCCATGAGGCAGCTGAGTAGCTCTGGGAAGCAGAGGATCCCTTCCAGCTTCAGCTGCAGGTGCTCTGACTCCTGCACGCTCGCTGGGCTGTGCGCCGGAGCAGAGCTGCACAGCCTTGTCTGGCGTGGTGTTGTCTCCTGGAGGAGACACACATTTTGTAACCTCAGACAAGACACTCCACTTCTCTGTGAGTGATTTTCTCTTAGACAGTGTTACACAGATGGTGAGAAACAAAAACAGTCAACACCTTTCGCCATATGTACTTATGCATTTATGGTATAAATAAGGATAAGAGAAATACAGCAAAACTATGTCATATAGGTGCATTGTCTCTCAGTCTCTCAGTCTCTCAGGTATCTGGGTACAGCTACTGCTGAAGGACCTTTCCACCATTCTCAGTTGTTGAACATTTTCTCCCCATGACTGGTCTAACTGACCAGTTGGATAAATATCATTCTTAAGCATGAGTGACAGAGATGTATGGTAGCTAATAAGTGTGTTACTGATGCAAATTTTATTAAAAATAAATGAATTTTTTAATCTTAAGAAGGTTCTAAAATATAAATGAAAATAATATAATTGAAGTTGTCAAGTCAGGCAGTTGGAAGTCAGGAAACATGGATTGTCTTTATCTGGCACTTCTGAATATGCATTAGGATACAAACTTAAATTACACAATGACTGACTGATGACCAGAAGGACTCCCATTTCATGTATTCAGTGCAAAAAAAGTCACCACCTTGTACATAAAGTCATGTTAATGAATAAGGAAACTCCAGTGTTGCTAAGAGCAATAGGAGCCATACTTCTAGCTGCATATACACTCAAGAGGACATTAAATTACTTCAGAGAACAAGATAAATGAAACAACATGAGCATATCCAACATCTAGGATCCATCCAGAATTGTTCAGAAGAGCTTCACCAAGTCCTTAGTGAAAAGTGTAAGACAGGGTTGAAACTGCAAGCAAAAAAAAAACTTTTCAGTGTTTCTCAGGGGGGAAGAAAAAGACATTATTTCAGTCTCTAAAATTTAACAGGTAAATCAAATCTATGCTCCAACAAAATCACCTGAAAAGTTAAAAGCAGGGATAACCTTCTAATCTGTAAAGGGATAACAATATGTAATTACATATTTGGACAGCATAAGTCTAATAGCCAAAGGCTTACATGGGATACATTAATTAAAGTAGTTTTGATAATTTAGCTGCCTTGCTGATTAGCAGTTTTCAAATCTCTTAACTGTGAAGCTGATACTCTTTTACACAAGTCCTTTCTAAGAACTAGACTTAAGTTCTGTAAGCCCCTATAAATGATTGATACTTTCAAAGAAATCCAATACAGGACTACTGAAGCTCAATTTATGTGAAGTGTTTTAATTTCTCTAATGCAAATATAAAGAATTTTACTAACTGGAGATTTGGTCCTTAGGAGATTAACCAAGGATTATTACACCAGCTCAGACCTACAGTCCTTGTAACGTGTAACAGAAGTGCCCTGCTTTCACCCACAGTCAGTAGGAGACATTTTAGAAAAGTGAAGAAACTGAATGCCCCTTCTCTGGATGCACACTCCTGGCTTTCAGCGGTCAGTGGTTTCAGATGCTCTTGACTAGAAGTTGTATCTGATCACTCTGTGAAATAGCTGCTAAGAGTTCAGATTTCTATGTTATGTTCAGGAATGTAATTCTTTTTTGATCAGCTAGCACACAGAAATCAATACAAATGTTATATGAATGAAAATACTTGCACGTTGAAAGCCTAGGCCAGTACAGTGAGCCTTTCTGAATGTGGCCATGTCTACCACTTTCCTGGCTTCTCACTCCCTTCTCAAATCAACTTCTCACTCTTTAAATTTGAGATGACAACAGCTGGTCACAAACAACTGAAGAGCTGGGAGAGCTGTGTTTCCAGCAGTCAGGACTCTGGGAGGACACACGGCTGTTTGAGAAGCACTGCTCACAGAGAAGTTCCCAGACGCAGAGGCACGATTCAGCCATGAGGGTTGAGAAGCAAGAGAACGGACATGAGAGCAGGGAAGTACAAATGGATGATTAAGAGCGTGACAAGAGTATGATAAAGTAAAACAAGTAAAACTGGAAAAGGGCAAAAAAAGGAAAAGAGCCACAAGCCATAGAATGAAAAGTTTTTTAGACAGTGGAAGATCTCATTTGATGAAGCTTAATGCTGCATTAAGCTCTTTTAATAATCTGATCTTTTTTTGAACTGCTTCTCTGTCTTTCGTGTAATGTAGGTTTCTTTTGTCAACTCTTGATTTTTACAATAGCTATTCACATTTCTATTTTTTTTTTACCACAGTCTTAATCCATTCTGGATTTAAAAATCTGCATTTTATAGTCTTATTATACTAATGTAAATTTAGAGAGAAAATCTGAATAGCTAGTGAAAAGACTGCACTGCTAAGCTACTTTTCACTCTCCATTTAGGACAGGAATGCCTTGATTCAAAAGCAATTACATAAAAACAACTAAAACATTTAATAAGACTGATCTAAAAATGTTTATTGAAGGGAGACAGCAGTGCTTGACAGATTTTAAGAGATGAAATAACAAACCACATTCATATATGGACTATAAGACTCCCACTGAAATGAATATCAGGATTGTGGCTTTGAACACAACTCTTCTTTGTATTTTTGAGTACTACTGTCACAGCACTGTATTACCACACTAATGGCATGAGAAACTACTGAACTGCTACAAACTGCACACAACAGACAACTCATTTTACCCTCTGTTTAGTTATTGACTTACATCTTTTCTAATCGAGGGTAAAGTGACTATAATGTACCATCATTCCAATGTGTTTATCCCTTTACTGAGTAAAAACTTCTTCACAAATAAAAGACAAAAAAAATGATCTTCCCCTGCAAAAATCAAGGTGCCTGAATTAAGAAGATAGGTTAATCAAAAAAGTATTTGTATATGAAGTTTTTATAAGCCTTGGTGACTTTAGAGACACTGAAGTTTTACAGTATATCTCAGAGTGGTGCTAAATGTAACAGAAAGGTTCCTTTCTGTACTCTCAATTTGAAACATGAGTTAATTTCTTATAGTTATCTCTTAAATGCCAATCATGGCAGTTCTGAATATGCATGATGAGTTTCCATTTTCTAAGATACACCCTGGCCAAGCCTTTATGCTCATCAGCAAATGGAGCAAGAAAAATAATTAAAAACTGCACATTTGTTCACAGACACAGCAAAGACTTATTAGATTGTGCAGAGCATCACCCTCATGCAGCTTCACAGCTTTTGGATGAGAGGAGATATTCCCTTACAGTTTGCTTTCCCACCCCTTTATTTAGTTATGCTATTTACACTTGCTCCTGTTGGGGATGGTGAATATGAGGCTGCTGTGCAGTAGGTACAGGTAAAGCAAATACAGTCTTGTCCATTGCTCCTCTTAGATACACACAGTTTCTTAGCATGACTCACATTATTCTTTCTATAACTCCCACCATTTATAATTTCACTTTCCTGCAGAGTTCCTGACTGGCAGAATGCTAACACTCCTGCCTTTTTTCTTGCCTGGCATTTTCACTAGCAGGAGTAAGGGCAGTCAAGTCAGTACTAAATCCAGATTCATACTAATGAACTTGCCCTTCCCAAATAACATAGCTTACAATTGAACTTTCCTAAATTTAGGCATTAAAATTTTATGATTGATTTTAAAATTAAGATATCAAAAATGTGCCTTGTAGCACTTCAGCAGGTTTCAGGATATCTGAGATATGTGGCCTGACTGCCCACACTGACTTAGAATATTTATTCCTTAGCAAAAACACCACATGAATTCCTTAATATTCTTTTGCAACTGCTATGGCTAGTCCACAATGCCCAACTTGTAGCTTTAGGGCAAACATAGGTCTCAAATATTCATTGATTTTAATGTGAATTAGCAACATACTGTTTCTTCTTCATATTGAAATCATCTAGTGTTGAGTACAGAATGGAATTTAAAAGAATTTCTTAGTAAATTGTGTGATCAGCATGTGAATAGCATTGTTTTTAAAAAAATCTGTAAGAAATAGAGCATCAAACTACCTATTCATTTCAATAGCAATGATACAGGTCCCATACATATTTACTAAAATATTATAGAGATTGGCTTAATGCTTTGTTTTGTTTTGGGGTTTTTTTCTGCTTTGTAATTACTGTGACTTTCCTTACCAGTAAAAGCTGGCAGAGAATTACCATCACTTATAGGATCTCATATAGATTTGCCTTCTTCCAATATGAAGCTGTTCCCAAGTCTTTTGAGAGTTGTCAAAATCAACTAAGATAATTCTTGGATTAATTTGTGAGGTACAGTGTCAATATCCAGCTATTACTGCAGAATAAATATTCTATTATAGAAGATTAATATATTTTCGCAGTAGGGAAATCAGCTTTGACTGTGAAAGAAACAGGGCAGAAGGAAACTACATATAATTAGGATGAGAATGAGAACTCAGGTCAGTAACTGAGAGCAGTTCCAGTGTGGATGATCTGTGCCTGCTCTGAAATTCTCAATGCGGCAGATTTTTGTCTGTAACATGCTTTTCTTTTAAATGAGGGTAACTTTAGGAGATCCAATTAAAGAGATGACAAATAAATCAACCTTGAATCAAGATAGCCATACATGATGTCCAGTGCCATTCTGAGACACTTGGGTGTGCAGGTACCTGAGTCACCTGCACAGTGGCAGGTAAGATACCAAAGCTATAGAAGACCACACCTTCCTTAAGCACCAGCTGGAGATAGGGATGGTTACACAAGGGTACCAAGTATTGCATTAGATGTGTGGAAATCTGGACAAGGGTCCAAGAGATTACATTAAGGAACATTATAGAAGTCGTAGATATAGAAGTCCTAGAAAATTTCCTCAGTCCTCCACTGGGAAACCTTATTCATTGCCTTACTTGCTGCTCCAGATGACACACACAGACATAATGGGTATTGGCTTTGTGTTTGTGTAAGATGATGAAACAATTATTTGGTATTTTTAATTAAATTAAAATTATGGTATGGTAATCTGTAGTAAATGCTTAGAACAGACTTATTCTGAAACACTTCTACATCTGGTATGCTAACTGCGGCTCAGTAAAGTTAAATGTATATTTTTAAAGGCAAAATCATAGCAGTTTTGCCCACGGAACAGGTAGGATGAGATTCAGTTCTCCTACAACTGAACTAGTCACCTCCATGGAACCTTTGCAGTTAGTCTGATCTATTCAGACACCTACTTTAGAATGAGATTAATTATACTTTACACTGACTAGACCTCCACTGACTGTAAATAAATGCAAGGGCAACAAGCTCAGATGGAGACATCTGCACTGTATGAATTCCACACATTGTGATAAATGCAAATAGGAATTGTGCACTGAATCCCTATTCATATTATTTTTGGCTGTAAAAACACCCCTACACTTGCCATTTCAGATAGCAATACCCTCCCCAGCTAGCATTGCCTCCCAGCTCCCCAGTGAATACAGAGGCACTACTGTCCACCTAAGACACAATGTGAATGATTTACCCAAGGTTTCAGGAAGAGTTCATAGCTTCTTTTTAATTCCATACTTATCCTCACAGACACGGGCACAAGCTAACAACATGCACTTCATTCTGTTCTGATATTAATACTTGCAAAACACATTTTAAACCTCTGATGATCCAGAATTGCGAAGTCTTGTTATTGTGATTATTACATAGTTTGACTTCAGCCCCAACTTCTGTTCAAGCTGCACACTTCAGATTCCCACACTTCAAGGCATTTGAACTTCATAAAACTGAAGTGATGTTTTGGTAATAGAAGGTTGATAAAGGATTTAAGAAAGAGCTTGTAGACATGACTTGCCAAACTTAGTCATAGGCACACAGATGTTGGTTCATGAAAATTAGTGATGACTGTTCAAAGGTTTAATTAGGCACAGAAGATGTAGCAAATGGTAGTGTTTGGATTTCAAGTCAGAGTCTTGAACAAGACTTATAGGCCAAAGAGCAGAGAATTTTAGTTTATGGGAGCAGGTCTCTTTAGTTGATGGACTAGTAATTTCTTGTACATACATGACAATGAAGCATTGAGATACCACAGGCAAATAGCCAAACAACAAAATTATGCTAAATTAATATCCAGGTCCTCAATAAGGCAGAATTCAGCTCACAGATCTGAGACACAAATTCTGGTGTCTACAGTTCCCAAAGTGCCTATACCTCTAATACAGTCAGATGGTGCCTCTGATAAGACTCTGAGGCTCAATTCAGCTGCTCGCATACCAGTGCCTGGTGTCACTGCTGGTACTCTCAGATACAATGCCTGACTTCCAGCTGCCATTTCTAAAGAACATACACCCTCTGTACATCCTACAACATATATTCTACCCAATGCAGGTGTCTCAGATAACCTTAAGCATCTGAAATATCAAAGTTTACCACACACACAGAGGCTGTTGAGCTGAATTTCTCAGTTGCTGTCACTGTACTGATTAATCTTCATGCACTATAGTGGGATCTTAGGCATGCAGGGATTCAGCCAGTGTATAATACAGGAGACTGTGCTTATTATTATTGTTGTTGTTGTCGTTGTCGTTGTTGTCATTATGCCTCCCCCCAACTTCTGGGGCTGCCTATTTACTCAGTGCTCTGCTGACTTTGGGAGATATCACATAGGACCTAAGAGGGACTGGAGTCTTTTAGTGCAGTAGCTGAGAGTGACATGGAATAATTTAAGCTTTCTGAAAACGCATTAGATATCTGATTAGATTGAGGCAGAAAACTACATTCAGGTATCTTAATCCCAAACTGAATATCATCTTTAGATTCTGATATAAATGGTACCCTAAGAATCTGTACCTTAGTTGTAGAGGTGATTAGAGCAATAGGTCATAATGAATGTAATTTTAAAAAGTAACCCCGTAAGGTTACAGAGAAGTGAAAAGAAGTCTGATGGAAGCAAAGACGGTGGTGCTCACAACCCCAGCTGGCAGTGGTGTTTTATAGCTTGGTTGAAAACAGCAACACATGTTACATATGAAATTTATAAAAAGTGCAGTGCAACATTTTAATGAAAAAATTTGTTGCCTGAATGGTGACAATGCACGCAGGCTACCATTTGTATAGAAGAAAAATGTTTACAGTCATCTTCCCTACAAAGTATTATGCTTAAATATGATTTACATATTGATATGATTATTATAGATATGCACTACAGCTATGTTTAAGTAGTTTATAAACTAATTATTTATCTTATTTTGTGGATATAAATTTGTGAATGTATAACATATCTATACAGTATTAAAATACAACTGATAACAAGAGTGTTGAGGAGGATTGGAGGGAGAATAGCCATATCTGTATTGAACAGTTATTTTCTTTTTCCTCAGTGTCCTGCAAAGCTAGCGTAAGCTAACTATTCAATAATCAAAGGCAACAGAAGACAGTTTAGAAGTCAGACTCAAAAAATGTAACCTACCTGAGCAGCTCAAACACAAAGCATACAGGCTCTTTGGAGGACCAAAAAAATGCTGAATTTCTAATAATAAAAGTATTTATGGATCCATTGTAAAGTCTTTGGAATAAAGAACCACACAAATTTATTTGATTTCATGCTTACAGAGCAACAGAGGGGCTGTTTATTTAATGCATGAACCTGGGCCTATTTAGGATGCTGAACTCGCTAGGACTAGGATGACTTACAGAAGCTTCATATGGAGCAACGCCAATATCTATTAGGGCTTTTTTAGATATTACAAGCATACAATTACAGAATGTTTTCTGTATTTTTTTACTCTTACACGTGAAGAAATTGAAGTCTTAACGTGAATCATTACCAGCTTTCTCAGTTGAAACCTTCTAACATTGACTCAGTTTGAAAGAAACTTTGTTACTGCTAAAAATAGCTATGTGAGCAGCATGGTAAAACAGAGTTTTACACACTTTTAAATCCCAACGATAACAGCTCCATTTAATTAAAATAATTTTTTTAAACACTGAAATTTTTCAAATATATCTGTAACTGGAAAAAGATAATGGGTATGTGTACAATGATGTGCATAACGTATACTGACAATTTATCCCTTTTATGGTAGCAGAGTTATGGGAGTATAAACATCCAGTTTCAACGGTAATCTTCTGTTTAACATTCTAATGGTCAGCAGCAGATTCAATTCATAGAAATGCCAATATAAGTTCAGCTGGAATAAGATACACCAGAATAATTCTTCTAAAAGATTCTTTTGTTACTTTTTATTTGTTTCGTTATTTTAACTCTGGGGTAAGTTAAAGACAGCACAGTACAGCGTTGCCACTTCAGAAACTGACAGTAGATCAGCCAAGAAAATGCAGGACACATCCATTCCAACAACACTATGGATGGAGCCAGCATTTCCACATCACTGTAGAACTTTCCACTTTTTAGCATTTTAAAACCAGCACCGTGACTATCTAGACATGGAAAATCTTGTTACAAGGACCAACTTAGAGATCAAAATAGGTGATGCGAGATCACCAGTTCCCATTGAGTTGGTGAGGGAACACAAACACATTTCTTATGTGACTGCTAAACTTCTCTTAGCAATAGTTGAAGGAAAGGTAATATCAAGTATTCCAAGCAGACACTTCTGCCTCTGCCTTATATTCCCTATCGCTCAACCCATTGGCTTTTTTTTTTATGCCAAAATATTTTATGCCTCTGATATTTTTATGTATTTAACTACAGACAGCAATCAAAATGCTGACACTTCCTGGCTACTAACATTTAAAGCTTCTATCACAAGAGAGAAGGAGCATGTCATGTACTCATAAGGAATAGATTCATTACCAACAATTGCTATTATTGGCGTGTTTCAAATAGGCTCCAAAACAGCCTTTTTCTATGTCTTAACCTCCTGTTGCTGAGCAAGGAATAGAATCAGCATGCATCTCAGGAGATCTGACAAAAATTTACTTACTGATAAAAAGGGACAGGGAGAGAAAGAGAGAGAGAGAGAGAGAGAAAGCGAGCGAGAGACAGAAGGCAGGGCCCCCAGCCCTGTTCCTGTTTAGTGTAGTGGAACTACACTAAACCAGACTTCTGCTATGAAGAAAAAAAAAATGTGTATGAGACAAGGCATACAACTCAAAGTTCATAGTGTGAGGACACAATTTTTAACTTTTTGCAGAATTCAGGGCATGAGAACAGTTGATTCAATTTTAACATCATATTAATGAGAAATCAATTATTTCTGATGTATTTATGAACAGATACTTATTTTAAAAACATCTTTAGCAACAGTGAGAAACTACAATCAAGAGATTCATTCTTTCAAAACCTGTTTAATGTTATGGCGAAGTTCTACTGAAATGTATGAAAAAAGAGACTTCATGTAGATTCCCCTGACAAAACTCACCATACTTATATATACAATCCTTAATGACAAAAATCCACCTCTGAGCCAGTCATCCCAAGCTCTGGTGTTGATGCAAGCAGCACTTCCCAGGTGTGATGTAACTAACCTGCCTTAGACCAAGTCTGCATCTCCCCTTAGGGCTGCCCATCCCACTCCACTCTCCACACCAAGGGAACCAAGAAGTTGCAGTAACCACTAGTTACTGTCCCAATGGAGCAGCTACAACACGCACAATTAACCTCGTACCCAGCAACAAAGTCTCAAAGAAAGAACTGAGTCCATCAGTCCGCTTGACCACCATTTTACTTTCCTTTAAAGTCCGGATCACAAAAACATGTAAAATATATCAAATACTGTGAGGAATAATGGATGTAAATTATGAAAAGAAACTAACATATTTCATCAAGAGTCACAGAATTTGCTAGGCAACACTTCCCAGTACTATACATAAGGGACCAGCATTATCCACAAATATAAGCAATGTTATTTATTTCAGAAAATATTCAACATAACAAATGAAAGTACCAACATCAGAATTACAGTGGTAGGCAAGGAGACAGCAAAAAGAGAGCATTAGGGGGAAAAAGCCAGCATGGAAGAGCTACATTAATTTTTATAAAGACCTTAAAAATGCTTCTCTTTTCAGAAAATCCAATCTACTCTGAGCCCTTTACCTGTGAGAGCAGGGGCAGAGGAATGGTGATCTCCATAAGCAAGGCAGGAACATTGCTTTACATAGCCCAGCATGTGCAGAACTCAACTGTGCAGTGCCAAGATGGAGGAGTGCAGGCAGATGAACAGTGCAGGCAAGGAAGATGCAAACTGGGATTTTACCAGCACCAGACTTAGTGATTGGCTACACAGACCAGGATGTGGAAGACTTCCTGATGCACACAAGAAAGCCAGGGAGAACAGGGTCCAGGACTTTGAGGAACAGGTATCCCAGGAGAAAGTGAAGTCTGAAATAAAGGAGGCAACACCATACCTGCACCTGCTATTACTCACGCCTTTGAAAGACTTCAGGGTGAGGTTTTGTTGGCTTGTGTAAGCTGCTCTACAGAAAGGGGCTATTAATTAGCTAATAAATATTGTCATAGCAGGCCTAAGACATACAATAAATACTGAGGTCATTGGATACTTTTTAGCTTATTTAAACCATATCTTATATTTAAAACTGCTTATTGATTTCACTTAGACCAAAAATAATTTCGTCTTCTGAAGCACTATTTAAAATAGATCACGCATTGTCAGCTCTTTAAAGGAAATTTCTAAAGATGATGGAAAAGCACATGCAGCCCTGTTCAGGATAAACACTAAATCTGTCCCCCTTCTCAGCCTTTACTGGAGATCAGCAGAGAGGCTTGCTGACTGCACTCTTCCCAAACTCAGAAGAAAGGTCAGTGTCCCAGTGGCAGGACAAGCTTTGGAGCTGGTAATTATGGTTTGGCAGTGAAATGTGATATGCTGCTCAGCCTCAGTATGGCCTGAAGACATCATCTTGGATGGAGAAGGCAGAGATCTTCAGGTGCCACTTCCCTCCCAGGCCTCTCCTTCAGGTTTCTCTGGTGCCAGCAGAGGAAAGGCCCAAAATATTCCAATAATTCCCATCATGCCAGTGACTGGGGCAGCTTGCAGCGAGTTCAGAGACGGATAACTCACTGACACCACAAAAAAATGGACCTGTTCACTTGGAGGCAATTTACAGTTGGCCACAAACCCCAAAGGTGGCATGTTCATCAACAGTGAAGTGGCAGGGCAAGAGCCACTGTGGCATTCCATGCAGTGTTGTCCTGGTCTCAGGCACCTGGCACACCTTCAGTGCTCATCAATGGAAGGGGAGGTTATCAAACAAAGGGGACTCCAAAGTCTGGGGAGAATAACTTGAGAATGCGCTCTCTTCAGCTATCAGTAAAGCACATATCCTAGCCCAGTATTCTGGGGTATTTGGCTACTTTTCTGACAGAAGCACGAACAGTAAGAAAATGGGTTTTCCCAGTTTCACATTAGAAGAAAAAATAGGAACATGGATTATTTGCTCATCAACAACATAAAGAAGCAAAAAATACAGCTTCTCTTGTAGGCAGTTTTTGATCTTTATGACTTGAAAATGCCCGTGCTTGTCAAAATTTTGCTCAGAGAGTAAAGACATACAAGTCACTTTTTCTATGGAAAGCCACAGTGAAAACAATTGAAGTATGACACAGTCCATATACAATGCTAAAACCAAAAACCCTGCTCACAGCAAAGTGTGTGCTTAGGGATGCCTTTGCCAGCTGGCACATAAAAACTGTGTCTGAGTTCAGAGGCAAAACCTTCCTTGTTCACCCATAACTCAAATGGCTGAATTAAAACATTTCAAATATTTCAGATTGTTAGTTTTCACTGGGAAGGAGGCTAATTTGTGAAAACTAAATACCAATAAGCTGAAGTCTGAGCACTGACAGCTCAAATTTGCACATAGGCAGCACAATGCTCTCCAAGAATATCTGAAAAAACACTTTCTATGTGCTCATTTATTATATAAAATAAACACAAATGCATTTAAATCTCTAGGATCCAGTAGTTTTAAATTTGCTTTCCCAATGAAGCTGTTTTCATCAAAGTGGATGGTTACAGTCAGGTACTGCCTCTTAAACAGCTCCCCTTGATGCAATGGCAACACAGTTCTCGGGCAGGATTTAGTTACTTGCAAACAGGTATCTGGTATTATTTGGGAAAGTTTGAGATACCTGAGGTGGGCAGATTTGTATCAAGTTGGCAGATACAGCACATGGATTACATGGGGCCCTTCTGGAGCAATGGCTGAAGGGCAGAAGGGTGACTATCTATAGTCCCTAACATGGCCATGAGCTCTTCAGCCATGGCGGGGGAGGGCCACCTTAGGAAGCTGATGCTCCTGGGTGGTGCTGGGTGACCCTGAACTGGATGCAGCCAGTCTTTGTTGTGCCAGTCAGGTCTGCATGGGCGTCTTGGAGATGCTACAGCACCTAAAGTGATGCGGGACACTGAAGGGACCCCAATTGTATTTAGTCCTAAGTGCAAGCCAGAGCTATCAAAATGCTGCCTCCTGTCAAAAATGAGGATGCTGCATTCTCCTCAGCCCCTGACTCATTGAAACAACATGGAATCCAGCACAGGTAAAGCAAATAAACTGCCATTGGGCAAGAGACAGCCTGCAATATCCATAAAGACGAAACCACAAATGGGAACAAGAGGATTCAGCCAGCCTTTTTACTGCATCAAGAAACTAAATGAAGGCCCAGGTTCAACCACAAACATACATGGAAGATATTTTTACATGAATTCACAAATATATATCACTTCAACACCAGCTTAAATTTCCAAGTTGCCTGCTGTGAAAAAAGTACTAAAACAAAGAAAATGTTAATATCAAGGAAATTCTGAAAGATGCTGTTTCCTGGTGACAACAGGCAACATTCCAGGGAATTATTTTCGTTGATTTCTAAATAAAAATTTCAAGCCACGAGTGAGGAAAAAAAAAATTCATACATTACCACTGAATGACATATCATATTTCAGTTTTTACAGGAATCAGTTCAACTCTGTTTTTATCTTTCAGTTCATGAGTTTTTCTATATATTTAGGAACAATTAACTGCCTCCATAAGGAAAAAAGTGAAATTATTAGTAGTTTCATTTTTATAATAACTATAAGAATACTACTTTGCTATTGCTCAATGTCATTAATTCTATATAATCTTCAGACTTTCTACTTTGTTTTATCATACTTTAATAATTTCTTTTTTTCAGTGGGAATATTTAAATTACTCTTAAAATTTCTATGAAATCTAAGAGCCCTAAAGGTCTTGAAAACTTACTGTTTGGTTGGTCTGCAATCTTCCCTCTTTCTCCACTCTCCTTTGTGGAACATCTCTAAGTGCTTGGGTATAATCACAATTTGTTTATATATACAGTCAATTTTTCTAAAAGGTTTACGGCATATAGGTTGAAACAGATTTGTGTTAAAATAATACATGAAAAAATCTATCAATTAAAAAGAATATCAGAAAATTTTCTAGGTCAAACTACACGGGATTAATAGCTACAGCCAAAGAAACAGTAGTATTGGACAGTTAGAGTAAATTTTCATGGATACAGTTCTAAAGAAAATGCATCGGTAAGTTTTTATGGAACAATATTTGAGTGTATCTATCATTCCTTCATTATGAGGACATCTTACATGCACATACATTGATGTTTATTTTGGTACTTCTTTCAAATCTTTCAGATGAGATTTCACCAGTGGTAGTGATTACAAGAGCTGGACATATTTATGAAAGGAGGACAAGGCTGGAGGATTTCATGTTTTGCTCTGAGAAAATAAAGACGACTAATAATCACGTTGATGTCTCTCAGAAGGGAATTCACACAGGAACAGCCTGGCTGCCAAGAATACTTTGCTCCTTGTGCTCTAAAATCACAAGCGTAGGAAAAGTTTATTCCATTGGTCAAGAGAAGCACAGCTGTTGTAGAAAAATTTCAGTGATAATAATGAGTAAGATATTTCTTTAGGGTAACTTGGATCAGCCCTATAAAAGATGTTGAAAAAGAGAGAATAATTTTATTCATAATTATGTGGAATTATGCAACTGAAGTTAATAGCATAATAATATTTTCTTGCAGTAAACTTCTTGGGTTTTGTTGGGTTTCTTTTATGTAAGTTACCCTATTTTATGGGCAATCTGTTTTCCAAGTAAAGAACAATCCAAATGCAGCCTGGCAGCTACCTCATATCAGCTGAGCCTCTTCTATACATTTTTATTTATCAAGATGCATTATGCAATACTGATGTCTGTTTACCTATAGTCCATGCAATTTTATCTTGTATACATATAAACATTTAAGTCTGTCAATCTTGATGCAGTTCCTAAAATGTGTGTGATACCTCAGGAAAGAGATGTTATGCAGCTTGTTCCTGCCCCTTACATGCAACCAGAACAAGGCAACCAAAACAGTCATCCCCTGTACTGCCCCATTAGGATCTATCCAGTGTTATATTCAGACACTTTCATCTATATCCTTGATCATGTGTCTCCTTTTCTTCTGGTGCCAAGCGGTACCACAGGCTTCCCTAAACCCCTCTATAATACTCTCCCTTTTTCCCAACATTAACCTAGGCTTGCTCCTGTGTCTGTTCACCCTTCAGCTCATAGACTGCAACATGAAGTGCAGGAAAACACAAATGTTAAAATAGCAAGCTGCACCTAGAGCACTGATTATTCTAGCAGTGAAGCAAAATGTTAGATTTCATTTCCAGGCTGTAATCAGAATGTAAGGCTTCACACTCTCTTGTGATACTCAGGCATCACACTACTTTGCTAAGTTTCAGTGTCCATGTAACTGCTGTGGAGTAACAAATGGACATTTGTCAGTACATTTTAAACGAAATTCCATCAAATTAGGAAGCATACCACAAAGTTCTTAAAATAATGGAGTGCAATTTAAAAAAAATTAATGAATGCAGAGAAAATGATCTATTAAAGGAAATTTGGAAAAAACATTTGTATCTTTCTACAAAAAAGAAAAAGAAAAAAGAAAAAAAAGAAAAAAGAAAAGGAAAAAGAAAAAAAAGAAAAAGAAAAAGAAAAAGAAAAAGAAAAAGAAAAAGAAAAAGAAAAAGAAAAAGAAAAAAAGAAAAAGAAAAAGAAAAATTGTTATATTACTCAGGAGTGCAACTAAATAGAAGATTAGTCACAAACATGCCAGGAAAGCTCCTGGAAGAGAATGCCATCTGAATGTGATACAGTTATAGAGGAAAAACTTTTCTATTTTATTGATCAAAGCATTATTCTATAGCCTGGCACACACTCCGCTTCTCAGCTTTGTATTTTGTTTCTCTGCATCATTTTTAAAACAACAATTCATGACAATTTTGGAAAGAAATAGAAAAATCCCTGGGAATTGGTCAGAGACCTCACACTGGTTAGCAAAGTAAGTGTGCTGCATAACTTATTCACAACTAAGAGTATTGGAGTGACTTCCACACTGCTCTAAATCATAAGCACAGTACACGTTAAAAATATATCAGATGAGACATTTACTAAGGTATGCACAATATCAAAAAGCACCATAAAATGAAAAAGGTCTTTTGAAACACCATAACTAAGGAAAAAGAAAAAAGAAATACACACTAAAAAACCCCTAAAAATTAAATGGTATGAAAGAACATTAACTGCACTATAAATTACCTCAAGACCCAACACACATTACTATATGAGGTGTTTTATTGGTGGACATAAGAACATTTCCACTGATTTCTGTTACCTTTAACAAATTATTTTAGCTGTAGAGAGACATTAATGAGAGGGGAAAGAGAAAAACTTTGGGAAGCATCCAAAATTAATCTATCAGTTCTTAATTTGAAAAAGAAAAATAATATAACTTCAAATTATTTAACTATTCAGATCTATTGTAATACTTTGGTCATCTATTTCCTTACTTTCAAAGGTCACTATGTGCCTTTGAATTCATAAAGTAATATATAACTTTCTAAATCTTGTTGCAGCTGAAACCTTACAGTGTAGATAGCTCAAATTTTCATGAGAAAGGTCAGTGCAATATAAGAATGCATCACTTTACTAATGGAGAATGGGACTGAAAAATATCAAAGAAACACAATGTCTCCCTTAGAAGTGTCAAGATTTCTGAGTAGTACATTATAAATTATAATTTAAGAAAACTGTTACCAAATTACTTACCATCTATATTATTATAAAAGTACATGATATAATAACTAATTGCATCCCTTTCCAACTTCATAAAAATAATTTCTTCTGAAACACCTCACTTGCTATACTCACCTCTTGCATAAAGAATAAGAGCTGACGTGTATGGACATGGGAGACACTAAGAATCCAATGCATTTCAGGGCTGACAACAAAAGTAATGCTGCATTTTCATATGTACTGCAGCCTTTCCTGCATATAAAGCTATAAACTGCAGGATCTTGTGACAAAATTTCTCTGATCTACAAACTGTAGTAAATTGAAGTTTCAGTAAACTGTGTCATGAAGGAGCCATGCCTAGGCTACATGTAACATTTTGATTTCTCAGTCTACTGATGGGAAGAAAAGAGTATTCCTGTTTATTCAGTTGAATTCCAGAAAGGAAAATAATAAATTTAAACTTCTGTTAAGTTACTAATAATAATAAAAAAAAATTACATTAGTTATTTAAAAATGAATCTATTCAATATTGAAGCTATTCCCTTACATCAGATAATTTATCTAGCTCTGTAAACTAATTTTTGACATTTGCAGTATGAATACAAGCTATAGTAGCTATTCCTAAATGACAGAATTTGTAAAAAGACTCTAAAATGAGTGAGCTAAAAATCTCAGACTCAAATAAAATTAGCATGTATACAATGAATAACAAAAACACTTAACAATCATATTTTTCCAATTTCTTACCTTTAAGTGAAACATTATGGCAAAGATAATCCCAAAATACCCAAAAACCAGGCCAGATGCTAGATAACAAAGCCACAGGTTGCCATCAAAGAAAAGATCAGTTTCATGTCCTGCAGCCAGAAGGGGCTGGAAACATCAGAGGGGCTTGAACTCTCCTCCAGAGGGAAGGTGAAGCTTGTGTCCTTCTTACCAATGAGAGCCCATCGTCTTCACAGCTAGAGGATATTAATACTTCTCTCTGAAAGCGCAGCATCTTCTTGCTGTGATTGTCTTCATAGTCCAATTTAAAAAATAATAAATATTCTTAAGTCTACATATTATTTCCTCTACATTGTGTTATCATGAGAAAGCCTGGTTAAGATTATGATAAAGAATTCAGACAGATACATAGGTTTTTCAAGACATTTAGTTGTACTTTTCCATTTCCTTTTCTAGCATTAAAAAAAGGCCCAGATTCTTCTTGTAGCTTCAACTATGCAGGATTTGAAATGCTGCAAGATCAAGGGAAGCAAACCAAAGGAATAAAAGCAAACTTTGTCCTCCTTTCTGCTCATTGGGGAAGGTAATTGTTATCAAACTAAAACTAAAGAATATGTTTGTTCATTTAAGTGAAATCTGCTATTGCGTAGAGGATAAAGGTGGCCTTATACTGATGCTCTTTGGAAAGAATTTCACTCTGTGCGAATGAGGTAAAAGTGTT
Organism: Dasyornis broadbenti; assembly: GCA_013397935.1. Classification (NCBI taxonomy): domain Eukaryota; kingdom Metazoa; phylum Chordata; class Aves; order Passeriformes; family Dasyornithidae; genus Dasyornis; species Dasyornis broadbenti. Next base: position 113,090 of record VZRN01003896.1, on the reverse strand, counting down.
GTCTTTTATCTTACTTGGACTCTGCTTAGACAAATTCGAGAGAATAAGAGTGTTTAGGCTGTGTAGCTTTATATCCCAGTGACTTATTAAGCCATAAATCAATAAGAATGTGAAAGTGGAAGATCCTCTGGGTTTTTTTGCTTGCTCCTCTATTTTTAGATTATAAGAAATAAAAGGTGTAGTAACTACTTGAGATTCTTTCACTACTGTCTGCTATTCAGGGGGAAAAAAGAGGTTAAAAAGTAACCTCCCACTTGAGGCGATTGAAGCTATTTGTTCAGTGTTATTTTTATAGGCTACTTGTGAAACTAGAAGGCAGGCGTGAAAGCTGCGAAGTTCGTTCTACTCCTCACTGTCAGTAAAGCACAGAATAATACAGTAGCATATTCTGTATTCCTGCAGCTGCATGAGCTCTAAAACCCACCACACAAGAGTGAAATGGTTTGGATGAAGTTTTCTTTAAGGTTACCTAGATTACCTGCATCATTAATAATATTGTGTCTGTTTTCTATGAAAAGTCACCAGCCTATCCAGTTGCGAAACTAGAATTGCTGGAGACTTTGGTGATACTTTATGATATGTAATTTGCATAACTTAATTAAGGCGTTTAAAAGTTTCACAATACAAGCCATACCGTTGAGAGGCAAAGAATCACAGGAGACTAATCCAGTTGACCTCCAATCCAAAAAAACAAATTTCATTAAGTAAATCAACATTAAAAAACCCAAAAAACCTGACATGCTAAGGGAAATTAGATTCCAGACAAGCTTAAAAAATTAATTGGCATTTTTGACACACCTTAGGGATTATTGAAAATACAGTATCACCTAAATTAAAGGAGAAAGATAATAAAAATTGTTTTGAATTGTTTTTCTCAGTACTGACCTGCTGCCTCTCCAGGACAACACAGAGAAGTTGTTCCCTCTGAAAAGCAGCATGCCAGAGGCTGAACACTGCTCAAGTAGCCTCTCTGCTTCCAAGATGAAATATGTATCAGAGACACCTTAAATGATCACTACATTAGAATGGTGTTCAATTTCTCCCTAAATCTGTGTGTTTTAGTTTTATGCTTTCCTAACTGCTTTCAACATCATTATCAAGATTCAACCTTTACATTTTCTAGAATAAACTTTGACTTGCAATAACTTTTGGCGTTCAGAATGAGCTCAGGTCAATCTGACAAAACTAAGATGCTCTTCTTTCCTCTGACATAACAAATTTACTTTTAAAACACAGTATTTAACATGGAAGATGCGAAACTGAGAGTGGTGGAAGGATTTTGCATGGAGAAGCTATGAACAACCCAAGATGGGGAGATAAAAATAGATGGAAAGCTCTGGTGTACACTTCACCTCTTTCTGCTATTTGTGCAAACTCTGAATCTCCAGATTACTGATTTTTGTCTTGTTGGATTCATGCACTTGGTCATATTTTTGACATATTCCATTATTGTCAATTTATCAACACACAGTGGTTGCAGCATCCACTGAAGATAACAGACACTGATTCCCCTTGTGAGATAAAAGCCTTCATGTGTGGTACACCTCATGCATTTCTGCTAACTGCTGGTGTATACTACTTTACTATCAAAAGAAAAAAGGAAGTCTTTTTACATCATAAGAATATATGCTTATAAAACCACAAAAAAAATTAGAGGGCTTGAGGCCAATGCCATATTGGAAATTTTTTCTGTTCATTTTCAAAACTGGCAAGGACAGAGAAATGGGACAAATATGGAATGAAAATGCATGGAAGATAAGTAAATTTTATGCACAAAAGAAGTATTTAAGAGAGTACAGTGAGAAACAGAAAGAAGCAAAGTAAGACCAAATATATATGCATGCGTGGAAACACTGATTGAGAAATCTAACTGCAGTGATTTCCATTCCTCTCATCACAACTGAGCGTGTACTAAATGAATAAACTGCTACTTGACATTTTCTAAATAAATATCATGGGAAGAGTACTTATTTTACTTTAATGAATCATTCTGGCCTCTCCAACAGAAAGTAGTTGTGATGAACTATAATCTGTTCCGGGAAATATAATTCTATAATGGAGATATATATGGACTGAAATATGAGAAGTTGTGTTCTCCAACAAGTCTACTTTAAAAGAGATTCTGATTCATCCATGCCCACTTCTACTTATATTTGATCATAGCTGTTGACATACTGTATCTGCCATGCTGAGAGCTATTTCTCTACTAGAGGTAAGAAAGCCATATGGTTTGTGGATGACTATGAATTTTTGCAAGGCAAACTGAACTAATATGTGTATATTTCTTTTTCCTGTAGCTACTCAAACAAAACTACCCATTTAGCAAACAGAACATTTTCAATTCAATGAGATATTTTGGCCCATGTAATAAACTTCTAAGAAATGAAAGTCTCTCTTAAATGCAACCATAAATGATGGGCTAACACTAACTTTCTGTATTAGTGGTCCTGTCATTCACCATGCATGGTTAGATAAACAAATTCACTACTGATTAAGTGAAGCAGCAAATAAGACTTGTCTTGTTCACGGAATAGAACCGAAGCAGCTGTTTTTGTTTGACTGATGCAGATTCAAAGGGTCCCCAATGGTATACATCATAAAAAACCAGCAGGTTATTTGAGGGGTTATGTTCTTTTTATTACTAAAACTTGTCATAGAATTATCATAGTTACACAGGGAAATTGCTTTGACTATGTGTAATTACAAACAGGAAAGAAAGTTTCTGCCAAAGGCAAGTGTAAAATAACATTTTACCATCCTTGTTAAGGCACACAAAAAGTATCCCAGTAATTACTCCAAAGTCCACAATTTAGCCAGGCAAAGCTCACAATCAAGCTGAAACTCAGTTGTCCAGACTGTATCTACAAATATTTCCTATTAGAACATTAGCTGTCAAAAAGCCTTTTCATAACTGTGACGTGGTAAGTGTACCAGGACAGGCAATATTCAGGAGAGCTTGTAGAAGGTACCCTCTGGGCAGGATGCTGCTTGATGTTCAGACGCAGTGGAAACTGAACATCCAAGCTTTCCTCTGGATCATGTATTAATCCCCCTATTCTGGAATATGTTTCTTCTATCACATCTACCAATTACCATTGAAATAACTTGTTTCATATATTGGAATTGATTTAGAATATAACTTTTAGTTTGCCATAATGGACCTTCAAATTTTTGTCTTGTTTTGGTAACTTTTTGTTTTAACAGCTTGGCATTACCAACAGTATCACCATTAATACTAGTGGGATTTTGCCATACACAAATGTGAAATCCCAATCCCATTGCATCATTAGGGATATTTCCATTTATTCAGCAAGTCTTGGATTTGACTGTGGTTTTATGCATTACATAGACAAAACATATTACATAGACAATCTATGTTTGCTGATGTTAAAGACTTGTTTAAAGCATTTGAGACTTCACTCTAAGTGTAATTTCGACTTGCACCAGGAATTCAAACTCATTTCAGAGGGACTAGAAATTGTAAAAAGTTATCAAAGAGGTATGTCCTATACCATTCTAGTCCAAACTAGACATATGACTAAATGCAAATAGCACTTTATAGTACTAAACTGAAAAGCAAAAAAAAAAAAAAAAAAATCTAAGATAAAGTCAACAAATATATTTGACAATCCTAGTTTTTAGTTCATGTGTTACTGAACAATGGCATAATAAATGCATTCTTTAATTTAGGAATATTATGTCAGATCACACAGGGTCTGCCTTGAGCACTCAGAATTAAATCTCCAATGCATAACATTGTAATTCATAAAATTATTAAACATTGTCCGAGTCCATTTTAACCACATACCAGACATTTTGAAAAGCATGCAAAATCACAAGGGAGGGAACAACCTTTCAAATATAAATTATAAGATCTGGTAAGCACTGTAAAAATAGCTACACACAGTAAAATTAAAACTTGCAGTTCTGAAAGAGTGTTTTGTGCAAACCATCTGGAAATTACTTGAAAATATTGCTATATTGCTGAAAGCATAGAAAGATAAAACTTCTACTCTTCCTATTTTACCTGTTTTCCAGATAAAATGGAAAGATGGAAATGCAACTAATCGGAGATGTTAAAGACTGATACCTCAAATACATTTGCATTATAAAATTACTATCCTCTGCTCTACCCCCGAGTTGTTTTTTAAAATGTCCAGTACAATCAGTATGCTCCCTTAACACATCTCACAGTAAAAAGCATTCAGTTACTAAGACCCCACATGAGATTTCTCTGTCATCTGCACTTGGATCTGCACTCGGTCACATTGAGGTGACCATTGCTTTTTGCGGGATGCCTGCTTGCAGTCATCTGCTACCTAAATGGCTAGAGGTATCCAGCGTTTCAAATTTTGTTAGTGCTCCACTTGTGATGCCATTCTGAAGCAGACAGAAATAGTTACAAAACACTACAGCACTAAGAAGGACACTTAAGTTTCACAGCCTTGTTTTTGAGCTCACACCACCTAAGGTGACGGGAGCACTTGATCTCCTTCTCAGGGCTTTAATTTGGAAGAGATTACACAGACTGTGTAAGGCTGTACCGTAACGAAGCACAATAAGAAAGAAACAACAATAGGTTGTCGCCGCAAATTGGAAATCTTTGTAAGTTTGAGGGACGTTGAAGCCGAAGCACTTATATATGAATTTATGGCTAAACACCAAGCAGTACGGCACCGGCACCGCTGTTAGAACTGGGACACCAGCAGCAACAGGAATTAGGTTACGAAGGCGACAGAAAACGGGGCAGTAAAGAAAGCCCTTTTTCTGCACTTCGCGCCAGCTGGAGGGCTCTCCCTGCTGCCCTGGCNCCGCCGGGCGGTTTGCCGGCTCCGCTCCGGGAGGCGAGGCGGGGCGGGCTGGGGTGCGCTGCGCTCCCACTACGATGCTGGCTAATTATTTTATTTCTCCGGCAGACAGTGTTTCAAACGACCGCGGAGGCGCTCAGCCAACCCGCTCGCGAACGCCGCCCTCTGCGCGGCGAAAGCCACCCGTGATCGCCCCGGTGACCGAGGGCAGCGCAGCAGATGCGCCCGGCGTCTACCCCCGCGCTCCGGGTGCGCGCCCGCGGACTTTCCAGCAGCGCAGAGCCCCGCGGACCCGCGGCGGGGCAGACG
>VZRN01003896.1:0-107067 GCA_013397935.1 Dasyornis broadbenti | reverse complement strand
CCCCCCCTGGCTCTGCGCAGCCGCGCGCCCTCTGCCGGAGCCCACGGGCACCGCGCTGGCCGAGGCGGAGAGGGGGTGGGGCCAACCCGTGGCGCGGGCACGCCCTGCCGCAGCCTCCGCCAATGGCGACGCTCAGAGCCGTGACGGACAGGCTCGGCGGCCAACAGGAAGGAGAGCGGGCGCAGGGCCGCGAGCGGCGGCTCGGAGGGGCCGTGGGGCCATGGCCGGGAACAGGAGGAACGGTGAGGCCGCGCTGTGAGGGGCGGCGGGGGGGGGATGGGTTTGGTCTCGCCGTGCTGCTCCTGGGGCTGATGGCGGAGTGAGTCGGGGACCGCCCCGGGAGCAGCTGCCCTCAGCCGCCCTGCGTTCCGGTCCGGGTGCACCCGCGCTGCCGTGGGGCTCGCTCGTTCCGCTCCTCGGCGCCCTCCCCGCGGGAGAAGGCGGTGAGAAGCCGGGCGAGCCCGGCAGCGGGGGAGGCGGGTGGACAAAAGCGGCCTCGGCGAAGCCTCCCCAGGGGCCAGGCGGGGCTCTCTGGGTGCGCGGGGCCGCGGAACTACCGAGGCTCAGCCCTGCCATGCCCCCGTTCAGCCCCTCTGGCTCGGAGGTGCCGGGGCGGGTCCTATTGCCGCGTATTCCTGACAGAGGGTGGGGAGAGAGTAAATAAAGATTACTTCTCTAATCACAAATTATTCAAAGATGACGCCTTTTTACTCAGTATGTACCTGCAGGCGTGCATGCACGCACTGACTTGTTAGTGACCAGTTCTTGGCTTATTTAAAGTGAGTTAGCTCACTTCTGAAATAACTGTGGTACTGTGCTTGCAAAGAATAAAATAAAAGCCTTCTGCTATCCAAGCACAGCTTCAGTCCATTGCGTTTATCTTTATGTTTTATAACACGTGGCTTTGTATAGGAAGAACGCAGTATTAATAATACAGGTGTTCTATAAGTGGTGTCTCGTTCTTAAGGAATGTTGAGTAGGGCTGCGCTGTGAGAGAACTGAATGCTGCTTCCTGTGCCTGGCTTTTTGCGTTTTCAGACAGTTCCAGCATCTTGAAACTGGAATACTTCATGGGAGGTTAACAATTTGAAAGTGAGACTGGTTCAGCAGGAGTTGTTTAAGCTATTTGCTGACAGAGTGCAACTAGAGATAGTTTGAAGGAGGTATAAATACAAATAAGTAGTGTTCTCTGGGGATTAGATGCAGATTCGTGGTGAAAAATGGAGAAGGAGTAACTTTTGCTTCTAGTCTTTGGGGATGTGAATTAAAAATTGATGCTTTCTGGAAGAAAGTGGTTTAGGAAGAGTAAGTTCATACAATTGTGAATGAATGCATGGCTTTCGAGCTGAGAGTGGGGGTACTGAATTCTAAAGCACTCAAATTGTTTAAAACTGAAGGTCACATAAAGAACCGGTTGTTTTGATATTGTGTCAGAGAAAGCTAAAATGATCATGCTGAGTGTCTGACTCTGCTGTGTAAAGCTGGAAATCATTCATGGTTTATTCAGCCACTCTTAAGGAGCAATGACTTAAGATTGGGAAGAAAATACAGTGAGAAATACGAGGATGTCACGTGCTCACCTAGGAGGAAGTAACAAAACTGGAAGAGTTTAGAACTTTATCTGATCAGCTTCTGCAGCCGATAGCATACATGAAAACTGTTGACTTTCTGTTGTGAAACTATATATATTTTTGAAAAGACAGATGTCTTTTCGAAAGGTTTAGCTGCTTCTCTTTAAGGTTAGTTTTGCTCTATTTTGTAAGAGTATGTTGAAGGTGCTGAAGACAGACTTTTGTCCACATTACAAGTGAACAGTGAAGCTTTTTATTTTATCTGGAACTGGGCTGTAATACAGAATAAATCAGATGGTCAACAGTTTGTAGGTCATGAGTCTAATTGTCAGTGAAGAGAATCTAAATAGTGAAAAGCCAGTAGAGCAGGTAAGTGAAATGCACTTCATTGTGCCAGGAAAGGGTGGGACAGCTGTAGTTGAGAAAGTGCATTTTTTTGAGTTTTGCAGGGCTTTTTGTTTTTTTACTTGCTCATGTAGCAGTGATTCGTGACAGGGCCAAAGGTACTACCAGTGTCGTTCTGTGTGTTATCAACAAGCTATTTATCCTGTCTGGGACAGCTGAACTCATAATTCTTCTGTTAAACATTGATAATTGTGTCTTGAAAGCCAATCGTCATTCTTGAAAGTTTGTGCCACCCCAAAATAGCGCTGTCATAAAGGGTTGTATAGAGAGTGATGTTCCAGCTGCTGAAAGGTAGAGTTACGGTGTTGATGTAGGTGTCGTGTACATTATGGGCTAAAATTGCTAGTAAGAAATGATAGAAAAGTTGTACTGTACAAAGGATGATCTAGTGGGACAGCAGGAGACTTCCTATTGGAGAGATTAAACTGGAAAACAAATGTTGATAGACATCAGTAACAAATGGTTTTACATAGAGAATGTTGCTTCAATGAGTGCTATTTTCATCTCTTTGTGAGGAATCAGATGGCTTGGGGCAGGATTGTAATGGGGATTGAAATGAAATTGCTGTCCTTTAGTTTTGGGGTTTTGTTGTCTTGCTGGGTTTTTTTTTTAATGGCCATATCAGATATTAAGCATCTTAATTCTTGCAGAAAAGCACACCATTTCTTTCCTTTTTCTGACTGTTTAAGAGAAGCACTGATTGTTAGAGATATTGAGGCTATTTAAATCCCTTTTTTATTTTTGTTTTTTAAACTCAACATAATTTTTTGGCAAATACTTTGATGTTTTACTAGGAAAAAACATAAATGACTTTTTTTTTTAAGTGGATGTGTTTTCTTTTATCATATATGTTTACCAGTAAGGGAAATATTGATTGCAAATGGAATTTGATGCCTGACACTATTTTTTTTTTTTCTTCTGGGAGAGGTATCTTGCTCCCCTGCAGCGGTGACCAAAGATTTATTACAGCTTACCAAGATGTAAATTTTATTTGGATTGTAGTTGACTAAATTACAAATAGGGGGGTTTGTGATTAAATGTAGAAGTTATGCTAGATTAAATGTGCTTGACTCTGCCATTGAAACCTTTTATGGAAGGGGAAAAAGAAAGTTTTTGTTGCTGATTTTGGTGTTGTGTCTGGATGAGAAATGTAGTGAAGGAGAAAGGCCAACAAGGTAATGAAAGAAGTAAAAATTATATGTCCAATTGCTTTCTATTTGGAAAATCTGCAAGGGGAGCTCATGCTCGCAGAGAGCAGAGCCTGACAGTGTGATCTTTAGGGTTCTGTGTTTTGTGTGGGTGGCTGTTCAGGGTTTTGTGGTTTTTTTGGGAGATAGAATGTGTTGGTGTAGGGTTGGTTTGTTTTTAGGAATTTGGAGCAATTCTTACCTACTTTGCATTGAAATAGGATGGTACACAATTGATAGGTGGGCCTGTTTAAACATGCTGGGATATATTTAGGAGCAGGTATGTACTTGTGTTATTCAGTAAAAGTGGTCAGTGGGGGAAGTGGTGGTGTGTGCCATTAAGATGTGCTGGTTTGGAGTTATTTTGGCTTTTTAAACAGTCAGTTTGTAACGCTTTTCACTCAACACTAGTTTTGATCTTGTTATCAAACTATTCCAGATTTCTGGACTCTACAGGCTAGCTCAGAGCAAAGCTGCTCACATATTCACCTGCTACTGGGATGGGGGAAAGAATCAGAAGACTAAAAGTGAGAAAACTCATTTGGTTGAGACAAAGACAGTTTAATAGGTAAACCAAAATCCACAAAAGCAAAGCAAAAGAAGGAATTAATTCACCACTTCCCATGGGCATGCAGTTATTTAGCCTTCCCCAGAAAAGCAGGGTTCTGTTACATGTAATGGTGACTTGGAAGACAGATACCATCACTCTGAGCATTCCCTCCTTCCTCCTTTCCCCAAGCTTTATATGCTGAGCACATCAGCATATGATTTGGGATATCCCTTGGATCAGCTGGGGTCAGTTACCCCACATATGTCCCCTCCCAATTCCTTAGGTACTTCCAGGCTTCTTCCTGGTGGGATGAGGAGTGGAACAGGCCTTACGACTGCTCAGCGATAACAAAAACATCCCTGTAGTATCAATCCTGTTTTCAGCACAGATCCAAAACACAGCCCTATACCAGCTACTACAAAGAAAATTAGCTCCATCCCAGCCAAAACCACCACAGATTGTTATGGCAATATGTGGTTTCTTATGTTTTCAGTTGTGTTTAGTTCAAAAGGTTGAAAACTCTTCTCAAGAAGTTAAGATTTCTGTGGGTTGCCTAATGACTTAGATTAAAACTCCATATATGTCTAGAAAGAAAAGAAAAATTCATCTGCATTGAAACTTCCAGAACTTTTCCATGATGGGATGTTTGGTGTAATACTGATTTCTGTTATGTGTTATGTGTAGGGATGTTTGCAGAAGTTGCTTGATATTATGATATAAAAAATATTGAAGTCAATATAAAGGGCGATACATTTACTTTTTGAAGAAGGCTATGTGGAAATTCAGTTATATTTTATATAATATGAGCTTATGAAGATGACTTTAGAATAACACTTAATGCACAACCTTGTTGGATTTTTGTCTGTGCTCAATGATACTAAACCTGCTGGTTTCATGGTTTGGTTTTTAAATACTGGTTTATTAACCTTCATTTTAGCTTGCTTCTTCTCCTCATATGAAACAGTCTTTTTAAAATTTGCAAATTTTTTTTTCTCTTCAGTAATCTGAACTCTGAATGAGTTGGGGTTTTTTTGTGTTTTGGTTTCTGTTTGGGTTTTTTTTTTTAACTTCTTTCAGCTAATCTTATGTCTATTTTCCATATTACTACTGTCATTTACCATAACATTTAACTTTAGCCCATATGTGGCATAGTTTGATCTTCACATTAAGCCATATGCTCTTTACATCTAGATTTAGGTTGAAGTAAGATTTAAACTTTCTGAAACTTTACACCTGTGCTGGCAGCAGATGGATCTCGGTGAGCAGTGATGTTATAAGCATACAGCCTTCCCCCTTCCTTCACCCAAATCTGCCCAAAGAGAGAGGGGAAAAAAGTCTCATGGAATTATAGAATATCCTGAGTTGGAAGGGAGCACAAGAATCATTGGAGTTGAACTCCTGGCCCTGCACAAGACAATTCCAAGAATAACACTATGTGCTTGTGAGCATTATACAAGTGCTTCTTGAATTCTGTCAGGCTCGATGCTGTGACCGTGTCCCTGGGGAGCCTGTTCCAGTGCCAACCATCCTCTGGGTGAAAAACCTTTTTCTAACATCCAACCTACACCTCCCCTTACGCAATTTTAAGCTATTCCCTTGGAACCTGTCACTGGTCACCACAGAGATCAGTTTCTGCTGTTCCTCTTCCCCTCATGAGGAAGTTGTAACTGCACTGAGATCTTCCCTCAGTCTGCTCCAGGCTGAACAGACAAAGTGACCTCAGCCGCTCCTCACACAGCTGCCCCTAAAGGCCCTTCACCATCTTTGTAGGACTCTTTTGGATGCTCTCTAGTAGCTTAGCGTCTTTCTTACATTGTGGCACCCCCAAATTGCCCCCAGCATTCAAGGTGAGGCTGCCCCACTGCAGAGCAGAGTGAGACAATCCCCTCCCTTGCCCAGCTGGCAATGCTGTGCCTGATGCCCCCCAGGACACAGTGGGCCCTGCTGGCTGCCAGGGCACTGCTGACAGTCTTGTGCAACTGTGGTTGGCTCAACTCTGAGTGGCCAGAATTATGATTATTAATAATATTCACCAAAGTTGAGCTTTAGTAAGGGTTTATGAGATATCTTTAGATGTTTCGAGTGAGGTCTGTTTGATTGTGCCGGGTGAGAACAAGATAATGGTGCAGTATGAGAAACATATTTTGAAGTTTTGTAGAAGATGGATAGCCTACACAAATTGAAACTATAGTGAGGATGCTCTGTTTTCCCAGGAGTGCTGTAACAATTCATATTTTACAGGGTTTCACTACAAGGCAGATGGGGTTCTTATGAACAGCAGAACAAAATCCTGGTGTTCTCATTGTGGTTATGTAGCTTCTTATCATCTTTGTCATGTCAAGTTTATTAGATGTCTGGGAACTTGTGGCTGCAATTAAGGTGGCCTACTGACAGATCTCTAAAACCTCTGTAGAGACAACATGGCACGATCTATTAGTCAGATTCTTATTGAACTACACAGTCATGTAGAATTTGCTGACAGATGTAACACCCATCTTACTGATTTGAAACTGCAATGTGACAGAGATTGTTCTTGGTCTAGCTGAATCAATTTCTTTTAAGTTAAGAAGAGAAAATAAATCTGCTTTTTCAAGCAATAAGTTACTGTTTTGTATTTGCAATTGCTATGAACTGCCTTGGTCTGGAGGCACACAGGTCAATCTTTGAGTGGCAGATCACTCTGCCTTTGTAATAAATGCTTAATTTACATAGAATACACAGATATGGAGTGTATGATCATTATATTCTTTTCCTTTCCTACCTTTCAATCCTACTGATGTGTGCCATATACTTAAATAAGCTACAGCTGTTCAAAAGTTGCCTCACAGACAGGAGAATTCTATATTACTGAGTTTTGAATAACAAAGTGGGTTTCCATGTGCTATAAAAATTAGTACTAGGTAAAAAAATAAATGGAGACACATTTAATCAACAACCTTAGAACACAAAGCTGAAGTTTTTTTCCACTGGGGTTCTTGAACTTGTAATAAAGAATATCACAGGAGTAAAATTTAGACAATTAGCATCCGATTTTTGTGTCTAATGGGACGTAGAAGACTTATAGATGCTGTTTCAGTGAGAATAATATCAGTGGTTTTGAGAAAAACCTCAATATTGTGAAGTTAATATTACATACTAGATATAAAATGATAGCATCTGAGTTTCTTCTGCAGCTCCCTGTGAGGTTTTGGTTAACAACCATACTGAAATATCGACAGCTGATGCCTAGTAGGTCAAGCACAGAATTCATGTGACCTTGAATACAATTAAATCCTTCCATTATTTGATTCTCAAATAGTACCCATTGAATATGTAATAATAGCTTTAGCAGTTAAAACAATCTGTTATGTGTAATGTCAATGAGACCAATTGTAGAACCTGGAAGGAGGACCATTCCCACCTTGTGCAGACATCTTGTGAAGAGCTGTACAAATTTTTCCCTTTAAAATGTCACTAAAGTTTTGTGAGTCTGGTAGAACTAAAAGGTTGTCTAAGGAAATAGGTTAAAAATAATCAGTTTGTGATATCAGCATTTCACTATGGTGTTCCTACTCAGTCTCAATTTTAGAGTTTTGTAGTTCAGGAAACAAAACCAAAAAACCTAGAACAACCAAGCAGCTCACCCTTCATGACTTCTGCTGACCCAGGTAATAGTAGCTTGTGGGAGAAATGGGATGAACAGCGTTTGTTCAGAAAAAGTGCTCTCTTGATGAAGGCAGGTAGTTAAAAGTTATATGAGGCTGAGAGACTGCTTTCCAGACGAAAAGAGACTTCAGAATCAAAGTTTCTAACCTGTAGGGGGATCTGCATGGGAAACATATTCCTGTATAATGTAGGATTCCTTAATACAGTAAGGAGAGGAAGAAAAAGGCCCAAGGCTGAAAACAGTCAAGTTTTTCAAGTGTGAATAGCAGACATGGTCTGTGTGTGTGACTTATGCCAAAGACGATAAAGCACTGGAAAAAACCCTAATACAAACTATGGAGTTCTTCTAGAGTTGTTTGAAGTATATTAAAAGTAGCAAGATATAAGTTTTTGGGTCTCAGTGTAGGTAAGTGTGTAAAATTACTTCTCCCAGTCATTCAGACAACATGGCATAGTGCTTTTTCTGGCCTTAAGATGCAAGTGAATTCTACCCTGAAATCTGAAGCTGAAAAATTACTCAGTGTCTTCCTCAAGAAAGGATGTTATAGAATAGCAGTGCTATATTGAAGTAAGGACTATAAATTCATAGCTAGATGCAGTTAAGTCTGAAGTACGAAGACTGAAGATATAGCTGATGATCTGCAGAATGGCCTCCTCTTGACCAAACACAAGATCTTGTAAGCTGTTAGCTTCTGTGTTTGTCTGCAAGTGCCTCTTTCAAGAGACAGTCAGCTTCAGCCTGAATTTTCTGCTGCAGATCTTGCAGTCCTTGCTTTTATCCCTTTTTTTGTCCTTTAGCTACCGTTGTAAGAGCCTGTTACCATAGCTTCGCCTACAGAATGAGGACTGCTTGCAGACTGTGAACACAAAGCAAAATACTGTACCCATTCCTGTGTACATAAAACTGTACTTTGATCATACTAGGATTCCATATATTTCACTATCTTTTCCCCCAGTTGGAATGATCAATTTTGTTATTCCTAAAACACTGCTGCAGTACTTTACTTCGGGTTTACTTGCACTATCTATGGTGAAATGGAAATATGTCACTCTTGGCAAAACTGACCTTGCTGATAGCAAGAAAATCACATTTTCTATTTCTTTCTCCTGACTTGAACAGGAGCATCCCTTCTTACATATTAGATACACCCTTTTGATGATCTGAACACGTCAGGCTACACAGGATGTAATTGCATGTCACTGCATCATTCTTTTCCTCATATCCCTGTGTAGCTTGAATGTTTTTGGTAAAAATGAGGGGGAGTGGGAAAATGATACCCTGTTCAGGTACCATGGAATGTTGTGTAGTGGTTAACTACTCTCTTTCTTACTTGATTTTAGTCTGTTGGTAGTTGGTAAACTTGTATCCCAAATGTGGGAATCTTCTCTGCAGCTAAGTGATCCCTGCTCAGAGGGTTTTGACATTAATGACTAAGTAGCTATTCATTTACCTCAGGTCTAGAAAGTGATGTGTGCTTGTGCACACACACAAGCTCTCTTAATTTAGTTCAAGCCTCTCATCTCTGCCATTTCTAGCAATGGTTTGGGGTCTTTGAGCTTTCAGCTGATTCCTTTTTGTTTTATTTGTGCCATTTTGGCTGTGGGGCTTGATGATTGGAGGTTTTGGTTTTGTCTGAGGTCAGTTTGTGTGTGTGTGACTTCTTGTGCCGGGAAGTTTAGGTCAAGGGTAATAAATTTAATTATCTTGGAGGTTCTGTGTATTGATTTCCATTTACTGTAACAGGGGCCTTTACTGAGTGTACCATCGTCACTACTGAGTACATCTTGGGCACCCAGAGGCTCGTTGGCAGAATTGGTGTCTTTTGTACAAAAGGTCTGTGAGGCGGTGTCCAATCTGTAGGCAAAGTAGGCGACCTTGCATGCCATTAGGTGTCGTAACTGCAGACTAAATTTTGCCCTGGTGGCTGAAATACAAACTGAATGCCTTTGTCTTTGTGAGGCTTGCAGAGCCATGACCCAAGAATCACTGTTAAGCCAAATAGACATAGCGCAAAGACCTTTCTTCATCAGTTTGGCCAGCTGAGCAACTCCTTCAGAAAGAATCCAGAAGACCTCAACTATGAAACTCTATCCTGTATAGTTAAAGGACAAGTACGCTTTGTGGAGAATGGTTTAAAGGAATGAATAGCTACTAGCCCAAAGTTATCATCAGTCATCCACCTGCTAGCTGGTAAGAATAGCAGTCTAGCTAGCATTTTCTGTCTGTAGCAGTCTTTTTAAATGCTTTTATACTCCATTGCTCTGGGTCCTGACAAATGCAAGCATCTCTTTTTCAAGAGTCACTCTTTTTCAGATGATCCCCTTGAGCATCCCTGGTCAAGTGTCCAGCCATGATTAGGGAAGAGGAGATGATCCAGGCAATGGGATTGTTTTACTCAACTAGGCAAGGCCCTATGCAATCTGCTCTAGTTGATCCTGCTCTGAGCTTTAGGATTAGTTGTGTGATTTTTATGACCATGTTACAAAGTAACCGTGCTGTCATGAGACCTTCTTGGGAGATATGGTGCTTGCATGATAAGAGTCTTCAAGGATTTAAATCCATTTGAATATTGGAGAGTAATTCTGCAGTAACAGAGATTAACTGAACATTTTAATGAAGCCTTGTCCATATGTTCTGCATGTGGATTATCATTCTGTCTGCTCTTTCTGTCCTTTTCCATTCTGCTGTACTATCTTTTCTTCTGCTTTAGCAGAAATAGCATATTAGCACATCTTGCACTTGGGATGGTTTCAGAAGAAGTTCCTGATTCTTCCCTTTTTGGAAAGCTTCTGTTTGTAGGAGAGACAAAAGACCAAGTAGGACAACTTGCAAGCTTCACAGAGTTCAATGTTCTTGATGCTTTTTTACTTTGTTCTTGTTACCCAAATTCAACTTGAGTAGGCAGGAGGCAACCAGTTGAGAAATGTAGTGGGGGTACTTATAGTATGTATGGCAAGTAGCCAAAAGTATGAGGCCAGTATTTTCCACAGAAATGTTTTTGAGGAATCTGTTGCTGGACAGTAACTTTTCTGATGTTGTTCAGAACTTAATTTGTTTAGTTATTCAGCATGCTTTTATTACACTCTGTAGTCCTTCCTAAGTTTTAAGTCATGCCAAGTCTTGTTGCCAACCCCAGAATGTTCATAAATTTGTTTGTGGATAGTCTGCTTATGTACATAATACAAATTCAGTCAAGGTGTCAATTTAACACATAGGTGCCAAAAATGCCTTTATTTGAAGAAGGCTCCTTACTCTTCTTGTATAATTAGTAGTAGAAAGATCATGAATGTTAACAATTTGTATCAGTAGCCAGCATGCGTTATGCATTGTATTTCTTGGAGTTACACTTTGCTTTATGTGGTGTCAAGCTGTAGAGACCTGGTGCTTTTTCAGTTTTCTGATGTATTTGTGCTTCACTATTTCCAGACATGAGTTGTCAAGAATTAGCCATGGAACTAGTTTGGTACCTATTGCATTTCTCATGTCTGAAAATACTGGCTCCTTTTTGTCACTGAAGAATTCCTGGAAAGATATGTGTTGTGGTGTTTCTTCAGCTCATTGCATAGTACGAATATTTTAGTAGTGCTGCATGTTTTCAGCTGGAAAGTGTGGTTTTTTTTTCTTTAAAAATTAAATAAAAAGCTTAATCAGAATCAAAAGACCACATGAACCTGTACAATTCCTCCATCAGTTATGCTGGCTGGAAAACATCATCAGCAAATAACCATATGATTATTAACTTCACCATGCTATGGGTAGGGTGAGAGTAAGTCTTACTCCATTTTGAAACTCTGATAGGTGAGATACATCTCTGGTAGTAGATATTTTTGCTTGAATTTTCCTTATTGCTAATTTTCTGTTAAGAGGTAGTTATTTTTAAGGGTCTGAGTAGTTCTTACCAAATGGACTGATCTCTGATGCTGCATAGTACCAAAGACATCAGGTTAAGGAGAGGTTTTGATTAGGGATGAACTGCTCTGTAGCATATCAGGCAAGACCAACCTCCTGTGGTTGAGCCGATGCTTATGGATATCACACAATATCTTTTTTCAAGTAATTGCAGCAATAAAACCCTGTGGAAAAAGCTTCCTTTGTCATCTGAAAAATGTTTTGGTAGCTCAGTTCTGAAACTCTTAACTGAAAAACAGAGTACTGCTTTAGAGCATGTAAAGCTGCTGAGGATGGCAGAATGGGTATTCCTCAGAGCCTAATTTCTATGTTCACTGATACCACTTTTTTCAAAAGGTTTTTGGGCTGCAGGCACACTTTTATTTTATTTTTTATTCAGACTGGAATATATTTAGGATTCCAAATAGTTCAAACTAAGTCAGTCCGTTTTTTCAGCAGTCTCTAGTAATTCTAGGGATACTAAGCAAATTTGCAGACGACACAAAACTGGGAAGAGCTGTTGACTTCCTCGAGGGCAGGGAGGCCCTGCAGAGAGACCTCCAACAGGTTAGAGGGCTGGAAAATCATCAACCATAGGAAGTTCAACAAGGGAAGGTGCCGGATTCTGAATCCCTGGATGTACAAACAGACTGGGGAATGAGATGCTGGAAAGCAATGCCACAGCAACCTGGGGGTCCTGGTCAATGACAAATTGAACATGAGTAAGCAGCGCTCTGGCAGCCAGCTGGGCCCACTGTATCCTGGGGGGCATCAGGCACAGCATTGCCAGCTGGGCAAGGGAGGGGATTGTCCCACTCTGCTTTGCACTGGGGCAGCCTCACCTTGAATGCTGGGGGCAATTTAGGGTGCCACAATGTAAGAAAGACGCTAAGCTACTAGAGAGCATCCAAAAGGGACCTACAAAGATGAAGGGCCTTTAGGGGCAGCTGTGTGAGGAGTGGCTGAGGTCACTAGCCTGGAGGAGACTGAGGGAAGATCTCAGTGCAGTTACAACTTCCTCATGAGGGGAAGAGGTGTGGCAGAGACTGATCTCTTCTTTGTGGTGACCAGGCACAGCACTTGAGGGAATAGCCTGAAGTTGTGTCAGGGGAGGTTTAGACTGGTTTTAGAAAAAGGTTTTACACCTAGAAGGTGTCTGGGCACTGGAACAGGCTCCCCAGGGAAGTGGTCACAGCGCCAAGCCTGTGTTCAAGAGTTCAAGAAGCATTTGGACAATGCTCTCGGGCATGGTGTGGCTCTTGGGGATGGTGCTGTGCAGGGCCAGGAGTTGGACTCAGTGATCCTTGTGGGTCCCTTCCAACTCAGCTGATTCTGTGATACTTCATTCACCTGAGCAGGGTGAACTGCTGGGTTCATTGCTTGCTGCTGTCTTAAGAAGGCTTGAAATACATCAGGTTTCAAATGAGGTCCTTGTAATGTCTGAGTTTCAACACTGCTCACTTCCATTTTTGTTATGATTATTGGAAATAATTAGTTATCTTAATAGATGACTTGTATCAGTGCTGAGATGCTCTGACACAGGTGTGAAAACTATCACTGTTCCTGATCTAGATATTTCTTTGAGAGAAAAGACATTTTTATCAAAGAATAACCTCCTCAGTATTCATACCCACCAAGGCAGGCGTTGTATCAGCTTGCTTTCTCAAGCAAAGGTATTAAAGACGGGGAGAGCTCCCTATGGGAATTAGAAGGAATTAATGTCTCACAACAGGTCTCATCTTGCTTTCTGAAGTAATACTGTTGTGTGTATGAGTATAGTCCCTCTATTTTAAAAATGGAAAGGAAAAAGTGATGTAATTTGGGGGTGGGAGATGACTAAGGAAATCAGATTTCAAGATGGCGAGCATAAAATCCACTGTAGTTATGATGAGGCTGCTCTTCTCAGCAGATTTGGAGAATATGTATTTCCCTATGTAGGTTCATCAGCATGTCTATGATCATTTGCTTTGGAAGAACAGTTCCCTCAGTACAAGTGCTTGAATGTTAATTTGTGTACTAGTTGTGGGTGAGCTAGAGTTAATTTTCTTCATAACAGCTCCTCTGGTGGTGTGTTTTCTGTATTTATGGTGAAAATAGTGTTGATAACCCAGGGATGTTTTTGTTACTGTTGAGTAGTGCTTATATGCGGTCAAGGTCTTTTCTGCTCCTCACAGAACCCCTCCAGCGAGGAGGCTGGGAGTGCACAAGGAATTGCGAGGGGACGCAGCTGGGACAACTCACCCCAGCTGACCCAAGGGATATCCCACACCATATGATGTCATACTCAGCATATAGAACCAGGAGAATAAGGAGGAATGGGGGGACATTTGTCTTCCCAAGTCAACATTGTATGTAATGGAACCCTGCTTTGCTGAGGATGACTGCTCATGGGAAGTGATGAATGAATTCCTTGCTTTGCTTGTGTGCATAACTTTTGCTTTACCTGTTAAACTGTCTTTACCTCAACCTATGAATGGTCTCCATTCTATCTTTCTGATTCTTTCCCCCATTCCATGTGGGGGTGTGAACGAGCAGCTGTGTGGGACTTGGCTGCCTATTGGCATTAAACCATGACATTTAGTAATGGCTCTACTGGCGTTTATAAAAATGCTGCAGTGTTAGTAGCAGCACTTGGGGAAAGGATTCAGGATAAACCTCTTGGATAACTTGCTTTAGAGTCAGAGATCTGCAAAAGGCAGTTAACTTTGTCTTATTACACTGGTTATTTCTGCCTAGTTTCTTTAGTTGAGGAGGGTAATTGTGAATTTTTGTCTTTCTAGCTGTAGACCAACCTGGCAAGGGAACCTTATGAAAAGAAAATGCACAGTCACTTGTTTATGTCTGTCTATCTGGGAACTGTAGTCATAACCCATAACAAAGCATTCTCCCACATAGTTAGGCATTTACATGAGAAAGCATAGTTGCCAAGATACATTGGAGGTAGTTTGTTTATTGGGGACTGGTGGTTCAAGGATGAAGATATTTTTTTCAGTTGTGAAGTAATTTATTGACAAGTTATGTGATAATAAAATGTTTTTCTGCTCAGCTGTAGTAGGATGCGTTCTTCTTACAACAATATAAGTCTTTTTCTCTTGGAAGAATTATTTTACTATGAATCTGCAGCAGGCTGCTTGTGTGGTGTCCACAGAATGGATATTAAATTTGAAGTTGCAGTTTAGGTAACATGTTTTTCTTTAAATCTCTTTTTTCCCACCCCAATATCCCGCAATATCTCCTTGACCACATAGAATTTATGAAACCAGGGATGTTGCTTTGCAATAGATAAAAACCTTTTTAGTAATACTTTATACTTAGGTATAATATATATTTTAAAGTGATTGAAATATACATGTATTTATAAAAAAGATAACGGCTTTGTTAATGAGTGGATTAATTGCATATATTTCTTTAATCAAATGATACTTACATTTGACTAACTAGTAGCAGATTGTCAGTGTCGTCAGAAATGGGCCCAGAAGAAGAAGAGGCGTATAAGAATACCGATAATTCTGTAGAAATAACTGGGTTACCATGTGTTTCTGTTGCTGCCTACTTCTAGTTTTTCTGTGTGATTAAATTGTTGTAGCTTACTGATTTTAATGAGTAATTCAATTGCAGTGTCTCTGTGCCAGAAGAGACCTGCATTTTGAGCAGCCTTATAATACTTGTATAGGAAGATACTTGTTTTGAAAATTAATGTGTGTTTAGTCTGTAAATGTGTACTGCATTAATTTATTGCCAAAATGTAGTTGAATAGAAGACTTTAAATGTAA
This sequence comes from Dasyornis broadbenti, assembly GCA_013397935.1. Classification (NCBI taxonomy): domain Eukaryota; kingdom Metazoa; phylum Chordata; class Aves; order Passeriformes; family Dasyornithidae; genus Dasyornis; species Dasyornis broadbenti. The sequence goes on along the minus strand of VZRN01003896.1, from coordinate 92,047 downwards.
CCTTGCTAATGAACTCTGGGTTTTAAACCTACGTTTCTGACTCAAGTTTTGAACTTAAATATATTATTTTCAGTTTCACCTATAAGAGGTAGGGACTCTTGAAAACAGAATTCCATGGAATATGAGGGGAAACTGTCTCATATCAATTAGTTGTTGGGGCTTTTAAGTCTTAAAATATTTTTAAAACACTGGATTTCTTTCTGTTAAAAAAGTTTTCTTACTCTGCAGTGTTCTTGGCAAAACTACTGAAACGACTCTATGGTGAAACTTCATCATCACTTGTTCATACTTCAAATAGAGAAGAGGTTGTTCTTGAAAATCTTGGATCAAAATCCAAAGAAAAGGATTTGGATAATGTTCAGACTTCATCAGCAGATGCTAACACATCAACTAATACATCGTGCAAATCATTTCAAGGTGAGACTGCGTTATCCTTTTTCTTATAATGTGCTTTTAAATATAGCTGCTTTATTTCAGAACAGTATAGTATGTAGTTTTTTCATCTGTTGGTACCAACAGATGAATTTCAATGCTAATGCTAGTGATGTTTAATACCTGGAACACTTGAGGTCAGTGCATAAGTCCTATGAAAACCAATAAAAGTCTTGGTATGTGTGCATGGATGCAACATTTAGCAGTAGGAAATACGAAAGCTCAGTGTAAGCTCTGTCTTCGGTGTAATGTCTGTTAAATGGTGATAAAATGACTTCTACTGCTGTAGCTCTGCTCAGCTGTTAGAGATATACACGAAGATTGGTGGGAATACATGATCTTGTGCTCATGTTGCAACAGAAGCCCCATGGGGAGCACAAATCCAACAGAAGGTAAATATTGATTCAGAGACTATATTAGCATCTTGTGAAAGAGCATTATTTTGTGTTTGTTTATGCAATGAACATAGCACATGAATATTTGAACAGGTAAGTAAAAGTTCTTTTTTCAAGTAAGTTATAGAATGTAAATGGTGTGCCAAAAGATGGAGCTGAAAAATCAGGTAGCTGTGGTATTACTTGTGGGTGAAAGGCACTGTGCACAAGTATAGAATGAGTGTGAATTACTTTTTATTCAACTAAAACCAAATATTGCCATAAATAGAAGGTTGTTACTCTGACTTGAAATAAAAAGCTGTGTTTCCCAAGAGTGTAAAAAGCTTTCTGCAGGGGAGATGCTCAGCTGCCCTTCTTACTTGCACACAAGGAAGAACTGATAGTGGATGTGATCTGGGGCAGGTGAGTAAAGCCTGGAAAAAAGTGAACAGTAGGGTTGGAACTCTGTACTACATAATAACGGATGTTTGTCTTGTTCAGGGATCTGCTTGGTAGGATTAATTAGACGATTGGTTTGAATTTCAAAGGAGCTCTGAAGACTTGGTTCATCTTCAAGAATAAACTCTCAAAGCACAAGAATGGCTTATTTTGACATGCACAAAAGTAAGCAAGTGTGGTAGATGCCTGACTGAGCTCAGATGTGTCTAGGAGCAGCAAAGAGAAAGGTGAGGGAAGGTTAGCTGGGACAAAGCATGCACAAGAGCTGTGTCATCACTGTGGAAGCAGTCTGACAGTGCCTGACAAAGAAGGCAGAACATGTCTGTTAACAGTAACCAGGTTCAACCTGGTCAACAGTCCAGTGACACCAGACAAATTAATAGTGTCAAGGCAGTATGTAAAGTCTGTGAGTCAGTGTGTGCATCAATTGGGCTGGAATATCCCTCTGGTCAGTTTGGGTCACCTGTCCCAGCTGTGTCTCCTTCCAGCCTCACACTCACCCTCAAATTCCTCACCAAAGTGTCAGCACAAAAAAGCAGGAAAGACCTTGGCTCTGTGTAAGCCCTGCTCAGCAATAACAAAAACATCTCTATATTATCAACTGTGTGTTCAGTACAAATCCAAAACACAGTCACATACCAGCCACTGGAAAGAAAATTAACTCTGCTCCAGCCAAAACCAGCACACCATTACTGTAACAGAAGATTGCATGGAAGGTTCAACTTCTGTAGTTCCATTTGTTTTATAGATTGGTACTTCTGGTACTTCTTTTGTGTAGTCAGTAATGAAAGGCATATTTTCAGAAGGTTGATAAAGAATTAAACTTAGTCTGTACAAGTTGTGATAGCACTGGGAGCTAATTGTCCTTTCAAAATAGATAACAGGCTATTTATTTGTTCTATGAGGTGTGCTAAATATGCACAGCTATGGAGTAATTCCTTAAACTAAAACTGCCTTCATTTGTAGTGAATCTGTACCATTCCATATAAATTAGGGCCTGGCAAAATGTCCACTGAAATGGGAGGTGAGGGGCAGAATTTATTTGACCTTGTGATTTTTAAACTCCTCTGATTTGTTTATACCTGATTCCTAATGCAGTGTTCTTTGATGAAAGAAAAGCTTTTTATTCAGAATCCTAATACAGATAAAATATAGCTTATGAGATAGGAAACATGGAGTAAAGAGAACAGGTCTGTATTTAGGATTTTCACAGCAGAACAACAAGGCTGTTTGTGAAATTAACAGCAAACTGTAACTGAGTTTGTCTTCTGTCAGAGGCATACAAATGCTACAGTAGTACAGAAAGTGTTCTGCTTTGATTCAAGTTCAACATATAAGTACTTTAAAAAAAAAAAGAAGCCTTGAAGGAAGGCTTATAGGAAAAAAAAGATAAATCAATTACCCATTTAGGAAGCAACAGACAACCATTCTTTTCTGATTGTGATTTTATTTAAATTTAAGGAGCTCTTGCACTTGCATGTTGTGATTTTACAGCCTTGTACACTGAAAGTACACGTTTAAAGATAGGCTAGAAGTTTTGAACTATAAACTGTGGCCTTGGTGAAGGAAAAACATAAAAGCATTGATTGAATTTTTTGATCATAAACTGTTTTAAGTTACTTCTTACATACAGACCAAAGATTATGGGCATAACTACAACATCTTATTATTTACATAGCAGTAGACAGCGATGAGTAATTGAAAGTAACAATGGAAAATGAGGGAATTTTTTTTGGTAAATATTAACTCATTCCTATGTTGAAAGTGATTATTTCAATCCTACAAAATACTACTAAAAATTATCTAGTGTCAATAAAAAGTTGAGGATTTCTCTAAAAATAAACTCAGTCTTAAGTATTTTCTAGCATTAGATAACAGATTTTACTATAAAATTCATCACAATGTCCTATTTGCCTTTAACAGTTATTCTCAGATTGTGAAAATACCATTGCCAGGTGGTCTGAGCTAAACCACCACCACCTTCCCCCTGCGAGATTCTGATCTTTATTGGAATGCAGTTTGCAACATTGCCTTTAAATTTTGTGGACATGTCTCTATTGTGCTTCCAGATGCAGGCTTTTAAGATCATACTTTCATATCCTGTAAATATTTGCATTCACATGCCTTTTTTGAGACCAAGTTGAAGTTGAGATGCTTAAGGAGATGGAATAGCAAGACCTATGTTAATGATTGGTTCTCATTTAATTTTGGATAATTAATAATTTAGTATCAGAAAGGGTGATCCCATAAAGCTCCTCACATAGTTCTGAAACCAAAGTTTACTATAAGATCCAGAATAACTGGAGATGAAAGGCAAATTCTGAGGGACACTGTCATTTGTGACTATAGAGAGGCCTTCTGAATGGTATTTGCATTTTCTTCAGGAAGGTGGTAGTTCTTTAAAGGACAGAGAAAACATGTGGAGGTGTCACGCTTCTTCTGAACTCCAGCAAAGGAGAGTAGTCATATATTTTTTTCTTGAAAAGAGAAATTTTTGATTTTTTTTTTTTTTTAAACAAGACAAATCAAAACAAAAAACACACACGCACCCCTCCCCCCCGCAGAAAAACCCCAAAAAACAAAAAACAAACCCAAACCAAAACAAAGCACTTGTCTGTGCACAAAATTTCTGTTCTATGGCATACATAGTAAGATGTACCTTCCCTCTATATAATACTTGTCCTAAATCAGACCTTTTTCCCCTATTTTACCAAAATACTCAGTAAGAAAATGAATGTAACCAAGACAGAGATTCCTATCCCCCAGGACAATTAGATAAGACTTTCTAAACACTTTTCCCCTTGAGCAATTTGATCCATCCATTGCAAGAGCTATAGTTCTTAATTTTGGAAGATGTAATAAGAGTTTTTTCTTTCTTCAGCATAAAATTGAAGAGGGTCTAGATTACCATCTTTATTACCTTAAACCATTTAAGTTACACACACATAATGAACCTGAGTCTTATGGCAAGCAAAATATTATAAGACAGCAAATGGAAAGTTGAAAACTCTTACAAATAAGAGAACGTCTTCCCCAAACAAAGCATATTTTGTGAATATGCTTCCAAATGCTGTATTAAAAATTCTTTAAAACTTGCTGTATCACAAAAAAAGTGTCTGACGAGAGACTGTGCATTTCAATATACAAATTGCTCACTTGGATATGGGCTTTGGCTAAATTTTGTCCTGGTAATTGGTTTTGTTTGTTTTTTTACCTTTGTTAGGGCCAGGTGTACTTGCAACAAGGATTACTAGAATGGTAAATGTTTCTTGTGAAGTCTGCAGTTCTGTAATTTCGTTGCTTTTTATTGATATTTTAAAACCTTGCTAATTTTTAACAGCTTTATAGTATATATTCAAAAGAGACATGCATGCTTCTAACTAGAGATTTGCTAACTGTAGAATTGGCTTTTTCACAGAATCAGAGAATGGGTCATGTTGGAAGGGACAGCAGTGGGTCATCTGGTCCAACCTCTCTTCTCAAGCAGGGTCATCCTAGAGCACACTGCACAGTATTTCACAACCTCTCTGGACAATCTGTTCCAGTACTCAGTCACACACACAGTAAAGTTCTTCCTCATGTTCACGTGGAACTTCCTGTGCATCAGTTCCTGCCCACTGCCTCTTATCCTATTGCTTGGCATCGCCAAGAAGAGCCTGAAAACATCCTCTGACACCTACCTTCATATATGTGTAGCCATCTCAGTCATCTCATTTCAAGGCTGAATAGGCCCAGCTCCCTCAGCCTTTCCTAGTAAAAGGAAGCAGCCTCACTAGTCTCTGACATTTTTCTTGGTCAGAATTATAACTACTTTTTAACAGACTTGGGATTTACTGATCAGTATTTAGCATCTTCCTTATAAAAATGTAAATTTCAGAGTTGCTGAAGAAGGGTAATTGCGTTCCAGTGAAATGTATAATGTTCAGTTTGTCAGTATAAAGTGTGCTGTTCCACTTCTGATTTTTGCATTTTCCCTAATTCTGAAAAAGGTATTTGAAATGCAGGGAGCCTAGCTAGAGTTTTGGGTGTTTTGGAGACAACTGCTGTGATCTTTTCTTCTCCTTCATTTAGGTAAGAAATAATGAGGAATGATACTAAGCTGTTACTACTACCAGGTTTTAGCCTTCTAAAAAAGCTGGAATCCGTATTATGCTATATAAATGGACAAAATGCAATTTACTCCATATTCATTAAATAAAAATGTGAATGTCTTATCAAATGTGACATACCCCAGCATTGTTATCCTATATGAGGAATTCATGTCAAAATTCAGTACAGCTGTGTGATTATTTTGTGTTCTCCTTCTTACTTGTTCCATTGGAGTTACTGATGCTGGCAGTGTACTGTGTTTAAATCATCACTGGAACACCAGAACTGTGTCCTTCCTCATACTAATCCTGTCTTCCTGCAGCTATTCTACTGTAGAAAACTTAAGCTACTGACAGAAATGCCTTGAAGACAAAACTTGTCTAAAAAATATGCATGAACAGCCCTGCCTTTTAGTTGATCAAATTGATGAAGTGCATATGACTTGAGAAATTAAATTCTAGCAGTACTCAATGCAATAAACAACTTTAGAGACTTGTTAAACAATTCAGCTTTGCTTTAGTTAATTACTTTGAAAAGCTGTCTATTGTGAGTAAGCTAAAGAGCAATGGAGATTATAATTATTACACAATAAAGTGTTGTCACACACTCTTATAGTCTTCTCTTAAGGGTTTAAAAGTTCTCTCATTACATAGTATATTACAGTGCCATTATGCTGCGCAAATGGGACAGATATATCCAGTAGAGTATTTGGCTGAAGATACCAGCCCCTGGTGATTGTGGTAAAAATGGTGCCTAGCCAGTTTTACAAGCCGTTATAGCTACATGCTTTAGGGGAATGTAAAAATCTGGGGTTTAGGGGAGAAAGGAAAAAAATTCCAAAACCCAGCCTAAAATACCCAAGCAACCCAAATCCCACAACCAAAACCCCCCCGCCCCCGTCTCTGTTTAGACTGAGTGGGCTGCATGTATAATATCTGTAACTTCTGTTTGTGACAAACAGATCTGTTGTTAAGTCTCCAGCTCCTCTTGCAATATTTTTGTGGGTTTTGGAGAGGTTGCCTGCTGCTGGTTGGCAGACTCCTTCCTTTTCCAGTGTTCTCATGTAATTCATTAACATTAATATTATCAAATTCATTAATTCAGTCTTCTCTTCTGCATGCTCATTTCAAACAGCTTCGCTGTTGTAGGGAGAGCTGCTGGCCTCTGTGAGACACCAAAGAAATTTAACAAATAGCTCATCAAACAGTATGTAGCAGTTGCCTGCTTAGAGTAGAAAATGCCAGCTTTAGCTCTAAGTGTACACAAGCTCTAAGCCTAAACTAGTCAGCTGCAGGAAAACTAATTATCTTGGTAAGGTAAACGGAAAAATGGTTTGTTTAAGAACTTGATAAAATGGCCTTGTTTCAGCTGGGGAATGGCTGATGGTACTAAATTGACTCGAACTGCAGCATAGTAATTGTGTGTTAGCATTCCCACTGTCTGCCTTGACTCCCTGTTTGAAATAATTTTCAATGCATTGACAACAAAACAGGTTGTGTGGTACACCAGTCCTGCTTCAATTTACACTGGGGAGTTTATTACTTAAGCTGCCATTGTCAAAATCATAGTTATTCAGAGTCTAATCTCATGTTTTCTGCTCTTACACAAGCGTACTTTCTACTTGTCTTTCCTATCAACTCCGCCCTCTAACAATTATTTGAAAAGTGGAAATGTTTATAATGTGAGCTTGGTACTGAACTAAGTTCTGAGCAAATAATTTCCCATAATTTTTTGTGCTTTGCATTATTTTTTATGCAAATGAGAAAGGACTGTCACCAGTAACTTCAGTTATGGAATAGAAAATGTGAGTTTAGGGGGGCAAAAGCTTTAAAACCTTAACTTTTGTTTGCTTTTACTCTGATGAGCACATCTGTTTATTTTCTGGTCTTGTTTCAGGTAAGTTCCAGTAATGACATAATCACTTCATCAGTGAGGATAATTAAATAATTGCAACTTAGACATGGCCTTTTAGATTCAGTGTTGTTGCATATTTTTTATTTTTTTTTTAAGGATTGATTGACATGGATATTTTTGGCTTTTGAGGAGTGTGTTGAACAAATAAGATCTGCAGCAGGAGAAATAATTGAGCTAGGTACTAGCATAACGTTAAGATAGCTTTATGTTCCTGTTCATACAGCTAGAATTCTTAGACATTTAATCAAGATATTGCATATAGCCATATACCAGGGCATATAGGGGACACATATACCATTTAGTTGTATAGTTTGTTTCATCATGACCTCCTATATTCAACTTTCAGAATACAGAAAGCAGCAAAATTTTAATCCTGCCATCTGCCAGTAGTCAGATTCGCCTCTGTAAAGTGTTCTGTTTCTTGGTTTCCTCAGTCAGTGGTTTTTCCATGCTTCACTCTCACTTTATACTGTATTTATTTTCATTATTTTTTCCAAGAGAATGTAGATATTTTAATGGTTCATAGGTAAAAAGCAAAAATGTCTTTCCTACATAATGAGTAGAGAACAAGAGGAAGAAGAATTTGTATTTATCAGTTTTTCTCTGTGACAAACAATGTCTGATACTCCTAATGTAGCGAAACTGAAGCTGAATTATAATGGTAAGTCCTGTCTCCAGTAAAATGAACTATAATACAGCCTTTCTATTTGTCTAAAAAAAAAAGGTAAATCTAAGAGCTAGTGTACATGTGGGAAATAGAGATGGAAATAAATGTGAGGTCTCTTGTTCCTTGTTTTTTATGAATTTCCCATCCCAGCTTTAGGACTTGTGAAATGGATATGTCTTTATTGACCTCAATTTCCTTTCAAAGTTTTTGGTTTTCATCAAGCTGAAGGAAAACATCATGATGAGGAAGTACTTCTGAGGATTTTCTCATTTTGTTGTCTTCTTTCAGTGCTGTAGTCTGGTATCTTCTGTAACCTAGACTTTCTCTTTCCAATGAAATTAAGCACTTCTGGGGATGTGAAGTGTCAGAAGGGAAATAGTAATGAACTGGCTTGAGTTTCAACATGCTACCAGGCACAAATGGTGTACAGCCTAAAAACTGGGAGCAGTCTTCTGTAATATGGCTAGGTTTCTTAAAAAAAAATACTCTGGGAATGAAGTGAAAGCAGGCTTTGCTTGAGCATCAAAGGATAGTGGACTTATTTTTGTGTAAACATAACTGAATAAAGTATCAGAAATTAAGATCAATCAAAAAAAAAATCAGTACTGCTGTCTGCATTATGTTGTGACCATTAGTATTATAAAAAAGAGTATTGGAATTAAATAGTAAAGTGTATTGTACTGCTTCCCCTCAATGTTCTCCAACAGTTGCTGCTTAAGGATTTTCTGAGCCAGAGGACAACATGTATCTGTTTTATTAGGATTTATTTATCACTTAATTGTTTGAATGTATACAATTCTGCAATTTTGAATAGAACTATAAACTTTGACACTTTACTTGGCAAACAGGGAAAACTGTCCCTCCATAAAGAATAGCAGGCATCTTCAGAATTTTAAAGTTAAAAAATTCTGAGCTTTGCAGAAGGGAAAACGGTTTCAGCATTCTGTTATCATGTAACATTTATTTTTCCACCCAGTGTGACTTCTCTAATACTGAGGGAGAGAATCCTGCTGAAGACTCTGGTCAAGCAGTAGGAATTCTGCACCCCAAGGAAAAGGATTGTACTTTCTGATTGCACAGAAACTACTAGAGCTAAAAGCTTCTGTCTTTGTGGAAAGCACTCTAGTGTGTGTTGACTTGAGACTGGAAAACAAGCCTGTGTTAAGTCAGCCTGTGAACAGGTTGTTTGTGCGTAATATAACACCTCATTAAAGTATTCCTGAGGTTACTTTAATGTACATTATCATGGCAGACTGAAATAGCTTGATCTTCAGGAACTTGGATATTATCTGAACAAAAATGAGTATACATTGGGGAATGGGTGGGTATTTAGGTTCACTTTGTTCATGATATTGAAGGACATTTTGATGTCTTCACATTGATCAAGTGGAAAAGTATTTATTTTTCAGTACCACAGTTCAGGAGGGCTCTCAAGGTGTATACAATTAGTCACTGATATTTTGAAGGAGATTACTCTTGCCCAGGATTAGTGTGTCCTGTTTGTAGATGCTTGTCTTGCTAGTCAATGAAGGAGAAAGTTATTGTGTGCAGATAGCAAGATGTGTATGTGCCTTGGGAATTGTCAGAATTTTGGAGTCATAGTCTCACTTATATGCAATAAAAATGAGGAATAGCTATAACAGGGTCATATTCTAGCTTACATAATAAGTAAAATAATACTTTAATACAAAATTGTTAAGGGATATGGCAGACCTCATTCAAGCCTTATTTTTGTCCAGGTCATATGTACGGTAACACCATGCAGAAAAAGCCTACTACCAATGATTTTTGTAGAAGGCATGACACTGAACTACTCAAACCTCATATTTGATCCAGCATCAATGCCTTATTTCCTTTGGTGGTTTAGGAATGGAATTCTCAAATTTAGTACTCCCACTAAAAAGAAAACCACCAGCTGCTCCCCTCCCCTTCTCCAGTGGGAGATAAAAGGCAGAGATCATAGGTCAAGATATGAATAGTTTACTGGAAACAGCAATGAGATAAGAAAACAAACAGTAACAGCAACAATGCTAATTATAGTAATGGACAAAGAGAGGGTGATTTACATGCAAATTGCTCACCCCAGCCCAGGACACTGACAAACAACAGCAGACAGCTCCTCTGACTGACACACATTCCCTGTGACTGGAAAGGAGCACCTTTCTGCTTGGAAGCAAGAGTCCCTTTCCCCCAGCCCCTGGAAGTGATGTAAGGTGGTACTGAGTAACGCTGGTGTCTTGGCCGTGCCCTGTGAGCACAGCACACAGAAGCCCAGAACTGGATCAAGCACTCTGCTGGGCTCAGCCTCCCCAGCAGCAGGCATGTGCCACTGCACCTGGCCACTGTAAAAAATAATTAACTGTCCTGGCCAGAACTAGGACACTTCTCTATAAAGTGTTTTTCTATAAAGATGTATTTTCAGGGATGAACTCTTTCCATCTATTTGAAGAAGTGGTAAATGGATGTGTCCAAGGGGTAATTTTGTGGAAAAGATCACAATCTTGGTAAGATTGGGCTAACTTACGGTTGCTTGAGGGGGGAGCAGCAGTTTGTTCTAGCTTGACTTGGATCCTCTGTTTGCTCTTTTTGAGTTCTGCCCTACAGGAACTTAGCTACAGTGAGTTATCAAAGCTTTCTAAGTTGCAGAGAAGCACTTCACAAGTAAGACAAAGTTTTTATCAGACTGCAAAACTGTACAGGGTGCTGGTGTCCAGTCACTGGCAGTGGAGGGAGGGGAGGTGCACTGAGAGGGGAGGCTGGGGATACCCTGTGCTGGACACAGCCAGTTCCAGCCCACCTACCGCAGGGCGCAGCTGAGCCCATAGCCAAGGCAGGTGCACCCTGGGGGAAACTTCTTTAAGAAAAGAGAAAACAATCCCAAGATAGGAGGAAACTAAAAGGAGTGGCAACAGTGGCAACCCTAGGGTCGGAGGAGGAGAAGGAGATATTCCATTGTTGAGCAAATATTCCTGAAGGATGGCAGGCCACTGAGAACCCCTGTGGAGGAAAAGGAAGGAGCAGCAGAGACTTTGAAAATTGCTCCCACCACCACCTTGGACTGCTCCTTGTCTTGCTGAAGGCACTGGGTGTAACCTGCTGCAAGAGGAAGTAGGGAGGAGTGAAGTCTGGAATGAAAAGAGCCAGTGAGGAAAGGTTCTTGTAGTTGTGATCTCCTTGCTGTTAGCCTGTGAGCTTCCTTAGTCCTGTTCTCCCCATTGTAAGCTATCCCACCCTCAGCCTGCTGAGGAGAGAGCGAGTATCTGGCTGGGTGCTTGGCTGCTAGCCAGGGCCACCCACCACAGAACCTAGAAGTGGTTCAATCTCTGTCCAGGGTTTAGTCTTGCAGCAAGCAAAGGACCAAGATTATATAAACAAGATTATATGAACATGTGCTCTGACCATGTCTGTGTCTGAGGTGTGCTTAAGCCTGCTGTGTGTTCAGGCAGTCTGGAAGCCATGCTAGTGTTAAGTACCACCATTCTGAGCTACAAGGAGGGGATAGCTTAAAGATACTGAAAAAGAAATTTAAAATACACCGTCTACCTGAGATGATGACTGGGCAGTTGACAATTTTCTATGGCTGGAAGCTTCACCTTCAGCTCCTTCTAAAAAGATCTGATATTTGTTTGTAGTAGGATAGCAAGAGATAACATAGCTGGCCAAGCATGACATGCTTGGAGATGCAATGTTGGTAATGGCATGGTGTAGATGCTTTTCCCTGCTCTGTGCACAAAGTTGAGTTATATGCCATAGATCTCTGTGTGGCGAACATTAATAGAAGACAAATAGTTTCAAAACATTTATTTTGTATTCTTGGTTTGCCTTAAAGAGTAATGTTTGTTCTTTTATGGGGTTTGTCAATGACCTTTAGCTGTTGGGGCTTTTTTTCCCTTAATATAAAACTTCAGAAATCGGATTCATGACTTTTAACTAGTAAAAGGGGAACGTTCTTTATTATCTGTTGTATCTGATTACTTTTGTTAATAAAAAAATCCTCTTTGTGTCACCGTTTTATAAGCTCAGCCATTTGCTTTGCAGCAGTGTTTGATGTTATTACCAACCCATCTCTTCTTGGCCCAAGGAGACTCTGGCCCCAGGCTGCAAAAATCCAGACATAGATAAACAGTATGGTTTGACACACTTGCGCAGGACTAGCAAAGACTAATGCTTGATTCCTGAGCTTGCAGACTTCTTAAAGATGCATCTGGTGTGAACGAATATGTAATTTGGAGACCCCCATTTAAACAGGTAAAATTAAAAAAAATAGTTTTGAGTCATCATTCATTTCCATAGTAAGACTTCTTTCTGTTCTTTTTTGTAGGACTGTATGTTACAGTCCCTCAAATTCTGTTATGTGTAACTATTTTGTCTGGGAGGTTATTATCCCAATATAGTTATTGCTTTTATGATTAAAAGATTTGAGTTTTTCAAGAGTGTTGTAAATTAGGTTTAATGTTTTCCTGATAATCTTTATTTTACAAAACCTAAATAAAAATGGAAAAAAGGGGAAACTTAAAATCCTTCAAAAGGGAATAACTCAAACATTTATACACCCTTGTATTTTAAAACTGTCACTAATTGGCACTTCATCATTAATCAACGTGGATGGGGGAAAAAGTCAATGCAAGTACTGCCAGTTCAATGATTTGGCGTCATCTACATGGAAAGGATCTGTTGAAGAATTATTCCATGTTAAATTTTACTTGATTTTTTCCAAATCACCTAGTTGCTCTTCATCTTTCTGTATTATTTATTTCTTTCCCTTTATTATCCCTTAAAGTATCATCAGTATCAGTTGGAAATGTTCTGGCTTGTTCAATAAAAAAACAATAATGTGTTTTCAAAACAAATTTATTCCCTCATGGTGGTGAAAATTACTGTGGTTTTTTCAGAAGTACTTTGAACGTTCAGAAATGTACTTTATTGTCTATGAAGTAGGCTGTCTGAGAAATGTCAGTGCGTAGCTGAATTGCATATTAGAAATATAGAAGTAATTCTCATTAGGGATCTATCAGACACAGCTGCATGTTAAACTAGGAATTAGTCCAACTGTAGCAGCACAAATCTGCACTTCGGTGATAGACTTGGATTTTCTGGGATCTTCTAGCAAGTTTATGGTGTAAGGAGATTGATTGTATCCACCTGCCAAAGATGTTTTTGTTGTATGTCTTTTTCATAGCTCTGTCTCTGTTTTAATGGGGCAGATTGCCCCCAAGAAGGGAAGGCTAGTGCTGTGTCTGTGCTGACTTATGGAGCTGGCTGAGTGTTAAAAAACCCAACAAACACAACCGCAAAACCCCCAACAAACCAAAACTAAAAAAATCCCACACTGAGCCATCTGAAACTATGTTGCAACATCTGGAGACACCTTGACATCCTGGCCTTCTGGAACGGCTTTTTTCTCTGGTTGATCTGTTGTTGTCACTACTTTTTACAGAAATACAGTCTAGTTTCCTGTAAGTAGAGCAGAGATGTGTCTCTGTCACTTCTTGTCTGGTGAACAAATGAGAATTTTCTACTGCTGCTCTTGCATGTATTTTTAAATACCTTTCAAAGTGGAAAGAAATCCTACAGAAACAGAATGCTGTCATCACCACAAATAGTTTTCTATACAATCAAATAGTTGGAAAGCTGGCTCTTGGCACGTCCCCTCCTGCCCCAGAAAATAGAGCAGGATGAGGAGGTGAGTCGTCTTGGGCAGACACTGCTGAGGCTTAGTCAAGCATGACTTTCAAACTCCCTTTATCTTTGTGCCCTTCAGAGAAGCATAGGCTGTGGTTAAAAAGTCTGCAAATGGGCAAACCACAGTTTTGTGATTCTTTTTCTGTTGCTTCTGTCACTTCATAATAAGTTTGTATCTCTCCATTCATCCATCTTTTGTGAAACAGTTCTTAAACAAATAGTGTCTGCTCATGCTGAATGGGGAGAAATGTTTAGAGTCTCTCTTAAAATATCACTGTAAGTGGAAGCTTCTGAAGACAGGGCAGAAGATTTGCCTGATACAATGGAAAAAAATGCTTCTGGTGGAAAGAACTAACACATGGAGTATTTGTTCATTTGTAGCTCTAGGAAATTTGGTGCCATTCTGTTGGTCATAGGATAATTTCAGTGTTCCACAATTGCCCCTCTGTAAGGATTTTCGAGATCACTTCTTGCTGTAGTTGTGAAAACATTTGAGAAAATCTGTTGTGAAACCAATATTGAGTCAGATACTTTGGATTTTCTGTTTTGTAGGTAGTGATGATACAGTTATGTCTCCAAGAAGAATTTACACAGTGGATCTTCCTCCAGAGGGTTATGTTGCAGTTACTCCAGATGCTCTTAGCAATGCAGTTTTTGAAAACTCAAGCAGTAGTGCTGACTCAACAGGTAAGTTTGTGTGGTTGTTACTGTGATGAATTTTTCTTAAAGGAAACTTCTTAGCAGCTCTTAGCAAGTAGATTCAGACTGCAACAATTAAGTATTTAAACTATTGCTGCCAGTGGGTGTCACTGTTTTGCAACATAAGCAAAATGAGGATGTACATCCCTATGGGTTCATTTCCATCGTTTCGGGTTTCTAGACTAGCTTCAACATTTGGTTGAAGCCATGCAGTGCCATGGATCTTGCTGAAGTTATGTAGAATCTAGCTGAGGACAAAATCTTTAGCTTGTCCCACTCCTGTGACATGTATGTTCATATTATGCCTGCTTACAGTCATATTATTTTTAAGAATGTATGTTAGATAAAGCTGTTTTACTAAGTCTTACTCTTGATGTTCTGAGGAATTGGGTAAAGGCTTAGCAACCTTTCAAACTGACCTCTTTCAGAACAAATATTCATCATTGGAGTTGGTAGGGGGGAGGTATCAATCCTTTAGTGTTGAGAGGCTTTCTGATGAGAAAGTGTGACCATATAACTTCAGAAACAGTAGTTAATGTTGTCAAAGGAAACAAGAGAAGAAGCATGGAGTCTGTAAAGTGGAGTTTAAGTTGATTGTAGTTAAAAACTGTTTTCTGAATGACATTGCCAGAATTCAGTTGATTCTGCCTGTCTTTAGAAGGAAGCCCTAAGCTTAGACGAGACAAATTCATTTAGTTTTTTCAATTGCTGTGTTCCTGTGGATGTATATTTGTCCAAAATTGTGTATCACTGTCATTTGCTGCTAGGGATGTTCTACAGCAAGAAGATACCCAGGTAAGGCAGCTGAAGTAAAATACTTGATAAACAGTGGTTATTAAACTACAGTATCAGTTTCAGCCTGGAGGCTGCCTTAAG
Organism: Dasyornis broadbenti; assembly: GCA_013397935.1. NCBI lineage: Eukaryota > Metazoa > Chordata > Aves > Passeriformes > Dasyornithidae > Dasyornis > Dasyornis broadbenti. The sequence continues at coordinate 76,855 of VZRN01003896.1, read as the reverse complement.
TGTAAGGAAAACCTGAGATATGACTTGCAGATACAGAAAGGGAAATGCTGCTTTGCTTTGCAAACAGTACCCACAGGGCTGAATTTTCTGCTTGGAAGTTGGGTCTACAGCCTGTTCTGAGCTCCATTCAGAATCTCTCCAAGTAGCTCAAGGGACTGAAGCAAAATATAGTGTTGACTGATGGCACGTCAAGAATGTTCTTCATTGGTGTACAATGGTTTGAGGACTGTTTTTTGCTGACAAAGAAGTAATTTTATCCCAATAACATAAGAGTAGATCTTGATGGTTTTTGGATAATGAATGGAAAGATGGTCTAATATAGCTTTTAGGTTGTGCTTTTCTCTGTTAGGATTCATGTTTGGAATCTAGAAGTTGTTTCTAGGCTATCCTTAACTTTTTTTAGTTGCTCAACTGTCTTAGGACAGTTCACTGGGTTTATCTTTCCCAGCATGTCAGATTCAATCTGCTTATTCTGATCTAGAAGCACCTTTTCTCTCCTTCTGTGCCATGTAATTTCGTTTACTATTTCATTTACTTTCCTTTCAGATATTAGAGGGGTAGTTCTTTCTCTTCTGTGTTTTGCTGATAAGACTAAATGAAGTCTCATAATACTTTGTAGGTAAATTCAGTTCTATACAGGGACTTAAGTTGCTTTTAAATAAAACACTAGAATACAGTCTGAACACTGCTGCAACCGAGAGATATCCTTATTAAGGCACTAGCATGGAACTTTTGTGGCAAATATACTCAGCTGCCGTTTAAAATCTATGAATAAATTAGATTATGTGTGATGCATATTAGATGTTGATATATTGCAAAGCAGTTAAGCAGAACAGAATTTAGGATTGAGTTATAGTGTCTCTTTTTAAAGTCATATAAATACCTGTCTAGTTTTACAGTGGATAGAGTATTGAACAATGGCTTTACTTGATAATTTTTCAAATTTAATATTTTCCTTCAGTATTTCAAAACAAATGTACTCAACCATGATAGAGTTCTGATGTTGCTTAGTGACGGTATTGACTGCTGGATGGAGAGCTCTGTTAGCTGATCCCAGTTTCACTGTTCAGGAAAAGTAAGTGTTGGGTTTTAGCCACTTTTTCAACACTTAACAGAGGATCTGGAATTTTGGGAGACTTATTTTTGGATTGTTTTTTTATTTGGCTTTGCACTTTCTCATGGAATCGAGAAAAAATAAGTTGGAAGTGAAAGTTTTTAATCTGTGATTCGCCTTGCAAGATAGTTTTTACTATAGATACCATTCTTGCCAGGCATTTGCCTAATTATATTTTTAAAACCTTGTTATAGGGAGATTTTTCTTACATTCCCTTTTTCACTTGCTCTAGTGTTTTTCTACGTTTTAATCTTTCTTGCTGCAGTTTAGATCCTTATTATTTATTTTGTCTAAATATGGAATGCAGAATTGGTGATCTGTGCTAATCTTGCAAGGTTGAGGTATGGGGTTAACTTTACTCGTGTGTTATTTAAACATACACAAAATATCTATTGCAGAATGAAGTCTGTGATTTCAGGCAGTGTTCATAAAATATAAAAGGAACAGCTTAGGTAATCACACCATGGATTACTCAGTTTGCTCACCTAGATTTAGTTGTATATCTCCTATTTAGGTCTCTTTTGAACGGATAAAGGAAAACTCTAATGAGAACCTTTGACACTGAAGGAGAAAGAGGGTGCATGCATGACTGTATGTATGTATATTTTATATATAAAAAACAAATCCATTTTGTTTAGAATTGTCCCAGGTATTCCCAAAGAACTAGCTCCATAAGGTGAAGTTGAGATACAGTGTATGCATTGTTTTGATATCTATATGATATATTTTGAATGGCAACAGGTAATCTTCCACTGTGTTTTATGAAAAATTGAGCATGTTGTTAATGTTCTGGCTAAGAAAAGGTTCCCATGCTATCCTTTTCTAACCTTTTGGCCCAGAACCAAGAGAAATAAATGATGTGGCAATTCAACAAAAAGAAATCTGACTCAAAAATTAATTTAATTGTTTATCAGACTTGTCTCATGAAAATAATATGACTCTATTTTAGGATTTAAATTCTTTGATTATATGTCACTAGGATTTGCTATGTCCTCTCAATAAATTAAGAAAACGTAATATGAGTTTATCTGAATTAATGTAACAAGATTGTCAAGAGGAATAGATTGCCATGGCTGACATTGTGTTAAATTAATCTGTGGAAGAATTAAATAGTCAGTCACTAAAGTATGTATTTCGACATCAACTGTTTTTGAGAAATGGTTTAAAAGTTGAAGTTAATTAAAATTATAAAATAATTTCTTGTCCGCTCTAAAATATGTTTGTATTTGTCCGTTATTATTGTTGTTTAAAGTGCTAATTCCATTATGGTTGATACTGCCAGGATGAAATTAATGTTGTCCAGAATAGTTTCTGAACAAAAAGGGGGGAAAAAATTCAGGTATTCTCTTAGCTGTTTCTAGTATCTTGATTCACTTAAAGGTAAAGGTGGCCATTTCAGGAAGACTCAACGGTGCTAAAACTTATGTTTGCTTTTAAGGAGATGCTGCTATGAATCATATGTTGACTGCTTCATTCTTGGCAAGTGGTTGGGAATTTGATGCATTACATAACTGATATACTCAGCACACCAAGGGAACAGTATGTTGTAAGCAGCTAAGGTCAGCAGCAAACTTTTTTCACTGGTAGGTAGCACCAGTTGTGAAACTCCAGCTATATGAATCTTTTTGTAACTTTCAAACCAGAGGAATCATTAGACCATGTGATTTAATCTTCTGTACCTGTTAGTGAAGTCTTTCCCCATATTGAGCTCAACACTTTGCATTTAAAAGAAACCAAACTAAACAAAAAAGAAAGCTATCCACATTTCAAAGATGTCACAGAGGCTCCACTGCTTTCTAGTGCTAACAGTTAATTGGTCTCACTCTATTTAATTAAAAAAAAAAAAAAAAGAAAATTGCTTTTTTCTGCCTTCCTCCATTGAAATGAAGGGCCTCTATTAAGCAGTATTTTCTTTCCACAATGAAGCACAGTAATCAAGGTTACCATAATCTTTTTGATTAAACAGGTTTGCATGTGTATTGCTCTAAGATACTTGCGTCAATCCTCAAGTCATATTTGTAGCTCTTTAAGTATCACCCTTTCCACAATATCTTTTTCAGAATATAAACTCCACTACTCCATGTAGTGTTTGTGTTTCCTTACCTTTGAAACTAATACTGTATCAATGTTCTAGATGTTTTCAAATTAATCAGAGGGTGTGACAGTAGAAAAAAGTTACTAGGAATATTTCATTTTAAAAATCCTTCTGCTTCTAATTCCACATCAGTTCATTCACAAGTACAGTGATCTCAGTGATACTGCAATAAGTATTGTTTATGTAGTGCTTCTTAACTGTAAATTAAAATGTTTAACGGTACTTAATGAGTACTATTACCTATTTTAAATAAAAGAGTTCAGGAAAGAACTCATAATGAACTAAACTCAACTTCTCTTGAAAAAAAGGAGTTTAAGATACTTACAATTGCTTTTCTGAATCTTATATCTGAGAGAAAAAGCTATGAAAAAACCTGCTGTGAATCAGGTTGTCTTATAGTGCCTTCTGTCAGCTGCTCCTGCATTCACTGTCCAGTGTCTTGTGACAGCTTCTGTGAGAATATCCAAGGCTTATATCAGGACAAATTGAGGGAATTGTAGCAGTTTCAGGGTAAGGAGTCTGCATATGCAAACTAAAAACAATAAAGTTCTTTGTAGTTTTGTTCATTTTTTTATAGAATAACAAACCTATTAAAGGATTCTTATGAACAAAAATCCTACCTAATTTATTACTTCATTAAATATGCCTGAATAATGAAAGATGCTACAGTATAACTCTTAGTATTATAGTCAGTGTTTTGCAACACAGAGACATCAAATCATATTTCAAATCATAGCGTAAGTGAATGTGATTGATATACAGATGTGTAGTTTTTTTTACAACTTGCTGAAAAAAATGTTTTACTATTCTGTTTTCAGCTACTTCTGTAACTCATGCTTTGAGGTTTGCTTCTCTTTCCTTCTTTTCTTGGATTTATTAGCATGGGTCTTTCCTTTTCTAGTAAGGGTGGCATGGACTTGGGGATCAGAAACTTATTCATGAAAAAATTATTACTTTAAAAAGTTGGTTTCAATAATTCAGCAAGGAAGGAATGGTGATTTTGTGGTAGTTTGGGCTCTTTTGTATTTCTCATAGTTCGGCTATTTTTTTATTTTCATTGATGAATTCCCCTAGTTAATTTTGGGTGTTCTGGTTTTAGTTCTCTGCCAGTTTAGAGGTCACTGTTTAGTATTAAAACAATTATTTGTGCATGGTAGAATTTTAGGTGATAACATTCTGTAGTTTAGCTTTGTCTTTGTAGAATTAATGTATTACTCCCAGTTTGTGAATGGCAGATTTTTCTGAGCCATCAACAGTTTCAGGAATTCTCATGTGTTTGCCATCATCAGAAAGCAAGCTGTAGCAACAATGACACCTCTGTTGAGGCTGTTACTATAAGCTTTTTCAAAATGTTGTGGTGTTTATAGATTAATCAATAACTTGGAAGGAGAGATGTCTGTGAGGTTAAAGAAGTTTCTTCTCTACAGCCTGTTTCTTCTTCAGCTTAAGTGTACTTGACATTTTGGAATCAGTTACAGTGAAAGATGCCACAAACAGTGAGAGATGTAGGACAGCTACAGCTGAAGAATTCTGTACTTGAGATGTCTTTTCCTTCAATATCCTCTTGGCAGACCTTGTATTTGTTGATAGATGCAATGACATTCCGTAGTAGATAAAATCACCACCGTTTTCTTTCTGAAATTGAATGAGATTAAAAAATCATTTTTATTTTCAGAGTTCAGATAAAGTATTTAATCATTTGTTAAATCTGGCTTAATTTTTTAAAAAACAAAAATCTAGATCTAGTAGTGTTTGTATTTACACTGACATTGTTATGGATTGATTGCACCACTGGAATTATATTAAAAGTTAAGAAATACCTAAATCAATTTCTCAAATACTGCTTTGGAAAAATTTTTATTCTTTTTCTATCTGAATAGGACATGATTTCCTTTTTAAAGTGACATTTGATTTAAGAGTTGTCAAGAATTCTAGTTATATGTTTAACTTTTATCATACTTAATTTTAAGGAATTAAGTGTATGCTTGAAAGAAGATGCTTGCTGATGTACTTACATTGCAAAAGCTAACTGACTAGTGTGATCCCATGTTCTTGGAAATATTTCTAGTGTACTGAATGTGATACAAATTATAAACATTTAAGGTGTAGCTTGGGCAGGCACTTAGAGGAAAACATCTCCAGGCTACCAGTGTCCTGAAGCAGTGTTACAAGCAAACTCCATGGTCTGTCAAGCAGCCAGCTAGAATGGAGTAATCACTGCTCTTCATTTCATAGCAAACAAGTCTGAACTTCCTGAAGGCGAGTGAGGAATTTACCAAGAAATTCACTGCTGTCCACTGTGGGTTTTAAACACAGGACTGGGCTATCAATTGAAGCTATGAGGATGAGTTGCTGATTTAAGTTTATATGATGTAGAAACCAGTCATTTCTAAGTACCACTGTCTGTAACTATTTACATATTCTAAATACCAGTATATTCACAAGCATGTGGGACTATTGTAGATTTCATGGTACAAATTACAAGTTTTTAATATGCTGAAGTCTGCAGTATTTCTTGTGATAGTTTCTAACATTAAGATGTTGGCAGACACCCCATCAAAACAAACAAACAATAAAACAAAACAAACACTCCTCTCCCCCCCCCCAAAAAAAAAAGCTGCCCAAAATCCCTCTGGAAAATGGCTTTGGAATCCAGATGGTAATGAATTTTGCCCCAGCTATTTAGTTCAAATTTGTGTGTGGTGTTAGGAAAGGATGTAAATACTGAAAATGCATTAAGGCAAAAAAGGAAAATTAAGGAAAAAAATAATACACTGGTAATGTGATATGATGCACCGGTAATGCTTTTCTTTAGCCATTACCATGGCTGCATGGTAATGGTTTATTAAAAATCCTTGATTTATATTTTTGTAACTGTAAATAACGTACATGTTTAGATGCTGTATTAGTTTCTGCATGCTTCTGAAAAAGCCTCAAGCATTTCAGTAACAAAAATTTACCTTTGAAATAAGATCTCATTCCTGTATGTTTCTGTAGTGCCGAAAACAACATGCCCCTAATCCTAGTGTAGTGGGTTGATGCTGGCTAGATGCCAGACACCCCGCAAAGGCAGGCACTCACTCACTCCCCTCTGCTGCTGGACAGGGGAAAGAAAATTTAACAAAGGGTTTCATGGGTTTCGACAAGGATGGGAAGAGAGTGCTCACCAAAATGGTCACAGGCTAAACAGGCGCAAATTAGAGATAAGAGGTTCACAAACTTCTCCAGTGTGAGCCATGAGCAGCAGCTCACTGTGAACTGCTGCAATGTGAGTCCATTGCACAGGCAATAGTCCTCCACAAACTGCTGCAGTGTGGGTCACTCTTCCACGAGGTGCAGTCCTTCAAGGACAGGCTGCTTCAGCATGGGAGCAGGGTCTCTCTCTCCGTGGTCTCCCCATGGGGTTACAGCCTCGTCCAGGCATCCACTTGCTCAGGTGTGGAGCTCCTCCACAGACTGTGGATGGATCTCTGCATCCCCATGGTCTTTACCATGAACTGCAGGGGCGTCTCAGCTCTGGTGCCAGGAGCACCTCCTCTTCCTCCTTCTCCACTGACCTTGGTGTCTGCAGTGTTGTTTTTCTCACATGTTCTCACCCCACTCTTCTCTGGCCACAATTACACCTGTGCAACCACTTTTTGTTTTTGATTTCTTCTTAACTATGTAATCACAGAAGTGTTACCACTGTTTCTGATTGGCGCAGGCTTGGCCAGAGGCACATCCATCTTTATTGCTAACAGGTATTGGCCCTGCTGGACACTGAGGAAGCTTCTGGCAGTTTCTCACAGAAGCCACCCCTGTAGCACCCCTCCCCCCACCAAATACCTGGCCATGTAAACCCAATACACTTTGTTTATGCCTTTTCATTTTAACAAAGTAAAGAGAATGCTGGGCTGGATCCCAGCGGACAGATGTGTGCTTAAGCAGAGTAAGAATTCACCAACAAGTGCATGTTTAATGAGACAAGTTGACTCTGGTCATTACCTTCACTTTCTGTGGTAGTTCTTTGACCTTCAGGTTTTCTTATTGCTGTGTGCTACAACTGGTGTCTCAAACTGAATCTCTTCTTGTTACATGTCCCTAACTCTGAAAGTAATTTGATTAAAGTAGGTTCTGTTGCAGGTGCTAGTATGTGTAGTAGGAGGAGGGGGAATTAGGGCCTTTATCTATGACTTTTTTTTTTCCTTGCTTTTTGTTTTATTTCAAATTACAGTGATGAGAATGATTTTTGTTGAGCATCCTGTCCTCTAATAGATGTCTCAGAGAAAGTAGAGGCACTGCGGTCTTCTATTTTCTCCTCTTTCCCTACTGCACATCATTTTTTTCTTCTTGGTCCCTACCAGCTGAGTCACTTCACCCCTTTCAGCTGGAGCATGCTCCCCCTTTCTCCTCCCTGACAGCTGTGTTACAGGCTTCCTGTTGTCATAGTGACAGTAAGGTACTGATGGGAAAGGAAAAGAAACAGAGAACAGCACCAACTACCTCTTCCCAGCACAAAAGTCAACACTTATAATTGCTGCCTCACTTGAGCAGACACCCAACACCCTGGAAATCTGACTGCTTTACTACTTTCACCGCCTTGTTTCATAATGAAAACATAATCAAGACCTAAGTTTTTGTTGTTAAATCTTCGTGGAGCAGCAGGGTAAAGTCAGTATAGGGCTGGATGAAGGAGAAAGGCAGAAGACAGCTGTGTCTCTGTCTGCAAGTGTTTTGTGATTCTGAATCTTAGTTCATCACATGTTAAAGCAGGAAATTTAATTGGTTTGTAGATCCTTAGATATTCCTGATCACATGGTATTTTCATTTTGGTTATCAGTTGTATAATTGTTTGCATGCAAAATTCTAACCTCTACTGCTTTACTATTCCCTATGAACCTCTTAGTATTGAACCACAGCAACATGTTGCTGTCCTTCATGTTAATATCCAAATATCCACTGACAGACAACACACTTGAATATTAGGTGTGAGAAGGTGATCCTGGCTCATCCTCTTGCTGTGAGGGCCCATGTTACTCTTTCTGACAAGACTTGTTTCAAATATTTTGAAAATATACTTGGAAATATTTTGTATGACATACAGAAAACGTTGCTGTCTCATGCTGAAAGTCAGAATCAGACCTACCTCATTATTTCATTTTATTTTTATTCTTTTTTTATAGCAGTAGTTGTAGTTTATGACAACTTGTAGGCTTAACAGCCACACATTGATATAGTTTCCAGTAGGCTGTCTCCATTCAGTCTCCACTGGGGAAATTTCTGGCTCTCATATCCTTTGCCTTTGATTATTGCCCTCTGCAAAGTTTACAGGTAGCAGTTTGAAAGTACTGAACAACCCTCAGTACAATTGTAACCTGTGCCAAGGAAGCTCTGAAAATCATCTTCCATCAATCTCCAATTGGTGGTACTTTTGCTAAGTAGTTTTGTTAGTTCCATGCTATTTTCCTTTCATTTAAGCCCTGCAAGTGGAAATTGGCTCATAAGTAGAGTTGAGATCACTAGCATGGCATACTCCATCAGAGTCTTCTGTATTGTAGACTGTTGGAGAGAAAGGAAGCTCTTGCCTTCGCTGTAGGCTCAGGATTGTTCAGTGCTACAGGCTGTGTGTTGCGCATGCCATGGGTCAACCTCATTCACCCTCTTTCTTTCCAACAATTGATAGAGGGCTGGAAAAAATGGATATTGCTATAGCAAAAGACAGAAATACCAGTGTACACAAATGTATTGCTGTAATCTAGCCAAAATGCAGTACAGGCAATCTGCAGTGCGTTCCAAGGATCCCCAGTTGCTTTGAGCAGCTTGTTATAATCGAACAAAGCTGCTGCATCTGTGTACCAATAGTTCCATTTCCCTGTTGCCTTGACTGTGCGCAGGTGAGGAGGAGGCATTACGGCAAATAGGCTGTCTCTCCTGACAGAAAGCAAATCCCTTCCGATAGCTGCACCTCTAGCTTTGTCTAGCTAATAGTGCTGCATCTCATGGACTACTCTTCTGAAATCTGAATGTACTCATGCTCTGGGCTGGTATAACCAGCACAGCTGTACTGACATGACTGAGTCTGATAGTTTGCAGTTAGCTAAGCGTCCATCTCTGGAGGGGTGTAGTGGGGAACATAGGCCTTCACTGAACTGTGGGACACTGCCAAGCATCTGACACTTCTTTTCTTGATGCAGATACTTTAAATGATAGCTTTGAACCTCCAGTCTTGGTGTAGCTGGACTAATGACAGGTGAAGTTTTGTGTGAATTCATACCTGTTCTGCCTGATTCTGTACTATTCCATAAGAACTGGGTGATCTTACTTTCTCAAAGTTCTGTGTTTCTGGGTGCATGGATGATATTTGGAAAGGACTTACTTATATCTCACCCAACAAACTCTCTCTGCATCTTGCTGTGTAGAGGAGAGATTGCCAAAACAGTTTTATGCAACTACTTTTTACTTTGTTAGACTGATGATACCAAATTTTCACCAATCTAACTGAATGGGCATGAATAAAAGGTTTCTTAAGTTGCTTTTTAAAAAAAGAATTATTTAAAAGCTGAATTCATAAATGTTAGGAACATAGAGAGGATACAACATAAGCTAATTTTCTGATAAATCCAACTTTAAGGTATGTAGAACAGGATGGAAAATGCCATGTGACCTTAAGTCCTGACTTCTAGAAACAAGTTCTGCCATTCTTAGTACATTACTCTCAGTGGGTGTTGTAGTGATGGTGGTTTTGGGACAGGACCATGGTGTGAGTGTAACACTGAACTGGATATCAGCATCCTTGCACAACTAACCACAAAATTAAATTGATTTTGTTAATTTTCTTCTCACTGGTGAATAGCCATTGCACTATCACAATGCCAGATATAAGACATTTGTTTTAGAAGTTTGGATAATAGGTTAGCTAGATGCAAAAATCTGAAATATAATGGAACTGTAATGATTGCCATACCTTGAGGAGAGTGTAATACACATTTAATAAAAAAGATGCATCTTTAATGCATGATGAGCTTAATTCCTTTCATGCTTCTGTCTTATATTCAAGTTAGGTGCTTTCTTATCTGGATGGCTTAGTTTTGCAGAATGTTCACAAACCATTCTATGCTGTTTACATTTAGGTGTGCATTCAAGTTGAGTAGTATATCAGCATTTCTTGAGTACTTACAAATGGACACATCTTTTGTCAGTCTGGACAAATAAAGAGCTCTATCCAATTTTTGGTCACTGTCTGAAAATGAGTTAAAAGATAATACTGTCTACTGCGTGTCTTTTCACATGTGGAATGCTTTGTTATTCCCATTAGGACATAGCATGTAAGATAAATTTCCAAAAATGACAAAGGCATGCAACATTTAATTGATAAAAAACTGATGTGCTGTGAAACTTTATGGAAAGTGCCTATTAATAAATATAGGAACTGTATCTCTAGTTACTCAGGTACCTTTCTAGAGGAAGCAGGAAATGCAGTGAAGATATCTTAAATGGTTCTTAGTGCTCAAGTATGGCACATATTCTTTTCCAGCCTTCATTCAGTATACTAAAAACCTTAGTTTGTAACTGACAAATTTAGATCAGTTCTTCATTAACTTTTGGACAAGGTAGCAGAATTAAGTGTGCATCTTTAGTAAGAGTCATTCCTGAGAGAATCTGACTATTGAATGCTCAGATCAAGGCACTTCTCATATCACAAGCTATATAAAATAGTGACGATTCTGCTATGGAAGCCCAAACATAAAGACATGAACAAAAATATGCCTATAGTAAGGTGGTTGATATTGAGACAGTGCTGATAGATCAGCACAGAGAGGCAGCAACTGCTGCAGGCTCTAGGCCTGCTCTGCAGGTCTGTAACACTTCATACCCTGAACTGCTGCAGTACAATACATTTGTGCATGGATCTGATTTTTTTTCCACCTCTTCACTGAAGCATAAGAGAATATTAAACTGCTTGTATAATTAGAAGAGTGAGGCACCTAATGGTATTACAGAAGTGATGATAATAAAGTCTGTCTGGGATCAAACTTTCTGTTTGGAGGAGCCTGTCTCTTTTTATGTGAGCCCAGAAAGGGGAATAATTATTATGATAGCTTTTACATGGCAGTTAAATACCTTAGCTGAACTGTGGCATTTTTACTGAAAAGAACATAATGTCTATCCTTCTCGTTCTTCTGCCAGAGAAATGATTGATTCTTTGTTCAGTACTTTATTTAGTATATAGGTGAACACTAGAGGAGAGAAATATTAATTTGTTACAGCTCCTTAAGAAATAAAAATACATAGCCTTAGGATAAGTGGGAAGACTTAAAGTAATAAACCAGTGATAGAGCTCTTCCGCTTTCATCTCAGGATTCATATTTAATTTTGTATTTTTTTGTCAGCTTTTCTCCTGGTGAGAAAAAATGCCAGATTTTCTTGGCATCTTTCTCCTTTGTAGCACTTGCCAATGGAAATCTTGCATTTACCTCCATATAGTGGGCTGACACTGGCTGGATTCCAGACACCCACCAAAGCCACTCTCTCACTCCCCTCTGCAGCTGGACAGGGGAGAGAAAATATAGTGAAGAGTTCATAGGTAAAGATAAGGACCAGGAGAGATCGCTCACCAAATACTGTCACAGGCAAAACAGACTCAAATTGAGGATATTATTTGAATTTACTATTTAAAAATATCAGAGCAGGATAATGAGAAGTAAAAACACCTTAAAACACCTTCCTTCCACCCCTCCTTCCTTCTCAACTCTGCCTCCTCCCCAGAGCGGGACAGGGAGATGGGAATGGGGGTTATGGTCAGTTCATCACAAGTTGTTTTTTGCCACTGCTCAGGAAGAGGCATCATTCCCTGCTCCAGCCTGGGGTTTCCCCCCACAGAAGATAGTTCTCCATGAACTTCTCCAACGTGAGTCCATTCCACAGGTAACAATTCTCCACTATAGGGTGCAGTTCTTCAAGGACAGGCTGCTCCAACATGGGTCCCCCACAGGGTCACAAGTCCTATCAGCAAATGTACTCCAGTGTAGGCTTCTCTCACCAAGGGTCTGCAGGTCCCTGCCAGGACCCTGCTCCAGCACAGGCCTCCCACAGGGTTACAGCCTCCTCTCAGGCATCCACCTGCTCTGGCATGGGGCTTCTCCCCAAGCGGCAGGTGGATCTCTGCATCCCCGTGTCTCTCCATGGGCTGCAGGGGCACAGCTGCTTCACCATGGGCTGCACCAGGGGCTGCAGGGGAAATCTCAGCTCTGGTGCCTGGAGCACCTCCTGTCCCTCCTTCTGCACTGACCTTGGTGTCTGCAGAGCTGTTCCTCTCATGTATTCTCACTCTGTTCTTCTCTGGCTGCAATTACAACTGTGCAGTAACTTTTTTTTTCGTAGCTGTTATCACAGAGGTATTGCCACCATTTCTCATTGCCCCAGCCTTGGCCAGCAGTGGGTCTAATTTGGAGCTGTCTGGCATTGGCTCTGCCATACATGGAGGAAGGTTCTGGCAGCTGATCATAGAAGCCATGCCTGTGCCCCTTGCACTACCAAAACCTGGCCACACAAACTGAATACACTCCATTGCTAACTATCTCTTGGGCTTTTTGGGTTTAATTTTGGGCGCTTTATCCCCTCCATGTTTTTGATATCCCCATTTTTTATTTTTCTCTGCTCTTCAGTGATTCTTTTACTACCATTGCCTATGATTGTTTTAGGGCATACACGTGCATGGTAAGGTAAGTACTCATAGACAATTCTGACAAGCTGCTCAGATAAACGTTGGTACCATAATCTTGAAAATGCTGTTGATGGGTGGAGCCTTTAGTGCTAAATTATACAGATTTGGATGGAGTTTTTTTTTTCCTCTGAAAGGGAAGAAGAATATATCACAAAAAAATGAAAGATTATCAAATACAATATGCAATGTTTCCTTACTTCATGTGATACTTATATGTTTCTAATTGAGTGTGTTTCTAACTTCAAATTGTAAGCTAGTTTACTAATTGCATGAAATTTAGATGTATGATTCAGTAATCTCAGAAATTACTTTTCCAAGGAAGAAAATCTCTTCCAGTATTTTGTTTGGCATATATCTAGAAATCATAATGGTATACAAAATTCACTAATAATCAGAAATGTTAGCGTTTGAAAATAATCTCCACACTTTGTTTAGTATAAAACCGTATGTACTTGCTTGCAGTGAAATGCTTATGTTAAAAGCCATGTAAATGGAGAGCCCTGAATTATTTTGAGCTATTTGCAGTCTATTCTCTTGTGATCTTTTGCCAACTTTTTGTGTCACCATGCTTGTTAGTACAGTGGAAGTTCTTTCGACGTGCTACAGTGTAAGATAACAGCAGAAATGAATCTTGTGTGAAGTCCTGATTAGCCTATATCTCCTTGTGGGGATGAGTGAGTAATAAAATATCAGCTGCAGTCTCCCTTAATGCTGCCCAGCCAGAGAAGTAGCCAACACCACAGAGTCAGGCATCTGCTGTTTCCATCCAGAGGGGCCCCATTCCCAGTCCTTCTTTCACAGAGGTCAATGCTCTGGCCCTTGTCTTCAGACAACCTAAAGCCATTCCTGAGATTTTTTGATCATTTCACCTGCTGCAAGATTTTTGTGAACTTTTTAGTATTTCAGAATGAAAAAAAGTCCTGTGAATACAGGAACTAGCTACCAAAGTCAAATTCCCAGTACTGTGAGAAGGCAGAAACCTCTATTGTGTGGCCTCTTGACTCACTTGATGAAAGATGACTTTTGTGAAGGAATTAGGACTGGAACTGAACAACCATTGCTTGTGATTTCAAACCTAGCATTCCAGTGAAACCTTAAGAATCTTGAATTTGCTAATAAGATGTCTATAGCTTATAACCTTACTACAGACTTCTTGGACTTTATTTTTGGTTTAAATAAGTGAATTTTGATTAGATCTATCCAGCTTTGTCTTTGCTGTTCACCGGTATAGAAGAAAATGTCCCACTTCCTCATCATTTCTTTTGCATATCCTTTGGAAAAAGTCAAAACAGAGCTGAACTTTGCATAAACCCCTTGGTCTTTAGCACTCATAGAGAACATAGTGCATTGGTTTTGGTGGTTTGGTTTTGATTTTTAAAAAGCACTTTTTCAAATAGTAAAGTCTTCCAGGAGTCTTTAAAAAACATAAAACATTATTTTTCAAGGAGGCCGTTTTGGTGACCTGTACTCCACAGAAGATACTCAGGTTGATACATATGCAATAACTTTTCATGTGCTTCATGTATAGCATGGCATTCAGCCATGAGAGTAATAGTAGTATAGTGTAAAAGCAGTTGGATAGTTTGTAGAGATAGGAACAGCAGTGATCATGTAATATATATTTCTTATAAAAGTACACAGTTCTCTTTAAACTTATGTTACTTGCTTACCTAGCCTGCATTGTCTAGTCAGTTGTAAAAATTTGTGTGTTCTCAGGGTGGAAAAGACCAAATGAAGCTATAGTCTGTGACTCCAGCAGAACATTTGCATTTGCAATGAGATTTCTTTTTTCACTAGTCTTGTGTTTGTTAATTAATTAAAATTAAGGAAACTGTTACTGCTTAAGCAAATTTTAAAATTGTTGTGGGGCCTATGTTCCTTGCATCTAAATCCAGCATCTTTATTTTATGAAGCTGATTTAAAATACTGGGGATGAGCTTGTGCCTGGAACCTACAAGAAGGTTCTTTTTATTTTTACTATACAAGTAAAATGAAGAAACTCTTTTTTTACATTTCCTTGTTTAAATAAAATTATGCATGATGCATATCATCAGGCTCTGAATATAAAAAAATAATATTCCCCTAGTGTCAGAAAACTTTCTGTGGTGTAGTAGCTGT
The DNA here is from genome assembly GCA_013397935.1 of Dasyornis broadbenti. NCBI lineage: Eukaryota > Metazoa > Chordata > Aves > Passeriformes > Dasyornithidae > Dasyornis > Dasyornis broadbenti. Next base: position 61,825 of record VZRN01003896.1, on the reverse strand, counting down.
TTTGAGGAAAAGTGAGTAACGACAGTCACTTAAGAGCTGGACTTGATCCTTGTGGGCCCCTTCCAGTTCAGGGGATTCTGTGATTCTGTGATATCATTAAACCTGGAGAGGGCCTTCCTAGACCTGGATTTATTCCTCTTCTCACATATTTATTACTTGCTGCTGGGTATTTCATTCAGGAAAAATATCCTGCCTAAAAGTCAACATATATGGTAAAAGTTAGATGCTTGTGACAGGATAAGCTCTATTTGTGAGAACCCTTTTATTCCTTCCCCAAAGGAATGACATTTTATACCAACAAGGAAATTTACTTGTATCCCGACTGGATTAATAGTAGTATACATCAGCCATCTCATGAAAGCATGTGAGAAATTAATTTAGATGAACATCTGAGTGCATCAAAGATGAAAAAGTATGCATATCCATAGCCTTTTATGGGTAGTCTGTGATTGACAGCTGTTGATGCCTAAGGTTCTATGATGTTGAAAAGAAAAATTAAACCAATTTTGTAGAGGTGTTAGACAGTGCACCAAGTAAAGATGAAAAGCATTAACATCACCACTAATCTGGATTGGGGGTACAGTGTGTGATGGGAAAAGCTGTCGCTGACTGCTTGGCCGCCCGGCTGGCCAAGCAGGCGACTTGATCAGTGCCTTGGCCACTAGTCAGTCTGCAGCTTGGCAGTCTGATACAAGTCCCGGTTTTGCAATCTGGTTCTTGGCTCTCTGTGGAGCTGGCAGCAGTCAGGTGTAACAGTAGCGAAGCGTGGAGGTGAAGGAGAGAGAGAGGGACTCTGTTGCAGCAAATCCCGAGCCTTTATTACCCGCCCCGAGGGCCGGGAAACAGAAGTCAAGAAAAGGGGAGCAACAAAGAGCACGAAAGGATGATTACAAAGTGTTTTATATGGGGAGAGAAAGGGGGAGGAGAAAAGGGATAAACCAATAGGGAGATGTCATATAGTGATAGGGAACCAATAACAGGGGGTTTAAGGAGGGACTAATACAAACAAACCAATGACGTTAACAGGGAAAGCAAACTTTCTAGGAGTGAGTGTCCTCTAGGCCGGGGGAGGACACTTACTGGTATTGACAGCCCTGAGGTGTGGCTGGCTCATCAGCACTGCCCTCAGCGTCACTATCTTGGGCAGAACAGTCTGCCCACTGGGTCTCTTCATTAACCCAAAAGCTAAACGCAGGCTGAGTCACTGCCACAAAAAGCTGCATTCTGCAAGCAGATGAAAGATTTTAAAATTTGTATGAAATACAAAGTCAAGTGTGGACAGATGAACACGTTTACCTTTATCATAGCAGGGTTATTTCACAGATCATGTCATATAACTGAAGAAGAGTAACAGTGTCGCATTTTCAAGGGATGATACTATGCTTCAGTGAGATGCAGAGCAACTCTTATTTTTCAACAACTTAAATGGGAACTAAAAACAACTTGACACTTTCCTAAGCTGAAGAGATAAGTTGTTGTGCTCGTGTTGCCATTTAAAGTGCTTTACTTTTGGGAAACAGCACAATAAATCCTGGAAATGATAGAGAGTGACCTATGTTATCCCAGTAACATTTTACTGTGCCCAGAAATAGGTAGTCTAATAGTGTAAAGATGATGTACAATGGGTTCAACACCTAGGAAAATAGAATATTCATACTACATGATCTCTTGTTGAGAACATGTGACAAAATTATTTAAGTCATTTTCTAAACATTTATTTTTGTAACAGATGGTGTCAGCTGGGTTTTGTGTTCAGATTTTTTTTGGTTTTTTTTTTTAATTTATTGGTATAAATAATCAGGTGCTTATGTCATATATCACATTTCATTCTTTGAAAATCTGTAACTGCTTGGTACAGAAGCCAGGATGGAGCCCTTAGGAAATGAGGAGAGACACACTGAGAGGAAATAACTTTATAGGGTGTGAGGGACAGACAGGTTGTAGAGGAGTGATGGCCAAGGAATAAACCCTCTTTACAGCAGAGACCAGAGGTCTGCTGACAACAATGGGAACCCAGGCTTCAGAGGGACATTCTCTAGAGATCCAGAGAGCACTGTGCAGACTGTTCTGCAACTCTGGAAGTATCTGATGTGCTGAACTCTGAACAAGCCTAAGAAAAGAGGATTGATTCATGAGAGTGCAGTGGGTGAGGTGGAGATAAAGTTATGTATATAGAGTTTTGTTTCAATTTTTGTCATTTTGAGTTTTTCCCACCCCCAAAAAAGAAAACAACTGTTCTAGTGTCTAATCTAATAAAACCTTGCTTTCCTGTTAAAAAGCTGGTTTGGAATGTTCACTATGGCAAAGAAGTTTGAGCAGTGTGTGCTCACAGCTCTGGGCAAGGCAGGGCCCACTGCAGCACAACATGCAGTCAAGAACAAACCTGCATGCCGGGCAGACTGTGGCACCAGGTTCACATCTTTTACAAACTGACCAATTACCATATTACAATTGTTCTGGATTTTTCCTGTGGTGTTGCTCATTTTTCCAGCACACTTGCCTCCTTATTTATATGTATGATTAGTTCAACATAGAGCACTTGGTCATTAAGACATTAGTTACTAATTTAAAACACAATTAATTTAGAATGTGATTAATAAAAGTAAGCTTAATCCATATCCTGAAACATCCCTGTTTTTACAAAGCTGCTTAGAAACCATGTAAGTAAATTTAATTCAAATCTAGCTTAAGATCTGAAGATAAATGGATGAAGGAAATAGTTTAAAATAAAATGTGGAAGTTTTGCATTCTTTCAGACTTTACTTTTCTGGAGTGTTTTGAAATAGGGTTTACTAGAAGAACCATGTAATAAATGCAGTTGTGGCAGCTCTTTTATATATGAGGTTAAATATAATTGTTTATTAGATGCTTTGTACAAAGTTAAGAAATATTATGGAATACTGCAAAAAGTAGAATTGAGACGTAAGCTGAAATAATGAAGTGATACCTGATATAAATTTGGACTGGGAGTTGTTGCTGAGTATCTTCATTTTGCTGTGTCAGTGTCTGTGTACTTTTATGTATCTCTTTTGTGCTAAAGATTGTACTTTAGTTTAGATCTGCTCTTAGATGCTGTTTTATCACTGGGGAAAACTGCATATCTGTTTTCCAGTAGATAACCTGTTTTTCCAGTATTTCCCATTTTCCAGTCTGTGTTCTTATAGTCTTAATAACGTCTAAACATTTTGTGCTATTTTAGCTGGTATATTTGGAAAGAACATTTTAAATGCTGCACAGGATTTTAAGATTGCAATGTTTCTTATTTCTGTTACTATTCTGAGCAAAGAGAAAGCTTTGGATTCTTTAAACTAGCCACATTAATCATTGATTGAAAACCATCTCTGGGAAAAAATGCCTTGTGTTTGTGTCCTGAAAATTAAAAGAAAGAACAAATTTTCAAAGTGGAAATGTGACATCAGATATTTAAATATTTCCAGTTTTTTAGTATAAATGATATAAATCTCCCCCTTCTATCCATAGTGGTGCTATCTGTTCAAATACAGAGACATAATCTTATTTAGCCAAAGACTAAGAAGATTTCTCTATTTAGTAGCAATTAGTCTTTGTGGCTGCTTAAGGTTCTTGAGCATTTCTGATTTAGTAGCCTTCAAAACAGTTACTGGTTGTCATTGAATCTGTTGTTTTTCTTGTATGTGAATACAAGACTTTGTGATTTTGCTTTATTTTCCTCACTGAGTCAACATAATTCTCAGTGGTTTTGCAGAGCACAACTGAGTCCATTTAGGAAATGCTGAATGAAGCCTCTAAATAATGTTGACTGAGCTGGACTGTTTGCACATCACCCCAAAATGCCAAAATGGGTGGAGACAGTGAGTTTGAAATTCAAAACAATAAAGGATCACAGAAAGGTCAAAATACTTGCTTTCATTTAAAAATGAAGTAATTGAATGGTACAGAATTTGTATCAGAAATGTTGCTATATAAGAAAGATTGGGGGCTTCATCTAGTAGCTTTCTGTATAAAGTGACGAGAGGCCCAAAACATTACTGCTAAAATTAATTTATGCATTAAAATAGTGTCAGATATCTCCTGGATGTCTTAAATCAGTGTATGTGTGGACACAGAGTACACACCAAAAAACAAAGCAAGCCTAGAGTCTGTTTCATCATGTATCCTGCTGGGATTGGGAATACTTACTGCTGGAAGATCAGAGAAACAGCGGAGAGAGCAATAATGGGATCTTCAGTTTCTCCCTTAGTGTCTCATCAGGATGTTGTGAAAAGTTTCAAATTTTAGACACAGTCAATAACCAAGACATTGGTTAGTGGAGCTGTGAGAGGAAATTAGACCTTTGACTTTATCCTGCATAAAGGCTGGTTCACAAGAGGCATCTCACAACACCAACCATTGGGTTCAACGTGCTACTGAAACAACAGGAAACAAACAACAATCCACAACAGTTCAAGAAGGAGCACTACACAAAAATAAAGATTCTTACTAAAAAGAACCTAAAAAGGGTCAGCTAAGAGAAGGAAGTTGTACCAGGTGGTATGGAAGCTACTTAAGGACACCGTATGTGATATTCAAGGCCAGCGCCCACCACCTGTCATGAAAGGCTTGAGAAAATGCAAGAGAAAGACAGCAGAGCCAGACAACAGAGTAAAGGAAGTTGTTAGAAAGAAGTAGGTGTCTTTTTAAAAACTGAATTCACACCCCAATGATGTATTGAACGTATTTAAATGTAAGAACACGGTAAGACAGGCAAAGGAGTGTTTGAGCAAATGTTATATAGAATTAAAACTGGCAATAGGTCTTACTTCTGATGTACCAGGAGCAATGTGTCTGCCACTCTTTTAAGCCAACGATCATGGTGTAGAACGAAAGAGAAGTTTCAGAGAAGTTAAATAAATCCTTTGCATTGATGATAGCTGTGGGGAAAATGCTATGGAGAATCCCATGATGCAGCACTTCTTCTTCCTGGCTTTTCTGAAAGGATATGTGAAATTGAAGTGATTGAATGGTCATGCAACAAAATAAATTTATAAAATAAAATCACAAATACCGGATTTTATTAATCTAAACTTTCTAAAATAATTTAAGGGAAAAAAAAATTGCCCAACAATGACGCATAGCTACTTGCTTTTCAAATTGCCGTGTTGTCAGAGACTTTGAGGTTAGTGTGAAGCCAATTTTTTAAAACAGTTCTTAAATCATCCAGGGAACTGCAAGCCTGTAATGCTGTTGTTTGTTTTAGGCAGTTCAGCACAAATTATGATGCAAAATTTGTGGATGCTCAAAAACCTGTGATCTGAATGGGACAGATCGACAGAAGGTTTGTAAAAAGGAAGTATACAAACATCTTTGAAGATCTAGGAAATACATGGATAAGGATGCAACAGCTGATGTGGTTTCCTTGAATTTCCACCAAGTGTTTTATAAAGCCCCTCTCCAAAGAGTGCACATACACATAACATGAAATGAAGCCCCAGAATAGATAAGCAGATGGAGAGAATGCAGCAGTTCTCAAAATGCAAAGGTCACAACTGGAAGCTTGTGTTTAATGGACGATCAGGTAAGAAGAGTCAACAATGATATCAGAAGGTTTCCTGATAGCTACATGGATATTGACTGTTCTAAAGGCAAGAGCTGGGTGCAATGTAATCCCAGATTGAGTGATTAGTCAAAAATGACAGATGGAACACATCTTACACAGTTGTCAAGTGATGTACATAAGAAAAAATTACCAGTCAAAATTCACCTGCAAAATTCTGAGCTTGAAGCTGACTGTTACCAAGCAGGAATAAGGTTTTACATGATAAATAACTGTGAAAACAACATTTTAAGACTCAGCAGCTATCAAAAAGCAAATAAAATTATGGCAATTACTAGGGTAAAAAGTGCAAAAGAAAGGCCATCATTATACTTCTGTGTAAGTCCAAAGTTCACATTTTCTTGAATGCTGTGTATGGCTACAGTTTGATACAGGATATAGAAATAGGTAGTTGTTTGTTGTTACGAAGTACAGGTCCTCCTATGGCAGGAATTTGACTTATGGGTAAGAGAAGCTCATCTGTATATATAGTCAGGTGAACATTTACGATTGAAGACTTAGTCAGAAAGTGGTATCTGCCTTTATCTGATTATTGTCATTAATGTTAATTGGATTTGCTTAAAATCTGAGAGGTAATACTGCTTTGTGGTAGGCAGCACTTACGCAACATTTGCCAGTTTTATGTGAAGTCTTCATTTGTGAGCACACAATCATCGTATGAATGAACCAGTAAAAGACAGTCCCTATCCTAAACAGCTTCCAGTCTTTTGCAGTTTTCTACGTTACAAGTGTTGCATGTTACTAGAAGTTTTAAAGTTTTTAAATGGTTTTTTTCTCTGATTTCAAAGGATGATTTGAAGCAGTTTCCCAAAAAAAGAATGGAAAAAATAGTAACATAATTTTGTGTGCCTGAGATCTTTCCAATATTGCTTTTATTCTAATGAACCATTCCATTTTGTTGCATTCACTAGCCACAGCTTTTCCCTCTTGGCCAAATTGCAGCTACAGATATCTTAATTGGCACTAAAAATAACATTCGGTTTTTGCTTTACAAGATCCTAAACCAAAATTAAACTCTGCTACATTGACTGCATGGTACACCATAGAAGATTCATCCAGTATCAAGCAGAAGAAAGGAGCGTAAACTGACTGAAAAATCAGGAGAGCATACGTCCTGTTTCATCTAAAAAAAACCCACAAAGCCAAAACCCAAAACCCAACAGAATTACAAATTACCATGAGCAACATCCAGACAGCCAACTGGGGGATTTGAACAGGACAGCCAGCTGCCATACTTGAGTCATGATGAGCACATTATACGAATTCCTAAAGCTGAGAGGATATTCTTTGACTCTGTTTTCCTTGGTCTGCTTTACATATTTTTTTCTCTTTTTTTTTTTCCCCCTGCTGTTCTAAAAGTTTGGTCTAATAATATTCAGGGACCTGATTTTTAAAAATCCCTAGCATTCAAAAATGCCTGCTTATTCTCAGAGCCAAACTTCATTTTGGCCTACTGTGGAACTTTGTATCCCTTAGACTTGCAGACACCTAAGCAATCAGCCTCCCATTTTTTATTATCTTGTAGGATGCTGTCCCACAATGTTTCCATCTGGCATTGTCTGAAGGAACTGAAATAATAAAGATAAACTCGAGGAAGTTTATCTTTTCCATCATGGAGTTGCCAGCAGTGTGTTCATGCTGATAGTCTGGACAGGAGGAAGTCAGCTGTTGGTCTTAGCCTATGTTAAGCTTGGTATTTGTCTCTGTCTCCAGCTGCTCTGATGATGAATACAAAGTAACTTGCTACTATAATAGAACTCAGTAGATGTTAGCTTATTTGGAATCTTGATGTCAACCATTTTTTTTATTTTCTATTTTTTATTGTTTTCTATTTTTCCTTGAAAATAGAAACTGGCTGCACTGGCTTTTCATTATCAAAATTCAATAAGCTGTATGTGTAAACTGCATCCTCTTATTTCATTTAAAGTCTTTTTTTTTTTACATATTTCTACTTCTGTTAAAGAAATATGCAGTTTCAATGGAGAAAACATTTTAATCTTTCAGACAAGATAAGATAGCCTGTTAGAAAATTACTTTTAGTGCTGACTTACATTCTGAGGCTGCTCATTCCCAGTTTCATATCATATTGTCAGTCAGGGTAGTGTGACTGCACCTGTGTGGTAAACTGTATCCAAAAAGTTATCTATGAAAAAAAAAAAAAAAAAACCAAAAAAACCAAACTCTGAACAGTTCCTGAGGAAGGGGTTTTTATTAAGGCTGAAAGAAATGCCTATGAAATTATGACTGTGACTGGAAAATGTATATGGACATTCCATCTGGAAGACACTTTTCTCAGTCTGAAAGAGCACCAAGTGCAGACTAAACAGGTTAGAGTCAATTGCTCCTGGATAATTGGATTATGTGATCAATTAAGCAACTTGTGGAGCAGAGATAGGTCTTAGGAGGGAGAGAGGTGACAGACCATTGTGGAACAGGAGAAGAATCATCAGCTCTTGTGGAATTAGAGCAAGCTGTAGCTATAGTTGTGGCTAGAGTTAGTGTGGTTCAAAAGCTCTTCCTATCATTGTTGCTTAAGTACTTACTCAACATACTGAGATTGCATAGTGTATATTCCCTGCATTTATTATAATTACGCAGCTTTGACATAACAAACCTTTTCTGTCACTGGGAAGAATTATTAGAACCAAATTTGCGTCAATTGAAATTTTATCAGGCGTCCCTACTGGCTTGAGATTTAGACAAAGTCAGACAAAGGTTGGGTTTTGTTTGGGGTTTTTCTATAAAACAGTAGATTTTATTAATTAGTAAAAATCATCTGATGAGCATACTCATGTTAAAAAACACCTTCCTGTGTACCAATATGTTTTGTAAAAGAGACTGATTCTTCTCAGTTGTTGCAAGCATCTACTCAGAATTCATCATCTCAGTTTCCTTTGTAGTTAATGGAAGGGGAAAAGAGAGAGATTAAGTCCTTCAGGTTGCATTTCCATCCCTGCTGGTTTAGTATGAGAGACTGCTTTCTGAAAATGACAGTGTCTCTTGGGTTATCAAAGAGAGCATAGGTCTAAGTATACACTAAGTATTTTCAGGCAGCTAAAGCTGTGGGAGGCAAATCCCACTGAACATGTCATTTGTTAAGGTCATTGTGTGGGCTGTGACATAAACTTTATGGAGTATGTTTCTTGTATAACTTTTATTTATATTTTAGTGTGGCTGTTGTAATCAGGTAGCCTTGCTGGCTATATGAACAACCAGTTCTTGAATCCCATCAAGTTCTTGCCTCCTCTGCATACAACACACGTGGGAAATCTATAGCAAACTGTACCATTAGTGAAAAAAGGGTTTACTTTCTTCTATTAGCCTCTGAAATAGCTCAGATTAATTGCATGTCACCTTGTTTTCATATGAGGAGGCAGAAATAAAGTTTATTTTGTTATTGTTTCTTTCAAGTCAAACCGTACGGATCTTTTTGGAGTTTCTTTTTCTGCTAAGTTCTGTGAGAGTCCTCCTGTTTCCTGTCAAAATCTTACTGTTCTGGAATTATTCTAAGAAACACGGCATTACAAGCTTGAACAGGATAATAGGTTTATATAATAGCTTTAGAATATTTTTTTTTGTTATTTGCATCTCTTTCTTATGTGTGTAAACAAGGAGTTAGCTGTTCTGATCACTGATACCAACTGAACAAATGTTTTCATTGAACCTTGCATGCTGATGCATAGGTATGGCTTTTGTTTTTCCTGAGCTGATAACAGTTCACATTACCCCAACCAGTGAGCCGTTCAAAATAATCCCTTTTGTGTGCATTGTTTTATGTTCATAAGTGTCTAATTTCTTTTGTTCCTGATGTTGAATCACTGGTGGCTTGCACACATGGAGTAGATACTACACAGGTACTAGAATACAGGGCAAAGAATTCAGACAAAAACTGCTAAAAGACTGCCACTCTAGCTCCTCAGGAGAACTAGGTAGAGTCTTGTGTTTGTTTCCTGCATTGGAGGAAAGTCAGCACAGTTCTGGTTTCCTTTCTGTCGGGCATTTATCTTAATACCTACACATGGGAAGACTACATTCATTCTGCCTTTTGATAGCTTAACCGTGGTCCCTTCAGGTCTTCTGCTGTCCTGAGCTACCCAGGATGAGGAAACTTTTGGATTTGATTCAAAACATTAGTTACCTTAAGCCCTGTCCTTGCCTCTGCCCTGTTTTCTTTTCAAATGATTTCAAACCAAAGGAGGGTGCTTGAGTGTGCAACATGCTGTAGTATTGCTGCGATTTGGGGATCTCAGATGCCTAAAGAGCAATTTAGGCCACTTTGCTGAGAGCATAGATTAAAGTAGTGTTACTAGCAAGCAGTGCTGTTCAGGTTAACAAGAGGGCTGAGAAATTTTGTAAAACAATGTATATATATTTGCAGTGAAATTCACCTATTATAACACAAATACTCCCATGAAAATCCAAATTAGATCTCAAGATGAAACACTGATGTTTTGTTTATAGCGTCTTTCACCATTCATATCTGCCTTCAGTTCTGATATTTTATTCCTTCAGGATGACACAGATGTTATTTTTCCCACATCCCATATGTCCAAATCACATATAAAGATATTTAGCTCAAATACCATGGGTGCGAAATATTCCACACTGTGGGTCCAGGGTGATGGTAGGTGTGTCTTTAACATGCTGTGGTGTTCAATTACAATACAGAAAATGTATTTTTATGCAGCCTTCTTCATTGAAAGTATGGAAAATTGCTTTGCAGTGAGTCATTTGACAGCTAAAGAACTAAAAGTCTGTAGTGATATTTAAAGAGAAAGTGGCTCAGAGCTGACAGAGTTCAAGACAGAAAAAGAAACAGAAATTAAAGAGAGGGCCTCCAACCATGGAGAAAATAGCGACAAAGACTGGTTAGGGGGAGGAGTGATGAAAAAGCCACACAAGCTGAGAATGTCAGAGACGGTTAAGGAGATTATGCATATCATTCTGAAATAAGCACTGGGCTTCAGATATCTCTCCTGTATTACACCAACGTTTGCCAAACGAGGTTGCTTTGACCCTAAGGGAATGGTGTAGATCCAGACAAGTAAGAGTACTAGGCTCAGGGAGTTTAGAAACATGCCGGTAGGAGTTGAGGGAAGGATTAATGGCTTAACTTTCTACAGCAAAACATTAGAATGTTGTGTTTTGACCTTGGCTGAACACCAGGTGCCCACCAATGCCATGCTATTATTGTACTTTTCAGCTGGACAGGAGATAAAAAATATTGCTAAAGGCTCGCAAGGTGAGGGCAGGGAGAGATCACTCACTGGTCACTGTCATGGGCAAAACAGACTCAGCTTGGGGAAACTGATTGAATTTATTACTAATCAAAATTAAAGCAGGATAGTGAAAAGTAAAATCAAATCGTAAAAGCACCTTCCTTCCCCACCCCCATCCATATTCCCGGGCTTAGCTTTATTCCCAGTTCTCTACCTCCTTCACACCTGCAGCTCTGCCCCAGGGAGATGAGGAATGAGGGTTACAGGCTGTTCGTCTCTTCAGGGAAAGGAGTCCTCCCCCTTCTCTGGCATGGGGTCCCTTCCATGGTAGACAGTCCTCCTTGAACTTCTCCAGCATGAGTCCTTCCCACAGACTGCAGCTCTTCATGAGCTGCTCCAGCATTAGTCCTTTCCCACAGTGTGCAGTCCTTCAGGAACAGATTCCTCGTGTGTGGGTCCTCTGTGGGTCACAAGTCCTGCCAGCAAACCTGCTCCAGTGTGGGCTCTACTGTCTCCATAGGGCCACAGATCCTGCCAGGAGCCTGCTCCAGCGTGGGCTTCCTAGAAGGTCACAGCCTCCCTCAGGCTTTCACTTTCTCAAGTGTAGGGTCCTCCACAAGAAGACCTCTGCTCCACCATGGCCCTCAGTGGGCTGCAGGGGCACAGCTGCTTCACCATGGTCTTCAGCACGGACTGCAGGGGAATCTACTCTGGCAACTGGAGCATCTCCTGCACTGGCCTTGGTGTCTGCAGTTGTTTGTGTCACCTGTTCTCACTCTGTTCTTCTCTGGCTGCAATTCTTCTGCACAATAACTTTTTCCCCTTCTTAACTATGTTATCACAGAGGCATTACTACCATCATTGATGACTCAGCCTTGGCCAGCAGCAGGTCTGTCTTGGAGCTGGCTGATACTGGCTCTGCTGGACATAGGGGTCACTTCTGGCAGCTTTTCACGGAAGTCACCCCTATAGGCCCCTGTGACCAAAATCTTGTCATTCAAACTCAATACATAGAAGAAAACTGGCATTCTGTAATCTGTGATGTTTACATGTATGAGGATTTTGTTAGACCATGAATGATGGAATTCCAGTTAGGAACTATTATGGACATGAATATGGACTTCAGCAGCAGTGCACTCAGAGGGAAGATGGGTTCTGGCTTCTGGATAAATCTTTGTTAGCTAGTGCTACAGGGGCTAACACTCAGAAGTGAACGTGTGGGGGGAGCAGTCAGTTCAGGGTCAGAGATTACTTTAAAACTCAGGCTTTGTGTACAGGGATGAGATCTGAGTAAAGAAGCACAAAAGCTGTCTTGAAGAGCAAGAGGGACTTATTTCCTGTGACATTTGAGCCTTTTGAAGAATTAGGTAGTAAGGAAATCATAATGTAGCAAGGGAACAACAGAACCAAGGCAGGCTGTTAAAGAGATTGGAGATTACTTACCAAGGTCACTGTTGCCTTGCATGCTTTTCCTGTAAAGCTGCAAAACTGAGCTAGCAGTAAGATATCCCAAAGGGGGAGAATGTCTAAGGATGAGAAAATAGATGAGTCAGAAACAGATGCCTGGTGTTTTTAAAGCACAGTACTGTCATGAATGGATATCATCAATATAAATACTACTGTCTTTCATTGTAAATTATGTTCATTCTTCTTTTGTTCTTGGTCAAGTCTACAAACTGGTGGTGTGGGACTCTTTGGGGAGCACTCTCATGCCATGTCCCCCAGTCTACCTAAACAGTTTTTTGCTCTAGGGATTCTTTTGACCTCACTCTGTATAGAACCATATTATCTGCCTTAAGAAAGTAAATGAGATATAAAGTATGTACCATGAAGGAGAATACAGTCTTTATTGAAAGCAGAAGGGAAAAAAAGCTTGCCTTCTTACTCAATGCATTCAGAAAAGTTGGCTTTGACATTGTAGTACTGAAAGACATTGTAAGCATAAAAGTAAGGTTAGAGCCACTCAGGTATCCCAGAATTTGAAGGGTGTCATATTTCATTGTATGAAGTTCTAAAATGCTTATTACAGATCTTCTTATTTACAGCTCTCATGTCTCTTTTGAATCTGCAGAAGAGGAATATCAAGGGCAAACCAAGAGAAAGCGCATTCGAAGGAAGAAACAAAAGCGCAGTTTGCAAATCCCTAGTAATTTACATGGCGAACAAACAGATCCTGGAATGCAAGAGACTGTTGTTCAAGATAATTTACAGCTGCCGCAGACAGACTGTCCCAAAATAAGTAAAAACAAAAAGAGGAAAATGAAAAAGAAGCGACAGAAAGAAAAAAAGAGAGCAGCTGGCTTGGTAACAAAAACTACCGGTGTGGATTTTACTTATCAGCCTGATAAAAAAAACAGAGAAGAAGCAGCAGTCTTAAAAGACATAGATGAAAAGGCAGATAGCATTCTGGACTTCCTGCAGGCAACACAACAAATTTATTTTGCTGACAGTATGTACCACTCTTTCTCCTTTCTTTTATGAGTATTACCACACAGGGGAAAATGGATATGCATTTATTACTGCTATAAAAGGGGACAAAGAAGTGTCTCTCTTGAACTCAGTAAGACATGTGAGTACCTAGCATTTGTCCCACTTTCTGGTGTGTACATGAATATGTAAGAATTCACATCAATAGAGAAAAACTGTGGTCCTCTGTCTTTAAAAATATACTTGATGTTCCTTGCTCTTCTCTTACACATTCCAGTGCACTTGGGATGAGTGGTTAAACTGGGCCAAATTCTTCTTCCCTCTGCAAGCACACATCCAGAAGGATTAGTTGCTTTCAGAGAACTTCAAATGAGTCCAACTGCTGTCCTAAACTGCTTTCACGCTTAATATCTCTGAACCAATCTACTTTTCAGAATGTTCCCCTTCTCAGGAGTGGATTTATTGGTATTCTACAAGGAAATCTAGACAGACAGCATGTAGAGGAAAGGGGAAGATACTGTTGGTACTGGGAAAGTATATTGGTATAAAATGCTTGTGAATAGGATGAATGGGAACTGATGCTCAATGCACGTTCCATAGTACTCTTAAAAGACTTGCATGGATTTGTCCCCAGTGTCCTATCGAATGTGCAGTGGTCACTGTAGAGCTGAATGGAGAGTATTAAACAGCTTACCTACCTCTATTAGTCCATCTTAAGTCAAAGTTGTTGGCTTCTAGTACCATAAAAGTAATCTTTTGACTACAGAATTGCTTTAAAAACCCTGCTAAGATGACATCAGGGATTTCATGTTAATTTTTTTTTCAAGATTTATACATAGCATTTTCTTTGCTTAGTGTTAATTTTTTCTGCTGCATCATGTCTTCATACTAAGCCTAGCATTTGAAATCTATTCTACTTTCTGGCTAAGGTATTTCCATCATCAAAATTGAGAATTTTACTACTTCACCATATGGCTAAGTAAATGCAAGCTAAGCTATATGCATTTGCTGTAGTGGAACTCCACAACAGCAAGATTGCAAATTCTTCAAGTTCTGCTGTTAATACATGACCCTAAACAGAAACCTGATCAGTTGTCCAGAGCTATGTTGCATGCTGAGTTTTAAGAAAGAATGTTGTTGTACTTCCAGCTTTCCTGCAAGTGAAGTTCAGGTTTTGGAGTTTTTGACAGACTGACTGGCCCTAGTTTCAAACCAGAAGATCAGAGTGTTGAGTCAGGGAGTACCTTGGAATCCACAGAGAGGAATTCTTAGGTAAAAGGAAGTTCATCTGCAGATGAGATATGGCATCTATAAATCAGAGTGTGACTAACTTTCTTGTTAGGCAGATCCCAGTTTATATATAGATCTGACATTATGCTGTTTTCCTTTACTAGTTGTATGACTTTAACACTCCTATTTTTTTTTTTTTTTTTATGAAATTGGAAGCCATTGCTTTTAGCAGCATTTTCAAATGGACACATTGAATTATACTTCTAGTAGATATGTTAAAAATCTGAATCAGGAAAATTCTTTACTTCTCGGGTGTCTTGCTGGCCAAAAACAGAACTAAAGGGAGTTCTGGTGAAAGGACAGACAAACGCATTATTACTGGAATGGAATGAAAGAATGAATTTATGGTTTAGTACTGTATAAGCAATTGTATTGGATGTGGCTGAGCTGGAGTTCATTTGTGCACAGCAGCTCCCACAATGCTTTGCCCTGGTCCCTGGAAAGGTGTAGATAACACACCAGTGTTTTGCTACTGCTGGGCAGTGCTTTCACTGTATCAGCACTGTCCCTCCAACATGCCCCTCCATCATGGGGCTAGGAGTGGGTGAGATCCTGGGAGGGGACACAACTAGGGCAGCTGACCCAAATTAACCAAAGGGATATTCCATACCATATGATGTCAGCTCAGATATAAAAGCTAAGGGAGCAAGGGAGAACAGGGGGCATTCATTGTTTTGCAGTGGTTGCCTTCTAACTCAACCACTACAGGTGGTTGAAGCCCTGCTTCCCGGCAAGTGGCTGAACTTCACTTGCTGGTGGGAAATAGAGAACAAACTTTCTTTTCTCTTTAATTGTGTGTGTGCAAACATCCGCTAGTTTTGGTGGGCATTTTCTGGTTTTAAGGGTTTTTAGCAAACTGCCTTATCTCAACCTATGAGTTGTTTTTCATCTCATTTTCTTTCCCCTTTCCCACTGGGAAGGGGAGTGATGGAGCAGCTTGGTGGGCACCTGGTATCTGGCCAAGGTCAACCTATTACAACAATGTATGTCCTTCTCTGCTGTCCTGCGTGCTGTAATACTTGTTTTTTAAATAAACACATAAAGGTGCAATACCAAGATAATTGTTCACCTCCAGAAGTGCTTTATAGTAGTTCCACAGAGTTGTTCCCTTCTCCAAACGTGTGTGCAATTTATAATACATAGTGTGTAGGAAGCAAAAACACAGTGCTTTGGCCCCAGTACAATTTCTTCATCACGCCTTCTTCTGCTGCTAATTTTGAAAATTTGATTTTTCTTGCATTCCTGTGATTATGAATTCTATTGTCCTTTTTGCTTATTGAATTTTGTAGTTTTTGTCTTACCATTGTTTTAATATTTAACAAAAAATGTTTAACAAGCTGCTCTCTAGTGTGTGATATTTAGTTGTCAGTTGTACTAAAAAGGAAGATGCTGTCTTTGAAAAGAAAGTATAATTAGGAAAATTCTCTGTGCTCACTAAGTATTTTTAACATCATTTTCTAACTGTATTTCCAGAGAAATCAGAATGCAGAGATGGTGCTGTAAATTCAGCAACTGCCCAAGAGTTCTTACAATGTCTTGAATCTCGCACCATCTCTTCCTCAGATGTGACTCATCTGCATCAGCTGAAATCCCTTGTACTGCTACAGGATATTGGGAGGTTGAAGGATGCTTTGAAACAATTCCAAGAACAATCTATGATGTCTCCTGGTAGGTACCATGCACTCATGTTCATACACTATTTTTCTGTGAATTAAAATTCACATAACTTTATTTTTTTTTAATTAGGAAGCTGTAAATAATTATATTATAGTAAATATATGCTTATTTGAAGATTTGAAAGCTTATTTCCCATCAAAACTATAGTGATATCCCTATTTCCCATTTGTTTACCGTCAGTATGGAAGCTTTCCTCACTTCACAGCAACTACAGAATATAAGACGGTTCAGGGGTTTAAAAAAATATTTTTTAAATCTGGAGTGTTTTAAGATTTAATCATATATAAAGCATATTTTTAATACACTCCTGTGGTAGACTTTTTAAATTGCAGGAATTAACTTGTTTATTTTGGAGATTTCACTCCTCCAGTTAAGGATTAATTTTATATACATAAGAATCAATAAAACCCATTCTTTTATTTCTTCCTGGTCACCTACGTGGCTTCTTTAATACACAGATTTTGCAATCTAAATTTTGATTTACAGTTTTGGTTTTGTTTAAATACAAACATCTCATTTAAGTTTCTAAAAAATACTGGTGATAATGTAAAAATTTAAAGTTACTCTTTATAACAGATGATATTCTGAAGTCATTCATAAAGAGAAAAATTACTGTGTTACTGAATTTTTTCATGCCTGAGGCCCAAGCTCCTTCTGTTCTCTATTATAACCCCTATAATTTTAGTAGAATCTCTTCTTGTACAGTTAATAGTTCCTCAAGTGAATGTGGGATCAGCACATAGTCCACAGAAGGTATAATAATGATTCATTTTCCATGTAGTCTTCATTTAAACAGTCATTGCCACTAGTCATTAGAATTTGTGTTGCAGCATCAGACAAAAATCTACAAGATGTGCTGAATTTTCTTGCCTCCCAAAGAATTTGATCAGAGTTGAGAGCACTTGGGTACAGCATGAGAGAATCTCAACCATTTGAGATTGTGCTCTAAGTCTTTTGAAGAGTAACAGCAGAGATGATAGTGGTGTGGTAACAGTGTAATTAAGATCATAGCCATCAGAGGCTTAGCAATAGCATTCAAAGAAGAGACATCTGCTTGTAACTTCATTAAATAATTTACATCATGATAGTGGCTAAAGATCCTCATCAAGACTGGAGCCTACTGAGTGCTGTGTGTTGTACAAATAGAGAAAAGAGAATTCCTGCCTGTGGAGTTCAGAGCTGATACATATTTTGAAAAGGATGCTCTTAGAGAAATACATATATATTCTTTTAAGAGTAGATAGGCAGTATGACATCCCTTAAGGTTCTAATGAAGTATCCACGTATATGGAATGAAATCTTTCTGTGCATTTCAAGCCTACAATCTCCAATCTTAATTATAATCACATTGTCTTATTGGATGTAATACATGTACAAAACAAGTAGAACTCAACAGGAATAGTGAAAATAGTATTGTTCCTTTATAGAATGAACTAATTCAGCTTCTCTTGATTAAATCCAAATGGAACTGTTGAAGTGACAACATTCACAATATTCTTTACAGGCCTTATCTAAATTTTATACAATACAGGTGGAGTTCTGTTGAGTTTTGCAGCCTTGAGACAAGTTGAACTGTTTACTTTTGTATAGCAGAAACATCAAACTGAAGAGACAAAAGAGAAACAAATTAAAACCCCTTATTTTCCAATGTATGTATTCATCACTTCAGAACGCAAATGACAATTTTCTGAGTGATTTTTAAAATTCATTAATGTTTCTTCTATTACAACCTGGAATTGTTTACTCTTCCAGTTGATTTTTTTTCCCTCGTAACTGCTGTCACTCTGGGCTCAATTCTAATCTCATTCCAGGTTCACAGTCATGTAACCATAGTAGTTGATTTGATATTCATGAGGTACAACAACATAAGAAAGAGGAAAATACATTCTTATAAATTATTAAAGGATAATTAAGCACCTGCTAGTCATTAATTTTCTTCAGCAGACTTGAACAAATACATTCTATTTGTAATTCAGGAAACTCAGTGAATGAAAATACAACGCTCTGAAATTTTACTTTGAAATAGGCCTTTAATTATACTTTTTTTTCTATATTTGGCTCAAAACCAGGTCGTCTTGTTCAGTGTGGGTTTTTTACATTTTAGTATTCACTCCCAATGAGCAGGTGATAAAAGTTAAGAGTTATTACAGAAACCTGTTGTCTTAACAAATTCAAGTTCTTATTATAGAAAGACAAGTTAGGGCTGTTTATGAAGGTAGAAAGGCACAGTACATAATAGTAATCGCTAATTTTTTTACAACTTTGTCTTATTATCTTATCTTTTTTCTCTTTATTTTTGCTGGAGTGCAATGTACTAGAAGGAAAGGTCATTCCATATTAACATGAAAAAAACCCCTTTATTTTAGGAAGGTGTATTATTTTTACAAAATCAACGTTTTATTCCCAGTAGTTCAAGAAGTAGCATGTTAACCCTCTTTCCCATGGTTATGATTCTACTTAAGATACCATCATCAAAGAAGTAAAGTTGAGTGCTATGTTTTCGTCAGTTTTATCTTTAATTCCAGGAAGGGGAGCATAAAAAAATGAGAAGTGATCCATCTTTTCATATAAGTGCACATTCTCCATTTGTAAAATTTACAAATCATCCCTACCATTAGGTCTTTTATTTCCTCAAATACATATATATATATATATATGTGTGTGTGTGTGTGTGTGTGTGTGTGTGTGTGTGTGTGTGTGTGTTATGGTTACCAAGTCCCACTTGGCAAGCATATGCATACTGATGATAAATGTGCTTTAGAGTAAAGCCATGGGCTGCTCAAGGTCTACAGATCACAAATTGAAAACCACTGGTTCAATTCCATGATTTGGTATTTCCTTTACGTCTCTTAGCGTGTTCCTCAGATTGGAAATCACAGTGCATCCAAAAGAAAAAAAGAAACTTGAAATAAGTTTCTGTTTTCTCTTAAGCTCTTAGATACCAATATTTGCAGTCATATTGAAGAAAGGCCTAACAGGTGGTCAGGTCTGATAAATTTTGCAGGAAAAGGAAATATTAAGGAGATTCAGACACAAAATATTATCAACAGTAGGTATTATCTTTTAACCCTTCATTTAAATGAAAAAAAAATATGTAAACAAGAAAATCTCTGTGGTTCGGAGGAACTGGTTGTTCTGTTTAGTTGTCATGCTCTATCAACTTACCTTGTACTTTGCACTTCAAATTGCTCCATCAAGTTACCTTTAACCTTGTACATGAGTGATCAGACAAAGATGAGGTTGCTCAGGAGTGTTCGTGTGAACATGGTTATTTAAAGTGTCGTTGTTCTCAGTCTGTAAAGGAGAACAAAATGCCCTATTACTATTCCCATTTATTTGGTAGCCTTTAACAAAAATTAGTTACCTCTACCTCAAATCTTCAATAAGTGCAGGGAAGAGAATGTTAAGAAGTCACATAGACATGGTTTTTGCATGATAGGAGCTTTGTTGATCTGTGTTAGAAAGTCTGTGGCTGTTAGCAAGAGGAAGCCAAAGACCTTCATGGTCCTCCACAGCGCAGTGGGCAAAGCAGAAGAGCTGTGACTGGAAGTAATGCTCCCCGTGCTGATTGGAAACTAGCTGTTGAAATGAGAGCTACTTAATTCCCATTTCACATCAATTATTAAAGCATAGGTGATCACCTAATTAAATAAAAAAGTCTCCTAATTTATTATCTCCTCATTTATGAACTTCTACTCATCAGATTCATTCTGTTATATATTAACATTTTCCCTTTGTTGTTTAGTTTCAAATCTCAAACATACTCTTTCCATGTTGCCTAGGAAATTATCACTCATGGCAGAGCAAGAAGCTTCTTTTAACTGCCCTTTTTTTGAGAATTGTCATTCATATAATTCTTCATTTAAGAGGAAGATACGTTTTGCAGATGAGAAGTAATACAGTAACTGGGTGCCAACAGTGCAGAGGCTGGGTATACAGAGGCCTTAAAATGACTGAATTTACACTTCTTTTTTTTTTCAATGAATGAGCATTCAAAGAAAAGGAAATTTGAAAACTGTATTAACATAATGTTAAAGAATCGTCTTAAATGTGATTATTATGTGAAAAGTACTGCAGGAAGTCCTGTCATTAAATATCAGTAAAGCCACATAGGTAATCTTTAAATTAAGACTGAAGCCGTAGCATTTTGAGGCTTTAATGCAGCTATCTGTACAATATAACTCATTCTTAACTGGGACTTCTAGGTACTACTGTAAGTTAAATAATGATGTGTGAAATTACTCTCCAAACAGAAAGAAGCCTTGTCCATATGATCATGTCATTTCAATCTCTTTTTTTCTGAATTATTAAATCATAACAAATAGGACATTTCAGACTGTAGGAACAAAATTGTTTCTCATACAGATGACTGAACTTCTAAAATAAAATGCACCTGCTTATATAGAAATTCATATGTATTGGTCTTCAAGCTCCAATATCTTGGAATGTTAATATTGAAATGTTTTACAGAAATGTTAATATTGAATGGAAGCAGATGTTTGCACAAATCTTTTTCTTAGTGCTTAGAAATGTCGTGGAGGTATTTCAGGAGGAATGTGTTTTCTTTGTTTCAGATCATGCCAAGGTAGCCACATCTTTGTTTCACTACTGGATTACAGATATCCTTCCTGTGAAGAACAGGAAATAAAGCCTTGCCCCTGCATTCATATGCACAGAGTTAAAATTTAATTTACAAACTCTTAACCAAGTAGCAATTTTTCAAGAAGAGCAGTGTCAATACACATTCTACATGTTCAGGTAAATGGATTGTTTTTCTGTGTTACAAACTCCAGAAGACAATAAAGGTATAACTACAATGTGACATTTGTGAGTGGTTGGTCAAGAGTGTGGCCTGAGACTTCAGCTGTATTAATACGTACATTTCACTTTAGGATAAAGGACTGAACTGGAATTATTAAGTCTCTATCAGTTATTTTGTTTAAGAAGTATAGTATTTTAGTTTGTAAATATGTTGTTCCTTTCTGGAAGTTACATTTCTTGACATTTTTGTATATCTGCTTGGGTGGAGAACAGAACTATATTTTTTATATTTAAACCAACAATATGTCTGAGGAATATATTTGTGCTGAATAAACTGCTAAATTGTGGAAATAGATGTGTTTCTACATGTGGGTCGTGTAGGTCCTGTTTGGAGTTACGCAGAAACTTGGATGGCATTTTCAGAACTACTCCATGGCTCAGCCTGTTACAATCCAATGGGTTTCACTGACTGCAGAGTTATGGGCTTGGGTTCGCTCTCACTGATTACTGTGTAATCTGTCTACTGCTGTGTAATATTTCTGCAGTTGTAGGTAATGCAGTAAATAGTATCCATGGTTGTAAAGTGTTTCGGAATCATGAAGAAAAAAGTTCTTTGTGAGAGGCTCTTCTCTCAGTTGTATCATTCATCTGATGTGATGAACTGTGTCTCATATCTAGATGTGTTAGCTTTGTCATCAGTAAGAGGGGGCAACTTATTTAAGTCCTCTAACGTGTGCTTGGAGATATACTACTGATGAGACTATATAAACATTGCATGATTTTTTTGCTTTGTTTTTTCTTTTTTACTTTATTGCCTGATATATCCTGTTGCAAGGCATTGGTGTAGTGATGCTCAAAATTTGTAATAAAAATACAATCATACCTCTTTCCCATTAATTGAAGAAATTAAAAGGGGTTTGGTAATACATCAAATGATTGCAGGTGCAAAAAAAACAGTCTTATTGCTAAGGGAGCTTAGCAGCTCTGAAGAACTTGTTTGGTCTGTATCTGCTAGGAAAGGTGTATAAAGCAGACTTTGCAGAGGGGAAACTAGTAGTGTGTTCCCTGTTTTAATGCTCCTGAATTGTTAACACATAGGCATTGAACTGTAGCTGTGACTTTTCACTGAGATCCTGTGTGCCTCAGTCCCACATCTGGAGAAAGAAGAAAACATCACTTGAATGTGAAGCACCTGGATACTCTCTTAACTGACTCATGGGAAATGAATCACTTCATCCTCAGTTTAAGGCTGAAATGCCACACAGTAAATGAGACCTAGGAACTGCAAAAGAGGATACACACCAACTCATTAGGTAAACATCATCTGTCCTAAACACTGAATATGAAAAAAAAGAAATGAGGTCATGTAATTAAAGACAGACTTTGGAAACACAAATACAAAAGAGATCAAATAGGGACCACAAAAATAGTAGTGTCTGCATTTGCTGATACTTGAGTGATTGTGCTGAGGGATGCTATAAGGCTTCTGCCTTTGGTAGAGCCCAGGACCTGGTGATTCCTCCTCCTTGTCCTCTGGATTCCAGGCTAGTGTACCTGGAGATCTGGATGTCAGTGTAAGAGACTTCAGTTTCCATGTGTCCAGGTTCAGATGGTAGCAGTGCTTAAGCACCTATGTCAGGCACACATACACAACACTCACATGGCTGACTACACAGCCCTTTGAGCCCTTGAATAGCAGGACAGCCACTCTCCTATCCCTGCCTGGATCCTGGGCTCTCTTACCTGCTCTCCAGCTCTCCAGCGCACCAGCTGGTCCAGCCTGGAACACACTGCCACACTCTCACACGCTCATCTCACAAGCACTCATGCACTCATGTCACAGCTTTGTTTATTGCTTTAATTTCTCTTATTATTTCTCTTTCAGTGCTTGGCCACTTCTTATAATCATAGAATGGTTTGAGTTGGAAGGGACATAAAGATCATCGAGTTCCAGCCCCCCTTACCATGGGCAGGGACACCTCCCACTAGACTAAGTTGCTCAATATTAAAGCGATTTTTAAAATTCAACTGAATTCTAAATAGCTGCACACAGATGAGCAGATTTTGATGTCTTTGCCAAACAGAAATATGTTCATGGTATCACAGAATGGATAAGATTGGAAGGGACTGCAATGGGGTTATCTGGTCCAGCCTCACTGGTCAAGCAGGGTAAAATTTTGTACTATTTGAGAATGTGAGTACAAGTTCACAGATCAAAAATGTGCTTTGCTTGAATCAGGTAATAATGAAGAAAAGATTACTTTCAATCATTCTTTTTTCTCTTTGCTTTTACCACAGTAAGAGCCTTACATTCTGTGCAGAAATCAGCTGGGCCCAGCAAAGTAAGCCTGGGAGCAGTTTCTGAGCATGTCAGTGTTATCTGATGTCTTTGCAAATGACCTGCGATAGGAGCCGAATCTTACACGTACCAAACCTGCCACTGTTGCACTAACAGATATTATGAAGAGGATAAAGTATGCTAAAGACTTTAGAAAATTGGGCCAAATTCAAGCAGATAAATTGTAGATTGTCATTGTAGATAAATGCAACTGTGTAAGAGTGTATTTGTTTCTGAAACAAATGTGTCAGACAACAGTGTGCTGAACTGCAACCTGCATGAGGGCACTTAACAGCAATGTACAAAAGAACACAGCAGAAAGATCTAGTTTAAAAGCAAAAGAAATGGACATTACTCATAATATAAATTAGGCAGTGTACTAAAAATGGCAGGGGTTCCATGTTTGACATCCTGTATGCAGTCAAAAAGATTTCATACATCATGATTTTAATAGCTGGTCACTTTTCTGCACTGCTTCTCTAAAAGAAATGGTGCTTAATCTCCTTACACCTTTTCAGGCTTATTTCAGCAGGGGTATAACATGGCTGAGATATGAAAACTGAAAAATTTAAATTAATATCCACCAGAGAACACTGTGTTTTTCATTTCACTATACATGGCTCCTTCAACATAGCAATGAAACATTTACTGCTTTAGATTTCCCTGCTAAACTTAAAAATGGCAAAGGAGATGGCCTTGAATTTTACTTCTTCAGCATCATTCAGTTTAATGAATGTGCTGCATCATGTGGAATTTCTGAAACATTGAAAAGTTTTTTAAGTGGATTTTGTATCAGAATACTTCAGACTGAACTGTATACGCACTAATATCGGCATATTTCAAACTTCCATTAAGACAGAGCTTGAAAATTTTGGGTTTAAACCCTACGTGGACTCCTAGAGTAGGAAGAATTTGAGAATCAACTGGAAAGTAACCTGTATGTGTCTTCAGTGGTTAACTTCTAGTGTACATAATTGAACAATGCACAGTAAGTAAGGAGCAGCAGCACAGTGGGAGAGAGATCAGGCTCTGAGAGGCGGTGGTCCCTTACATGTACAAAGAAGACCACAGAAGTTGAAGTCATTTGTAGTATCTGTAGTTGTGAATAATAAGCTGGTCACTGCTTGTATGCAAGGGTATGAGTTCAAAGCCATTATCTCTATATATAGGTACATATTTTATTCTTAAAATTGCCTGTAAGACCTTAATTTTTCTCTTTCGTGGATATGTAATATGGGAATCAATCTCTAATGTTACAGATTTTTACTGCTTTGTAATTGGTGCAATATTTTATATAGTGCTTTACAGTCATGTAGAGTTATAAATTCCTTAATGTGTTTTCTATGATAGCTGGCTTTTCTCTCCTGCACCAGTGTAGGGAGTAACTACTCAATAGGCTGAATACCTGAAATTACTTTGGGGGGTGGGGCAGGGGGGTGGAAGAAAAATAAAAGACAAGGAAGAAAGTGGTGAATGACAGCATGAAGACAGATTTTTAAGCTTTCACCAAAGAAAACTTATTTCTCCCAGTAATACTGTGTATATCATAAAACCAGTCCACAGATGTAGAGTAGAAAGAGGTGTGTGTTACACATGTACAGTGTGCTACACATTGGGCATAATAACAAATAGTGATAGTGCAAAAGATGGCACTCTATATGATTGGGAAAATGTATTATAGTTAATATTTAGGGAAACCACATTATAGCTATGCAGGTTTTGTAGTTAATTGCTTCAGCCTAGATTGCTCCTAAGGAGGGCTGTATTGCACGTGTTTATGCAGCTAATTAAGCTTCACTATTTACTGCTTTGTCCTCTGCATTGCATCTGAGTAAATTTTGTTTATTGTTTTAAACTGTTAGATATATGCAGGACTAAGGGGAGGAGCGGACATTTATCAAGAAAAAGCATAAATTTAGAGATGCTTTGTTTCCTGTCTGTAAGAATCTAGGAAAAAAACTATATATTCTCTGGTTATTTGAACACTGTGCATAAGTACTATAGTCAGTGAAGGTCAAATATATAGCTTTCATAAGGATATTCTCCAAGTTGAATGCTTAACTTAGTAGAATTAATAGTCTGTAGTCATTTTAATGAACTACATACTCTGGTAAAGTGTATAAGCAAGCTGTAGTTCTCTTTTACATTATTACTGCAAGGCTATGTCCTGTTTTAGGATACATAATGAGAAAAAAAGGAAGTGTAATCTAAGATTGAAGAGCTGTACACAAAAACAGAAGGAATGAATCTTTGGTTCAATACTTTCTTTTGCATCAACTCCGGTCTGCATCAAGTAGAAGCTGCTTTTCTTCACTTTCAAGATCTTTGCCAGTCTTCTCCATCAAGAGATGGTTCAGTGCACAAATGATTCCTCCATCCCTGTGAGCCTCTGGCATAAACTTCCATCACCCATTTGCCATACCTTCAGATGTACACATTTGTGCTTTTTCCCCACAGTGCTTTCCGCAACTCTGCAGAGCAATCTTTCCATTGTCTTCCTTTTCTTTTTTTAAGCTCTGTTCCACTGTGATGCTGACCAAAACCTTGGCCACAGCCTGGTCAGTATTGTGCTAGGACAACTGCCTACTGTGCTGACTAATGTTGCCTTACTGTCCATGCAGTCCCACAAAAATCTCCCTGTTTTCCCCCATTTTCTCCTTTCCCAAACGAGTAGCAGTTTGGTGCAGGATTTGCCCTGTGGCACAACACCATCACAGCCAATTCTTATCCTGTCTGAGATGACAGTGTGCTCAGGAAATGTAATACATTTACCTAGAATAAAGAACATGCTTGGACATGTGAGCAAGGCTGCTGATCAAGTGGCTTCATAATTTCACATCATACACGTGATCATCTTGGCAAAACAGGAACCTGGATTTCCCCAGCAGGTGCTTTGGAGGCAGAGTTCTTCTGCAGCTTGCTAAGAAGAGCTTGGAGGCATGCAGGGTGGATTCATTTCTCCTGACTTCAGGAGAAGTAGCTTTTATCATCTGAGCTGCCTATCCTAAAGAACTTTCTAATCACTGGGATTAAATTGCCTGATATAACTGATTGCTGCTAGACATCTATTTTAGAATTGGAACAATGGTACCAGTGGGAGAACTTAGGGCTTTATGTTGACAGGTATGGAAGCATAAATAGGTAAGTCATGAAAACATCTGCATTGCAGGCATCTGGATCTTGTTAAAAAAAAATATTTAATGAAAAAAGATCATTTACTGCATCTGAGAAAAGGACAGGAACGTGCATGTTACATGACCAAAACACCACCTGCTCCTGGTGCTGGTCTGGCAGTGGCAAGCTCTTTCAGCTTGGACAGGGTTGTGACCCGCTCTCCTTGACACATTCATGTCTTGAGAAGTTACTGCCTGTGAGTGGGAAAAGGGTAGAGGAGAAGAATAAGGAGCTGTTGTACAGCTGTGCCTGGAATTCACCCAACACAAACTGAGGAGATGCTTCTCCTGCTCCTTTTGTTCCCTTCATGTTATCATGCACAAAGCAGCCTCCACCACTTCTCAGGCAGACTCAGTAAAAGCTTGCTGTGTGATTCATTCCTTCTCCCAGTGACAAGTCAAGTTGAAGTGACTGTAAATGCACAAAGAAGGAGTAGAGTAACCATTGCTAGGAATATCAAAAGTGAACAGCCATTGCCTGGGTTCTAGAGAAGGAATCAATAACAAACATGGTTTTTTCAGAATCACAGGTGTAATCACTGAACTCTGTAGACATAATGATAGCTGTTGATCTCTCTCTGGCATGTGGGAGTTTGAAATGAAGGTCATGTTCAAATCTGATTGGAATTCAGGGAAAGCAGCTTGGCTTATTACCATGACTATAGTGCTGGATTCTATTTACATTGGTAAACAGTTTAAAATACTTGACATATTATTCAATTAAATCTGTGATTGCAAACTGACAGACCAAAGTTCATTGATTTTTCCAACCACATTAAGCTAAGTACATGACACAGTGTTTCATTAGGCTGTCTGCTTAACCCTTTCACCTTAATTCAATTACCCAGAATAAAATTAATGTGTAAAATATTAAATGACTCTAAATTTCTAAATTATAAGGCATTGCAAGAATATACTCATCTCGATGGCTTCTGACATATATTTATTACTGTATGATTTACAATCTGCTATGGATCACATTGTTATCCAGATGGTAAAAGTCAGTCAGAAAGTTTTTTCTCTATACTTATTCAGTAAATTGATAGATTCGTGGAGGATAAGACTGGAAAGGACATGAGATTATCTTCTCTGACCCCATCGAGATCCCTGGTTATAAATTTTCCCTTTACTTTGGGGCAAAGACCAGTCTGACAAAAGCAATTTGTGGTTTTCGCTAAAGCAAGTCGTGTGCAGAGACAGGCCAGTTTGATTTAAAGACATCAAGAAATGAAAACTTAGCCTCTTCTTTAGTCATTTATTCCAGTACTCAATCACTTTCATGCTTACAATCAATTGCCTTATTTTAAATTTGAATTTGTCTAATTTACCTTTCAGCCATTAGTTCTTGGTATGCTTTTCTTCACTAGATTAAGTAGTCCCTCACTAGCTGCTATTTTCTGTTGGGAAAGTTTTTGAGAACTGTAATTGAGCAACAAGGCAACCTTCTTTTTGACCCTAAGTATTATCTCTTTAAATTATTTGTTTTAAGGCATTTTCTAGACCCTCTAACTTGGTTTTGTGACTCTCTCATACATTATCTCCATTTTTCCCCCACCATTTAGGAAACAAGTCTGCTGGAACTGAGCATAGAACTTCATTTATAATTTCAGCAGTACCAACTTTTGCACTCACTGTTTCATTGGTTTTGGATGAACTTCTTGCCATAGGATTGTATAAGTCAATGTTAAATTATTTCTAATAGTAGACGAGTACTCTTGAAATGTATTGCTTTCCAGGATTTAGTCCTGGGTTCCATACTTCATGTTCATAAATGTTTGTCTTTTTATTTGGCTGTATTAACTTTAGGGGGTTTTTTCGACTGTGTGTACTATAGTAAATGATGGATCATTTTGTGTGCCTGTAGTGCTTTTGTTAGTATCGACTATCTGCTAATCTTGGTGACATCTGCAAATTTTACCAGCAATGATTATATGTTTTCTTCCAGGTCATCAGTAAAAATGCTGAACATGTCAAGTTCTAGTACTAATCTTTATGGGATTCAAAGAGAAATAAGATTATTCAATCATGATTCCCTATTTGTACCTTCTTTTTGAAAACAGACAACTGAAATAATCTAGTGGATTTCTAATATATTTAACATGTATTTATTGTATTATATGTTCTTTTTGTTTTGATCAAAAAGTCATATGGCACTAGGTGTAGTAGTTGTCAACAAATATTTCTTCAGTTTTCTACAAAAACAAGTTTTAAATGTTTCTCAGATAAGGATAAGAATGCAAACTAAAGACACTCTACAAAAAAAACCCTGTAAAATTGTGGTTTAAGGTATGTTTTGGGGGAAGCAGAACAATTGAAAAGTATTCAAAGTAAATAGTCTCTCAAATTTATCTTAGGTGTTTTCAATTTGTTGATCTGCAGGGAATGATTTGCATTAGTTAAGAATGATTGTTATGTAAGATTATTTTTAAACATCAAGGGGAAAATCTTATTTTTTTCTTTTCCTGCAAGATGTGAGCCATAGTTTTAGTTACAAAGATGTCTATTGTTTGTATTACCTGTTGTGTTGCATTTCTTCCGGCTGGTAATTGAAGAAAAGTCCCTGCAATAAGTTCAACTGCCGGTAAGTAAAACAGGTTTGAGATGTAGAAGTTTGCTTGTGAGGCTGCATTCACAGTTTTAGAGTGGGATACGTAAATTTTCCGTTTTTCACAGAAGTAGTTCTCTGAGCAGATTTCTAGGCTGCAGCACAGGCATGTTAACTGTCAGCACCAGCATTAGCTATCTAAACCCTAAGATAAGATCAGTGTAAGGATTCATCAGAAATATTAATTGGACTGTGGCTATATAAGCCCTTGCAGACAAACAGCATAGAGCCTTCAGTTCCCAGGATCTGGCTCACTGCTAATACAGAACGTCTTGCAGGATTCCAAAAGATTCCTTAACTTTCCCCGACCCTGGAACTCTTAGGGGCAAAAAAGCAGCATTTTTGTCAAAATGTCCTGGTACTATCCTTTTAGTCTGACTGCTTTATGCATAAGCAAAAAACATTGAAGTTCAATATCAAGCCAAAAACAGTTCAGGTGTCCTTGTCAGGCTACCTGAGGCACAAAGACTTTGCTGACTGTTGTGTTTCTGAAAGTCCCCTCTCCATCTACTTTTTTCATAATTTGCAAGGCCTTGCAAAGTGAAAAGTAGTCTGAAACAATCTTGCTGGTATCACAGAGTGAGAACTTGAACATGGGCAGATCCTGGGAAGCAGCTGGCAAGTGTCTTCCTGAGGTGGTGTGAACAGGAGGGAAGGAAACAAGTGTAGCACTTCCCTTGTAGAATGCGGTGGTGACCCACAGACCTGCTCTGCTCTGTGCTTGACAGCATTCTTGTGGGTAATTTGAGACTTGCATTTTCGAATGAGAGCAGTGGAAAACTGGGGAGGTAAAAGTCACAAAGATGAGAAGACATTGAGCAAGTATTTCTAAGAGGATCCTTAGTCTTTTGAATAATAACTAGGGATCATCTGTGTCAACCTTGGTGCAGCTCCAGTTGTCCAAGGCTGATCACAGGAATTACTGGTGTCGGTCACAGTTGCTTTTTACAGCACTTTTGAATGGTATTTAGCTTGAACCCAACCAAAGGAAAATATCTAAAATGATACAAAAAAATTAAAACTATCTTTTAGAAATCCAAATCAGGCTAGTCTTCGCCACTTTTCTTTTTTCTTGCTTAGCCCAAAAATTGTTGTCATCATTCTTTGTGAATATCCAAGTGTTGTGGTTTAACCACATTCAGCATCTACTAACCATGCAGCCACTCAGTCTCCCCAGTAGCAGGACAGGGGAGAAAATCAAAAGAGCAGAAGTGAGAGAACTTGTGAGTTGAGATAAAGACAGTTTAATAGGTAAAGCAAAAGCCACATGCACAAGCAAAACAAAAGAAAAATACATTCATCACTTACCACAGGCATGCAGGTGTTCAGTTATCCCCAGGGAAGCAGGGCTCTCTTATGTGTAACAGTGACAAAGGCCACGACTCCAAATGTTCTCTCTTTCCTCCTTCTTCCCCCAGCTTTACATACTGAGCATGGTATTACATACCCTGTATGGTATTGGATATCCCCTGGATCAGCTGGGGTGAGCTGTCCTCTCCCAACTCTCTGTGCATCTCCAACCACCTCACTGGTGGGACAAGGAACAGAAAAGACCTTGACTGTTGGAGCAATGCTCAGCAACATTGAAAACATCTCTGTATTATTGTAGTGGGTTGACCCCAGCTGCATGGCAGACACCCACAAAAGCCTCTCTCTTGCTCCCCTCCGCAGCTGGAAAGGGGAGACAAAATATAACAAAGGGTCCATGAGTTGAGATAAGGACCAGGAGAGATTGCTCGCCAAATACTGTCACAGGGTTAACAGACTCAACTTGGGGATATTAAATGAAATTACTATTTAAAAAATCAGCAGGATATGAGAAGTAAAATAAAGTTTTAAAACACTTTTCCCCCACCCCTCCCTCCTTGCCAGCTCTACCTCCTCCCCCACCACTGCAGGGAAATGGGAATGGAGGTTATGGTCAGTTCATCACAGATTGTTGCTGCCACTGCTCAGGGAGAGGAGTCCTTCCCCTTGCTCAAGTGTGGGGTCCCTCCCATGGGAGATAACTCTCCATTAACTTCTCCAACATGAGTCCATCCACAGCCTGTTCCCGTGTGGGTGCCCCTTGGGGTCACAAGTCCCACCAGCAAACCTGCTCTAGTGTGGGCTCCTCTCTCCAAGGGTCTGCAGGTTCCTGCCAGGACCCTGCTCCAGCACAGGCCTCCCACAGGGTCACAGCCTCCTCTCAGGTGTACACTTGTTCAGGCATGGGGCTTCTCCATGAGCTGCAGGTAGATTTCTGCATCCCCGTGTCTCTCCATGGGCTGCACCATGGACTGCAGGGGAATCTCAGCTCTGGCACCTGGAGCACCTCCAAGGCCAGTTTCTGCACTGCCCTTGGAGTTTGCAGAGCTGTTCCTCTCACGTATTCTCACTCTGCTCTTCTCTGGCTGCAGTTACAACTGTGCAATAACTTTTTTTCTTTCTTTAATATGTTATCACAGAAGTGTTACTATCATTGTTGTTTGGCTCTGCCTTGGCCAGAAGTGGGTCTATCTTGGAGCCATCTGGCATTGGCTCTGCTGGACACTGAGGAAGGTTCTGGCAGCTGCTCACAGAAGCCACTGCTGTAGTCCCTTCACTACCAAAACCTGACCATGTAAACCCAATACAATTATCACCCCTGTTTTCAGCACAAATCTAAAATAGCCCCACAGCAGCTACCGAGAATTAACCCTACCCCAGTCAAAACCAGCACACCAGGATATGCATGCCACCTGAAACACCTACCCAACAAAAGCATTCTACTGACAATTGTTCTTTCCCTTCTTTGGGTTCAAATCTGAGTCCATGGACCTGAATATTATCTCAGTGCACGGAATGGTGTGCCTGCAATGCATTATGCCCTGCAGCATTATTCATCTCCTTTCCCAATCCAGCAGCCTGTGCTTTTGAGCAAGAGTCATTACAACCAGGCATGCTGTGCTCTGGGACACCCCAAGGCAGCAGAAATGTCTGCGTTCCAGCTCTCAGCTGAAGAGTATTGTGCACTAGGATATTAACTGTAAAACTGGCAATATTGCTTTGGTGCAGAGGCTTCCTCCAGGCACCCACAAGACAGATGGCTTTATCAGCCCACAGCCATTCACCTCTGCATTGCAATTGGGAAGAAGTACAAGCAAATTTTCAACTATCTTTGCTAAGCAATTTTACAGCTGTCTGTCTGAAATTAAAGCACCCTCTCTTGGTTGTGCTTTGCATTTTTATAGTGACTAGCAATCTTCTTTCTACAGTGCTACTCTCAGCCTTCCATTGGGTTTCTGGTGCTCGCAAAAATATGTGACACTAAGTTAATGAAGATGAGTGCTTCAGGCTCTAGGGAACCAAGCAAAGGAGATATCTGTGTAATCTGTATAATTGGACACTTTTATAACAGTGTAAAAAACAAATCATCTCTAGCAGGGAAAGGCTTTTGTGTACAAGTTCACAGGAATGTATTGATCCGCACCTCATGGAAAGTCTTTGTAGAGCCTGTACAAAGGGCAGCTTCCCACCCACAGCCCGTAAGTCCCATTCCTCCTGAACTGACCTGCACAGATCTTTGAATAGGTATGATCCAAGGACTGAAGCAGTGTGTTTCTTGGTAACTGAGTGTCTGTCCCACTCAAATGAGTGGGAATCCATGAATACATTTCTTAAGTTGGAGTGATTTTCCATCAGACTCAAAACTGGTCAGAGGTAATTTTAAGATGAAGCAGCCAGGGCATGTGCACCCCCAGGCAATTGTAGTACCTGTGCTCCGGTTTCCAAATAAAGTTGACTCCAGCTTCCCATTTGTGAAGGTAAAAGTGAAACATGCTTAAAGAGTAGTACCACCTCACTGTCAGGGAAAAGCAGAGGGCTGAGATTTCTATAAGCTATGAAGTGGGAGGAGTTTACAGTCAGCTCTGAAAATAACTTCCAGGTGGGAGAGTCTGCCACTGTAGTTCTTAACTCACGGAGAAGCTCTGCACTGAAAACAGCTTCTGCCTCCAAATTGGAGAAGTCAATGTCTGATAATCAGTAAAAATCTTTTTGACAGGGCTGTGATGCAGGAAAGAAGTAAAAAACTAAAAAACTCAAAGGATTTTGGGGTTTTTTTTGTTTTGTTTTGGTTTGGTTTTTTTACTTTTGTATATTAGTGCAGTGAATCCATATTCATTTCCTGTCTTTGGAGAAGGAATATAGGAAGATGGAAGAATCCCTCTCTCTAACTGTTGAGTTAGAAGAGAAAATCCCAACAGCTTATATTTTGACACTTCAATTTGTCTGGGAAGACTATGGAAGTTTTGGTAACAAGTTCTCTCACAGTAACGTGAGAGAGAGAGAACTCCATATAGAGGAAGGAGGCAAGCAGGGAAGGAGAGTAGAAGGACACATGCAACTTGAAGAGGCCTGTTTGCAGATTCTTCATAAAGAAACTTTTCCTACTCGTCTTTGTACTCTTTTTGCCTTTTCCTGTAAGTCTGGTTCATCCTTTCAAATATGAGAGAACAAAACTGCCCATATTATTAAAAATGCTTGTTCACCACACATTTTTTTAAGTGTGCTTTGGTTTGTTTCCTAGTCCTTTCAAATAATTTGGTTGCTTTTTTGACACCTTACTCGGTATGGAGCTTAGATCTTCATGGTTTGGTTTTTTTTTAATTCATGTACAGACCTTACCAGTTTAGGTAATTATGTCCACCATTTTGCAATATCCTACATGGAATTTCATCTGCCATTTTATCTCAAGTTGTCCATGATCACAGAGCTTTTCTGCAGCTTTGCATAGTCAGCTTTTGATTTTAATCCCTGTGATAACTGCAATGGAATCAGCAGTCTCTGTTCTCCCATTATTCATCACCTTTTCCAGGTCATTTAAGACTTTGCTGAGCAGCACAGATCCTGGCAAAAAATCCCATAGGATTGTGTTGGTGATTTCCTTCCAGTGGGAAAACTGCATTCTTGCTTTTTCGTTCATATTTTTTAATTGCTTATTCATTCAAATGAGGATCTTCTTAGCCCATGAGACTTGCTTTTTAAGGGGTTTCTTTTTCTCCATTTAATTTTAAAAATTGTCTGCTTCTTTGCCAATTCCTCAAAAAAAAAAAAAAAAAAAAGGCCAGTAGGCCTGTGAGGTGTGTCTTCCTTTTACAGATGCTTAATGGAGTGCTTCCCAATATATTTTTTCCATGTGTCTGCTCATTCTGTTCCTTGCAGTGGCTTCTACTGATTTGCTGAGCAAGGACATCATGTTCACTCATCTATAGTTCCTCAGATCACCGCTGGAATCTTCTGTAAAAATTAGCCATTTCCCCACCTTCCCATCCCCTGACACAAATGATTCCCAGGGAGAGGTTACACACTGCGGCTTGCAGTGATGTTGTTTCATCCTTCAGTTGGTTTAGAGCTCTTAGGTGAATTCCATCTAGTCCTAGTGAGCTGTTAGGGTTGTGCCCTGGGAAATGTGATCTCTGAAGAGAGAGCTCCATGCTAAGCCCAGTGGATTGTACTTAAGTGCAAATGCTCACTGCTCTGCCCCTCATTTTGTTTTCCATTCCTAGGTAATTTCAATTCTGTTCTAATAATTTCTGCTTGGCCTCACAGTCAGACATCCACAACATTTCATCAGAATAAAGACCATCGAATAAAAAAAAATGTTATAGAAGTTGTGCTCTTTGCTTATTTGTCATGCATCATTTCATATTTATTGCATAGATTTTTTCACCCTCTTCTTAAGTTGATGAAAGAATCCTGCAGTGTTCAGCTAGAGAGTTCACAACGTAAGACGTAGCTTTACACAGGATTATGCCTGAAAATAGGCTACCAATAGTGTTAAATAGCCACAACTGTGCTGGCACAATGCCATGCCAGAAATAACAGATGTCTGTAAGTGATTAGAACATTTAAATTGGAAGACAGACAGTAAGGAACGGGAACCATGTGTAATCAGTAATGTGAAGGAAATTGGAAGGAACCAAAACAAGTGAACATACCAGAAAGCATCCAAGAGCAGCAATTCAGCTAGCAAGGTTCCCACTAAAGCTATGTAATTTAATTTAAAGCTTTGAAGGATTTTCTGTCATACTTGGAAAGCTCAGGTAATTTATATCTTCTTATATTTCAGTTTAAAGTCATACAAGGGAATTTACAGACCTTTTGTGGTTTTGGTGGACTAATTCACTGGCCTGTTGCATTGGAGACACACAGCATACTGCAAATTATATTCAGAATTAATCAAAGCATTTACAGTTTCTAAATCAGAATCCATTTTTGGATGTTACAGACTTAGATATCCATTGCCACTAAATGTAAGAAAATTTTCTAGGAGACCACTGCAGAAGACTTCAGAACCCCTGGATGTTTAGACACAGTTTCTAATTCAGGAATGGTAAATGTCAGTAAAATTCTGCATTTTGAAAATACCTCTGTAGTAATTTTAACTGTGATCACATGTAGAACAAGTTCCAGCCCTTCCAACAAGAAGATTCTACAGGATTGTTTAGAGGGTGGAACAGGTGCTTTTGTAGAATTCATGACTCACAATTTATAAAGCCAAATGGAATATAATAACTTAGACATTCTGACTGTCTGCAAATTTTGTTTGAAAGGAACAGAGAGATACCAATGAAATGACTGGCAGAAGTTGTGTACCTCTGTTGTCAAGCAGTGCTTTAGAATTAGAACCAAAATTGTGGTCATGCTTTGAATGTATCTGTGCCTTCTTAGAATGAATCCTTTTCTATACCACAGTCCTGATACCCCAGATATCCCCACTGCAACTATAATGTCACACTGTGGCTGTCCTCTGAAATAAATGAAACATGTGCTTAAGTTACAGAAAAGCACAGCATGCTGTATGTTAGGGTCGTTCACACACACAAAATATGGCAGTTCTTTGGAAGCCATCCAGTCATTTGCAGGCTTTGTAGGAGATCTCACGGCCATACCCAAATACCTGCACTTCTGGAATTACATGTCAGAAGGCTGCTTCCTAAGCTCTCTCACTTGTGTGACCCTCAGGGACT
The DNA here is from genome assembly GCA_013397935.1 of Dasyornis broadbenti. Lineage (NCBI taxonomy): Eukaryota > Metazoa > Chordata > Aves > Passeriformes > Dasyornithidae > Dasyornis > Dasyornis broadbenti. The sequence goes on along the minus strand of VZRN01003896.1, from coordinate 25,771 downwards.
TGGCATGTGTGTAACAGGGTTGCAGTGCGGGAGACACACAAGGAGAAAGAGCCCTGTGCAATAGTTGGTTGAATACGCATCTGCTCATGGGTACAGTTTTACTCATGAGAAAATTTCTCAGCAGCAATACAGCACTTCTGGGAATGATCTGTCCAGCCTTTTATAAATTCAAATTCCAAAGGCTCTGGGCTTGTGTGTATGTGCAGTGGGCAGGCTACGATGGTTACACAGGTCAGTATATCCATACGCTGTGTATCAAGATGCAGAAGGTATCTGGGGTGCTGTGATTGGAACCCCCTCCAGATGGAATGAGGAATGCCCATAAGGGCATGGAGTATGACAGTCCAGCTTTTAGTGTGATCAGCTACAGAAGCAGCAAAGGACACAACATGAGGAGTTCTCATCACAGATTGTAATAAAATTTCTCCTACCAGCTCTCACAGTGAAAAACACCCACTGAGCATGGCAACCCAGGAACACATGTTCAGCCTGGCATGGGAGGCAGTATCTGGTGGGTATCTTGATGGAGATACCCATTTTAGTGGACTTTGGGGAGTAGGGCAGAATGAGAGAACGTCTTGCTCCTTAATAAGCTTGCTCCTCTGTGTTCCTGAGCAGAAGGGAAATTGCAGGCTGTTCACAGGAAAAAGCCTAATGCCGTGTTTCTGTGCAAAATGACAGCCATTGTATGTCACTCCTTTAGAGCAACAAATCATCTACTGTCATGGATTAATAACAGCTAAATGTACACACAGTCAGAGGAGTTCGGGTACTCTTAAGTAATGATGTGTTGTGTAACTCGTATCCAGATATATCCACAGGGGTTCCATTGGCTTCCCATGTCACATCAGCAGCGCCTTGGTAGCTGAGAAATGGCTCTGTGTTGAGGGATGATACCCACCTTCTTCACAAGCTGCCAGGACTGCACTGTGTGTCCTTCAGTGCAGTGCCTTGCTTAAGGAGCAGTGCATGCTCTGAATACTGGGACATGGCAGGACAGGGAATTGCACTTGGGAGAAAAAGGAAACTCTGTTAACAGCTGTTTCCAGGATTAACTGGGACCTGGACCTCTGCTGGAAGTCTGTCCACTCCCTGCCAGATATGAGCCTTCCCAGAATAATGGCTATAGATACCACCACCACTGTGCACCCAGATAATTCCAGGTCAGTAAGCACAGCTCTCAGACCAAGTGTTCCAGCTTCTCTCATAGCATGTTGTGCTGGTTGGCCTGTGAACCCACCACAGAAGCAGCAAGGCATAAAGCTGTTGCTCCAAAAAGACAGTCGTAATTCTGCTATGCATTTTAAACAGGATCAACTCCCCAGGAGCGTGCATTAAGTGAGACAACAGGAAGGTGCAATGTGTTTCACAGCAGAGGCAGGCAAGCTTCTCCCTCCCCATATCTGCTAGAACAGTTTTCTGTTGCATTCCAACCTACAGATTCTGCAAAATTGTACAAAGCATTAAGATGGACCCAAACATCAGAGTTGCCAGTGGTTGGTGTGAGTATAGCAGCACCTTTTCAAAAGGTGCTAGCTTCCGATAGTCTTCAAACCTTCAAGATCCCATATCTCTGTTAATGCCCATTGTTTCTATTCCTGGGTTTGGCTTGGGTTGTTTTGAGTTTGAGTTTTCTTTCATTTTGTTTTTCAGTTGTGAAAGGAATAAATACATCTATACTATTACACATCTGAGCTAGAGAAAAGATGACAGCAAGTTTGCTCATCCAACTGATGGCTCATTATCAGTAGCTGTCAGTTCTGTAGGGCAATGATTGTGCTGCGACATTGGAGATCATTCCCCCAAATATGCTGTAGTTGCATATCAGGTCAGATAGTAACTGTTTATGCAAAGCCTTGAATTCAGTCCTTCTCATGTGTTGGCTTTTCTATGGCCACTTAATGTTACTGAGTGAGGGAAGATGAAGCTTGGCTATTTACCACATCCAGTAGTTGGAGAGTGAAGCAAAAATCAGTGTTCAAGGACATCCTCACTGCTTGTCAGTATTTGAGAGTTAGGGTTTCCTGATCCTCCTTTTGTGATGTTAAACATAGCTTTGTCTTGTAATATATGCTTTTAATTTGTTTGGTCATCTTAAAAGCCATTCTTCATGACAGCTTCATTTTGAATTGTTCTGCTGTAATCAGTGGGTGCAGTTTGTGCCAACTCACTCTACTGTCATCACTTCTTGCCCTGATCTTAACATAAACATTTAAAATACGTAAATTAGAGTGGGAATCTAGAGCAACTAGTTCCAAGGCAGGCATCTGTGTGAGCCTTATCTGGAGTTAGGTGAGAGAGATCCAGCCCTGCTTGACAGAACTGGGTTCCAGGTAAGCTCTGGAGCAATGACTTTGTGTTTTGCTGGTGACAGTAACACTTACCTACCTTTGCTTAGGAAATACTTCTGGATTTTTTCCCCTTGTAGTTTCTAACACATACAAATGGCAGCATTTTCTCACAAAATTTGCTTTCATGAAAGAATTTCTCCTTTCTCCATAGCAGTAATGAACTTGATATTTTGCTATTGTTTTGCTGTTAGATTTTTGCCTGTTTCTATTCTTTTGTCCCTCAATGGCATCAAAGCACTGTGGGCAGGCAGGCAGCAAACACAGGAGTAACTGCTTGGTAGTGGAGCTGTGGGAAGTGCAGGAGTCAGTGCTCAGCAGGAAATAGATGAATAGTTTAAGCTACTTCAATGGTAACTCCGTAAGCCTCAGCAACACAAATCTCGCTGCTGTGTATCTGTAACCTTAGATGACTTTGAGGACTGAACTCTGCAGTCTATGGCTCAGCTCATCTACACAGCACTGCAGTCTTGTGTTATTGATGGCATTTCCTACTTCTATCATCAACATATTCTAATACATCTCCTTAATTTTGTGCTTTGCGAAGATACTACTGTGTGACACAACAATACAACTAACATTGTTCCTGTTCCTTGCCTCCCTTATCACCTTAAAATTCATTACCCACCTTCACATCTCTCCTTTACACCGTGTTTTGCTGCAACGCCTACGAAAATTTGGAAACAGTCTGACTGTGAGTGAGCTGAGAACATTGCCTCACATGCCAAGCTGTACCTTCTCTTTGTTTCCCTGTGCTCCTTCAGCTTGTGACAACCATCTGCCTCCCCACAGATTGTAGGCTCTTTGGGGCAGGACTATTTCTTCCTTCTATAATCTGATGGTACCCAGTCCTGTCACCCCAACAGAGCTGGTAGTTTAGTTACCTTTGTTTTAGGCAAAATTACTTTTGGATTAGCTCTAATTTTTAAGTAATGCACATAATGATTTGCAAGGACATGCTCTCAGATCTAATAACTGTTAAAGTCAAAAAGGCCAGGATTAGTCATACAGTTGTGTGTTGAGGAAGATTTGGTAGTTTGTTTTCTTTATATGGTTTATTTTATTGATTTGCCTGCAGTGACAGCACTTTCTGTTTACTCCTATCCTGCACAAAGGGGTGTAGTGGAAGCTATGGGTATGTTCAGAATCCTGCCCCATATTCCTGCACCCTGGATGCATCTTTAAGGATGATGAATTTTGGAAAGTACTTCTTTAGTTAAATATCTGGATTGTTTTCAAAATTATGACTTCCAAATGTCATATTGTTCGCCAGGTATAGAATGAAAATGGTGTATGCTTTATGGGAAATCCTCTTTTAAAATTCTGTCCCCGTATCAGTATAGAGAGCCTTGAGTAAATCAAGCATAATGGCCCTCAAAGCCAGCAGAAAGTCTTGCTTTAAACCAGTTTATTGTTCAGAAATGTGACTGCAAGTAGGCAGTGCCCTGCAGTGTTCTGCCTGCAATCTGTACCCATCAGGTAGGAGCAATAACTGGGAGACATCAGCCCCAACCCCCTGAGCATATGGTGAGTCACAAGAAACTGATGCCCATCAACATGCACATGTGCCACCTGCCTGAAGTGTCTTGGGGCTGCCAAGAGCCTCCTGTCTGCAGGTGTGCAGCTGCCTTCCCAGGGCTGCTCACCCCAGCCACCCCTGGGGCAGCATTGTCCCCTCCTTGGTGTCACATTCTTGCTCTCACGTTGTCAGTCTCGTGACCTTGACCCAGCAAAGCCAGTAATGTGATTGTGGCAGATTCCTGTAGGAATTGAATGTGGCATCAGAAGAACCACCTGTCTTGCCCCTGCTTTTGCCACCATTGCTTGGGGTCCAGACCATGCCCGTGTGTGGGGCATGGCAGTCGATCAACACGTGCAGGCCAGCATGTGCAGGTCAGCGATAGCAGCACCACCAGCAGGAACCACCAGCAGCAGTTCAAGCAGTTCCCAGTGACACTTGTGTCCTTTCTGCAGGAGACTTTCTGGGGTGACCTGGCTGCACTGGAGGCGAGCCCTGAGGGGGCTGCTCACCTGGGCACCTCCACCACCTCTTCCTGTGGTTTAACTCATGCACCTGAGCTTGCCTCACTCCTCCTTCCCTCTGCTGCAGGATGGCTAAATAGTTTTACAGAAATAGATTAAAAAAAAAAAAAAAAAAAAAAAAAAAACAAAAAAAAAACAAAGAGAGGGGGGGGGGGGGGGGGGCAGAAAAGCTGAGCTAGATATAGGCAATGGACTGCTATGTGTGTGAGAGTCAGGACCTACTAGAATCCAGAGTCTCATGTTCCATAGGCCATTGCTATTCCAGATCCCACAAGGGTCTCAGGTACAATTGATAAGCAGAAGAAAGCAGTATGGGATCCTCTCCTGAAGAGAAATTTCTGATGCTAAAGCTGGTATAGGAAAAGTTGATGTTGCTGCCCTTTTTTCAGGATAAAAATAAATATGTTAGGAATCCTCTGAAAGAGGATTTGTATGATGGGGGACTCATATAATCGTTAAAGCTGGGAAGGACTTCTAAGATCATAACGTCCAGCTGTCAAGAGAAGCAGCTGCCTGTGAAAGAGAACCTAACAAAGTCTGGAGCACACAGAGAAAGTGACAAGTCCAGGAATGATTACTGTCTAAATATTTGAGACATGTGTCTTCGGGTGGACAACAGCACAGGCTTCAAAATCTGCCAGAAGAGCAGGGGCCTGAACCCTGTGTTCTGTGCTTTCCATGCTGCTGGCACTGAGCTGAGGTGGGTGATGCTGTCATGAGAGTCCCTGCTCCGTACTCCGGAGAGGCAAAGACATGCTCACTGGCAGCACGGAAAGGTTTTTGGGGAGTGCCAATCAAGAAAGGCCTTTTAAGGGTGTGGAAAGAATTTATTTCTGTTAGTTGATTCCTGCTGCATTTGGGGAAGCAGCCCTTGCTGGTTCCAAAGGCACTGGATTACAGCAAAGAAATTTGTAACTTCAATACTGATTTCTCCTCCTAATGGAAATAGAGCACAAGGTGGTGAATATTGACAGCTGAGTTCAAAGTATTCCTTGTCTTTAATATTGGGGAGGATGTCAGCATATCACTTGCATTCTTAGCTTCTTGATGCTGGTTAGAAAACACTGTCTCCATCAAGCAGTGAAGGCTTTAGTAGATGCATGAACTGAGTAGTCTGCACAGCAGATGGGTTCCCTCTGTTTGTGCCAAGAGAGGCCTTTGTAGCTTCTCACCCTGTCACCTGCCCAGGAGGGGCACATTCATTTCTGTGTCCTGGTAGTCAGGACTCCATTCTTAGAGGCTTGGACTTCAAAAGGAAAGAGGCAACCCCTCGTTTGATGAAAGTTCTCCTGAAACAGCGTGGGAGAGTTATTCTTTCAGAGTCCTTGGGCAAGTAATTGAGATTTTGGTACACCTGCAATTACAGAAAATATTCTACAATTCAGCTGTGTTGAGTATGGCCGAGAGATTCTTTTTAAAGAGAGCTATGTCAGCCTAAGCATATTCTTTCCTTTCCCTTTTATTTTCCTCACAAAGAAACTTGTTTGGAAAGCTCTCCCTTTCTGAATACCATGTCACTGGAATCTCATTGCCCTTCTCCAAATGGAAAGAGTTACACACAAAATGGCAGAAATTTTGCAGCTCTTGAAACTGATACTTCAGTAAGGAGGTTTTCCTTTGAATGTAGGCAAGACTGGAAATTTAAAAGAAAACCTCAGTGTTCTGTGAATTTCCAGGAAAAGGCAGACTCTGCAGCCTTATCCTTGTCCTGTTCTGGGCAGCAAGCACAGATTCTCTCCTGGTTGTTTCAGAACACTGGCATGGGGTATACGGTGAGAAACAAGAAAAAAGCTTTGACTTTTCATACTACAGGTTTTCATCCTAAATGCCTTTGGGCAGGTACTGAGAGGCTTCCTGTTCACTCCAGTCAGCTCCCACTTTTATGTTGATTGCTTCCTGTTAATACAGTATTTCCTATAGCTAAGGGATACAATGCAAAAGGTTTAACACGAGGTCACTGTGAAAATTGCGTATTATTAAAAAAAGGAACCAACAGATTGACAGGTTCCCAGTCTCTTGCTTTTAGTGCCCAGAAATATTCAAGGCCAAGCAGGATGGGGCTTGGAGGAACCTGGTCTAGTGAAAGGTGTCCCTGCCCATGGCAGAGGAGTTGGAACTAGATGAATTTCAAAGGTCCTTTCCAACCCAAACCATCGATGATGATTCAATGATGATGATTTAGATTGATGCTATAGGATGAGTTAAACTCAAGTTATCTTTTTTTTTTTTTTTTTAATGAGACATAGCACTGTTTGTGCCAGTGGAGGTGGTGTGCTACAAACATGATGCAGTGAAAGGAAAATAAGAACTGCCCAGTGTATGCTATGTTAGCCAGAGCCTCAGAATAAAACAGAAGCATTCCTTTATGTAACATTAATTAGGCATCTGCTGAAAGAAGATGAGTTATGAGAATCCTTGGTAAGTGGTATCATTGTGAAGTACCCGTGGAATATCTAGAATAGAGTATTTCTCCAAGTAGAAACTTGTTTCTGCTCTTCTACATTGGGAATATTTCTCAGATATCTTTAAGCTGCCATAGCAGAGACTAGAGTGGTGCAAGTCAGCACTGATCTCTGGAACACTTGCCATGAAAACTGGTGTGGGCTCAATGTGCACATTGGTGCTATACTGCCTTAAAACACCTTAAACCTGAAGATTTTTACCCTGCATGTTTAGAAATAGGACTGCAGCTGGAATCAAATTCTGCCTTGCTATCTATATTCAAGGTTGCATATATTGAAAATGGAAAAAAAAGACCTTTCTTAGTACAGTCTGTCAATGGACACTCCTAAAAGTTGGAGAAATTAATTTTGTAGATTATATTTTACCATCATTTCTCACATAGTGTGCTACGTGACTGCAGGAATAGAAGTGAATTCAAGCTCACTACAGTGAAAAGAGAGCACAGTTAACAAAAAGTAGTAATAACAATAAGTATCAGATTAGGTATTTTTAGTTTCAAAGAACTAGCAGTACAGAAATGTGTAAGACCGTGCATAACTCTGAGTAAAAGAGAATGCTATCAGAAAAGAAAGTACTTATTTTTAAATGTGCCTCCAAATAGCCCTGTTATATTAGCACATCTTTTCAACTCGGGTCATGGCTGCATTAAGCTTCCTACCCAGTCAGGTCATCCTATGGGTATAAATATATGCTTTAAGTTATATAAACACCATCCAATCCTATTTGCATTGTCACTCTGTGACACAAAATGCTATAATGACCTCCTTTTCCTATGTCCAGTGCTATCTATAAAGCAGGCTTAGGCCCTTTTCTTATTAAGGAGGTCAGCACTCTTAATGAGCTTTAGGCATTCCCAGAGAGTTTTCCAATATTGCAAGACATACCTGGCCCCAGGCAGGACAGTTCCAGCCCTGCCAACACCTAAGTGGTGCAGACAGATCCCATGTGACAGGTTATGCAACTAAGCAGGGCTTTATATACCCCGGGACCTAAAGAATGGAAAGGGCTCGAGGGAAAAGAGCATCAGGTGAGGAAGAAACATTTGCATACTGTGTTTCTTGGGGTGCTTTTGGCATTGTAGAAAGCTCCATTAGGCTTGATCTTCTGTTTCATTAAGAGGTCAACTTGTAAAACATCCCTGGGATTCAGTAATGTTTTGTGTGTTCTAGAATTGTAGGGGCTGAGATTCTACGAAGACTCCAAAATCATGGTTATTCCTCTCCGGAGAATGACACCTGGGTATATAAGGTTGCTGCAGGTATGAAATTTCTGTCCTTTTTTTTCTGCTTTTAATTAATCTTAAAAATACCGGTATTTCTCTTGATCAGGTTGATTTTATTTCAAATTATTGCATGACCAACCCAAGGGAATGCTGATTTCTCACATGTTAACTCACATAACAACCCAAAGAATTAATCGTCTGCTCATAAGCAAATGAATTATGATATTTCTTGATAATTGGTATCATGCTGGAATACCAAATGCAGAATATTTGAAAGGAGTTAATTCTTCTACAGTGCTTAAACAGAAACTGCTTCTCCGTAATTTTCTCTCGCAACGGTTTTGTGTGTTTGGGGCAGTAGGAAAATGCTGATGGAAAGGACACAACTCAGCTGACCCATTCTGTGAAACACTTCAGCCAGCTTCTGTGGCCATGATAAAGAAACCTCAATCAGTATTGACCTCTGGAACACTGTGAAATCAGACTACTGATCATTATATGAAGAAAACAAATAAAAGCATACATAGAAAATATTTTAAATCATCTGAATAATTGAGACTAAAGCAGATATATATATGTATACACATACATATATTTACACCAAAGTAAAACATCTTCCTTATTGTATTCCATATTTTTATATTTACAGAGTATCCATCCTTTCTCTGGAAAATGTCACAGCTCTTAGCACTGTGAACTCCATCCAGAGTCATAGACTGTAGTAGCTGAGACGGGATGGTTGAGGAGTTGAGAGACTGAGCTCAAGATGCTGTGTTTCAGTCCTAGCCATGAATTTCTTTCACACCTCCCTGCATATCTTTTGATATCACCTTACATAGTAATTCTTTTTGGAATTTCTTTTGTCTTTATTTTGAGGCTGAAGTAGCCACAGTCAGGCACATTTACCAAGGTCAGAGCACTCAGCTCTGATTCTTTAAGCTCCATTAAAAAACTAGAATCTGGAAGTAAAAAAAAGGCTCCTTGGAATCCGTTCCTCATGTCAGTGATGCCATGCTTTTCATCCATGGATTGCAAGGGAAAGCATTAAGAAAAAAAAAAAACAAACCAAAAAAAACCCAAAAAAAAAATCATTATTTGAGGCCTAGTAATTATTTCACTTAAAGAAACCAAATGCGGCAACTAGAAAGACATATACTGTGTTTTAACTCAAAGTGCCAATATGTATAGGAATCTTTGGTTTTCTGTCTAGGGACTCGACACAACTGTGTTTCTGCCGCTTCATCAGTATGTCATAGGAACTAGGCAAGCAACAGTAACTTAATTTCTTTTCTGATTGTTATTCAGATAGTAAATAAGTAATTCTTATCTTTACTTTGCTTGGCATTTCCTGCTTTTTCATTGGATTTGACGAAGTGACTGTATTAAACTTCTGTGCTTGGTCTAGTCCTACCTGTGGAGGTCATAAAAGATGTTAGTGATCCCTTATAGTTTTGCTTTCCTGAATTAATAGCTAACATTCCCAGAAGCATCCTGTGTTAGTAGCTAATCTGTGGGAAGGAAGACATCTTTGTTCTTTACAGAATAAGAAAGTTCTTTCTCCTTTATGCCTAAGCCTCTGGAGTTGATTCAACTCTCCCTCTCAGGTAGCCAGAGGGAACCCCATGAAAGTCACCAAAATCATTGAGTAGCAATTGAAAGGAAAATCATATCAGAAATGTGTCCTATCTTTTACCAACTGATAAAAAGGAGGACCTTCCAAATTGTGCAATAGGTTGTGTGAAATGCTCTTCAGCAGAAAGCAGAGTCATAGCCTGTTAAATGGCATGGAGAAGAAAAAAGTGCTTCATAGGCTCCAAAGAGCTTCTTTTGTGTTACACTGACCTGAAATCAGCTAGTAACTTGCCCTGTTTCTCCCTCAGACTCAAGCTGCAGCAAAGATCGTTATGAACCCGTCAGACACAGCGCTGCAACGGGCGGCATTGCTCCTGGGAGTGTTCGGGATCAGTATATCCAGCTACAGCACCCACCAGCTAACTCAAACAAAGAGATTCCCCTCCACCCCTTAAGCTGTGTTAGGATGGGACCCAAGAGGTCGAGGCTTATGTCAGTACTGCTGATGAGTGACTTTTCTGCCTCAGTTACCGGTGTGGAGGTAATGAGACACTTTGCAGCTGTGACTTCTACATGCAAAGTTAAATCGATGGAAGAATTGCAGATTCCTTCAAGAAAGAAGAAAAATAACTGCTATCAGAAGCATTGGGTTTCCAAATAAGACAAACTTTCTGTGAATATAATGGATTTCTTTTGTTATCCAGTGTATACATAGAGATCTAAAGGTATAAAATACAGTTACATTCACAGTAGCTGTAAACAGACCAACGTGGGTGCTGGGCTCTGGGAGCAACGCTGCGTGGCAGCTTTTGCAAATGACTCCAATGCAAAGACTGGCTTTGTAAAGAAGTTAGAAGCAATATATTCCTCATGACAAGGGTTAGAACAAATGAAATTAATCTCCCATAGACTCTTTGCACTGTACATTTGGGTATTAGAGAATTTGTGCACTCTAGCTTTTTCTATTGAATTGTAAACATTTCTTGATGCCTTTTGAGTAGCAATGTTTGTGTGTTGTAACACAAGAGGGTAGCCTTCTGTCACAGCAGGAATGGCCCCAGGCTGCACCAGCCATATGGTGTTGGGAAGGGCCCATGGCTCCAGACCAGATAACTTCATAGCTGTGCAGAAACTCTCTGTTCTAGAAAGTATCAGTAAAAATAATGGGTTGGGTTCCATTGCAGAGTTCAAAATCTGTCTGTATTCTTCTGCAAAGTCAACTCATCCCATAATATACATTCTGATTAAACCAGAAATAGAGTTTGATCTTTTTCCCCTACTTCTCCCTTGTTTTGTTCTCATTTGGTGCAATAGTTTATTCAGGAATGTTCTCTTGCTATTGGTTTGCATTTTTCCAACTGTTTCTTATGTTTTATGTAAACATGGCTTTATAGGCTCTTCTGTGCATATGTTAGCATTTAAAATCCTTTGTTCTTGGTTACTAAATACAAATATTATTTTGGGGTCTTTTTCAGTGTTTCAAATTATTTCATCCATCAACAGTGTTTGTATTCAACCACTAAGGGGCATCCTACACAGATGAATATTTTGAACTCTTCAGATCGCTCATTCCAACATGACAAATCACATATTGAATTAGGATGAAATTTTTACTTTTTAAATTTTTGAATTGTTCTTGTCCTGGTTTCCCTTTTTCTCACCCTCCCTAAGAAATGTCTCTCTTCCCCCCATAACTCTTGTTAAACTGAAGATGATGAGAAAATCAGTGTTTACAAGGTCATTTTTTTTCAATGTGCCAGGTCACAAATTGCCTCCATCTTGTATAGACTTATAAATATATATTTTTAAAAAGTAATAATATTACAAAATATTCCATCTTCTGCCTTAGCCTGTAAGAAATGAAACAAAATAGTTGAACTCCTTGACAAAAGTAAGAATGATACCTCTGCAGAGCATTCAGTCACAGAGACTCACGTTATACAGTGTGACCCCCACCACCACCCTCAGTATGCCATAATTATGGCTTTTTAATCTATTATAGGATTTTTTGGCATCTGCATTTTTGTTAACTAATTTTCTGCTCACATTCAACATGAATGTGAGACCATTAGCTATTTTTCAGGGCCATTACTATGCTAATGCAAGCTCTTTTGTTAGATGAAGAGTAAATACAATAACAACATCATTTTAAGAAGATATACTAAAATAAAACAAATGATGACTTGGCCATTGAGATGTTCCCATTGGAAATTATGCTCATGAGGATGGTATACTTCTTCCATGAGATTTGCTTTGAATAATTTTCAAAGCTTTATTTAGTACCAGTGAAAATGACAGGAGGACAACATAGGCAATAGGCACACTGAATATGGAGAGACTTAATGAAGGTAGGGGCCATAGGGGCATCAGAAAGATACAGTGAAGCACCCAGGAGCTGTGATTGAAATTATTTACAAAACAGACACATCTCAACTTGCTGCTGATGAACTGGGCCTGGGCAGAAAACCACCTTTAGGTGAAAAGCTGGGACTGCATCCAGCAGATGATGTAGGCATTGGTACCTAACCTGTCTGTTCCTGTGGAAACCTACACCCAAAATGTCAGTTTTCTGAAGCAGCTGCCACCTCATGCCAGGCACAACAGACAGCCATGTGCCCTTCCCTTTCACTGCTGTGTCTCCCTGGAAGATCTTCTTTCAGTTTTCCCTTCAGCCAGTTGAGGCTGGTGTGTGTTGAGCACCAAGACATCGAAACCTTGTGGAGGTGGCAACAACATGCCCATCTTCTCATCCTTCCTGTGTCTGGAAGCCCAGCAGTGGACTGGAGGTTGCCCAGAATATGACTGGAAGCTAAAATCCCGTATCTCTTTTTGTCCCACCATTTGTTAGAGCAAACACTCTTTGGCAGAGGAGGGAAAGGCACCTGCACAGGTGCTCCCACAGAGAGGCCCATGGCACCACACCTTCGCTCTTCATGTTCTCCTGAGGAACTGGCATCGTCCCATGGAATCCCGACTCCCAAAGGTGGCTGGCTGGATGAGCCTGTCCCTGCTCTGCACCTGCTACACCAAGGGGCACAAACAAGCAATTAGGACAAGCTAAAGATTTTTCCTAAGTGCCTATAAGCTAACTTTGCCCACTCCCTGCACACAGTGTGCCATGGATTTGGACCTTACCTATGTTTGCCTTGTTTAGAGACATCTAACTCAGGCTCAGTATGTGGCTGGGCTCCCAAAATCTGAGTAGGATACTGCTCCATGCTGCAATTCCCAAACCTGCCTGTGAATTTGCTCTTCAAAGCTCTGAGCATGCCAAACTTCAAGCATATGTTTACATCCTATTGAAGTCAAAGGAGGTTTAAGGAACATCCTTACATCCTTTGCCAGACTGAGGTATTTAATCTTTTCCTTGATCTCCACCAAAGAAGCATTTACATTTTAAATATATTTATACTTTTGTTTATATGGTTTTACTTCAAAAATGTTGGCAATTCATCAACAATTGAATGCTGATGAAAGTCGGAGCCTGGTGAGCTCGGGGAAGTTAATGTTGCATTACTTAGTTTCAAGAGACACCAGCAACGGATTCCATTTGGCATATAAATTGTTATGTTTGAGGACTTACCCTCCAGGAATTACTTTGTACCTTCCCTAGCTTGTAAAAATATTTAAATAGAAGTATTATTTAAGCTAGTAAATATTAGACCTTCTTTACAAATGTACTTTAAAAGCCATTTCAAAAAATTTATTGGATTGGTTTCATTTCTAATATCAGGCAAATAAAGGTTAATATTTCCTGATGCTGAATAATTGTAACTCAACTAATCCACTTCTAGCAGCAGTAACTTTTCTAGTCTGAACTATGTCTTGATATACCAAGTTAATTGTTTTATTCTTTGAGGAGGAATCACAGGAGATTTTATAGTTGTTTGATTTGTATGCTTGAGTCCACCTCCTAACGGCAAGTGAAATGAAAGTATTAAATAACCAGAAATTCAAACATGGTTGTTACTCTCTTCAAATAGATGTAGCATAGTCTGGAGACTTTTTTGCGATAAATGGCATTGCTAGTGAATATCACAGAGCATTCAAGCTCTCTTTCACATCCATGAACTCAGTTATCTAAAGCAGTATTTCTGTCTCCTTCCATCAGGACAGGCAACCAAAGGCAGTCACTCAAGGTAGCACTCATCTACTAGTAAGAGAAGTATAAAATAAAGGGAGTGTCTGACATATTTTTGTGCATCTTCTGGAAATTATGCTTCTGCATCAAAACTACTGCTCTAGACCATTCTTTATCTCTCAAGTCAGAGTTGCAGACTGTGCATCTCCCAATGTATCACAGACTAAGAAGATGAAGTTGAGTTTGCCTTATCAGTCAGTGGGTGCTCAGTCTCTTACGAGGCAGCGGTAATATCATCATGGGGCTGAGCCCCTAATTAATCTATCCAACTGAGAACAGAATGCAAACAAGCTGAGAAACCTTTCCTTTTAGACCATGCATTTTTGCTAGTGCCAGATTCATGGAAGTCTGGCCTCAGCTGATGCTGCTGTAGTGGTAATTGACAAATTAATAAATTAATAAATAAAACTGGAGCATTGATGCTGTGTGGGAGCTTCCTTCCTGGAAAGTTCTGTGTCTGCAGTGCCTTTTCAATGGCAAGTTGTGCCATGGTTTTAGAAAAAGCTGTGTGTTAGTGTTCATTCACTTCCTTGGCTTCAGTGGAACGTGGCCAGTGAGACTTAACTGAGAAATGGTTTTACCTGTGCAGTGCCATGGCACTTCCTTATGAATATATTAGTGATAAAACAAATAAAAGAAGGTATTTATGCTTGTCACATCTTTTCTTACCTTGAATAAGATGCCTTTCCCCCTCTTAGTTATGAGTAGTCAATGACAACACAAAATAACACCCTCAAGCAGTCTTGCCTTTCAAATGACTTGGTTGTTATTCTTCTAGAACTACGCAGTTTAATAAGGAGGCTGAAAGGTAGTTTAATCAAACAGTAGATTAATAAGGTTCCTAAGGCTACATTCACTTCAGCTTTCAACTTAGTGAGTAATCATGAGCTATGGAGTGTCACTGACTTTTAATCAGAGTGCCCCTGCTTCTGCTGTGGGTGTGTTTGTAAGCATAAAAACAGCCCCAAAGGGCCCAGAGCTATTTCTTCCCCTCCTTAGCAGCGTTCTTGCAAGTGACCTTTTTAAGAGCATAAAAACCATTAATCAATACCTTTTCAGAAGGTTTTAGGAACTTCATGTAATCCACAGCACCCCACTGATGAGTTCCATGCTACAAGGGGACTCTGGAGTCAGGGTAGTCAAAGGAGGTGTCTGATGCCAAGCAGGGTGAGGGCTTGAATTAGGTTTCAGTGGGTGCTTCCATGTGTTTCCATTAAGAAATTACAGGTGGGATCCAGCTCAGCTGCCCTAAGAAAAGGAAAGTTTGGCCAAATCTGCTCGTACCCTTAGCCCTCAATAGAGAGCAGAGTGAGGCCCTAGGAAGGCCTCTGCCACCCTGCCCCTGGCAGCAGCCTGAAGGTGCTTTGTGATGAGCTGAAGGAATGCAGATGGTTTTCTTACATGTCAAAGTACTTAGTGTTTGGCGGTCTGCTATTTTTCTGTAATTTTTCTGACCAGGGGAAGGGGCTGTATCTCATTGCTGTTATTTAAACCAGAGTAAGGAAGAAATGCCAAGGCAGAGTTACCCTCCTGCTGAGAAAGATTTCTAATCTTTTTTAAAAAAGCAAATGACAAATTGGTTTGTCCTTCACTCTCTGTTCTTCAGTAATGGATTACAGGAACTTGGAACTCTTGGCCCAGCAGGAATAGTGGCACGTAAAGCCAAAATTGCTGAAAGCTTGAACAAATCGTCACTGGCCAGGAATAGCTCAAACACCGTGTGCCTTCCCTGTCATAGCTGAGCCATGTTCCTTCTAAAAAGTGAGCTCTGTCCCAAGGGAAAAGGAAGCACATCAGGCTGTGCTCTGCTCTGCTCTACCAAGTGCTCTTCAGCTGCACTGTGACAGATCCCCGAGGAGTGGGAGGGCAGGGGAATGGAACCCAAAGCTTTGATCACTATGACGCTCCAATGGCAGAAGAGCCCCTTGGCTGGCTGCTTTTGGGCCAAGGCAACCAGAGTACAGCTGAATCTTTGGTGAGGGTCCACACCTCTGTCCCAATTGCTGTGTCCTGCTCCCAGAGCTGCTTTGTGGTCCCTCTGAAGCTTGTGGAGCTGTGACTGACCCTGTGTGCCTGCCTGTCTGTCTGTCTGTGCACATACGGGGGAGAGTGCAGGAGCAGGCTCTGGTGCTCAGGTGCAGGAGGTGGTGAACTCTGAAGTGGTGTGAGGAGCAATGCCTCACAGCATCAGTGTTTTGTGCAAATCCCTGGCTCTGGCCTGAGTAACCTGCAACCTCCCCTGGGCCTTAGCTTTCATCTGCAGCACAGTGCTGGCAAGAAGCTCCTTCATCAGGTAACTCAGAGTCCCCTATTCAGTCACTTGCCAGTTACCTCCTGTTCCTTAGCCCCAGAGCTCACCTGAGGGATGCTTTATCCCCAGCTGAATTCAACTGTTAATTTGATAGCATAGAATCAAGAGGAGAAACTAAATAAACACCGTGAATGTTTGCCCTGAGAAGGCATCTGCAATGGTTTTTACCACTTTCCACCTTATTTTCAATTTTCCCATTAAAATTCTGCTGTTGCATGAGTGTTCCTGCATCTTCCTGCTTTGCCTTGCCAAGCAGAAAGGTCCCAAGGCCTCAGCTGACCCCATCTTGCAGAACTGCATGGGATGGGAAGAGAGGCATCACTCAGCAAACAAGAGAAGCAGAACCAGCATCCCTCCCACCGGGTGGGAGGGGCTGTAAATCTCGGCTGGGGTCATGCAGTGAGCCTGGGACCACACTGAGCTCAGGGTGGCTTTAATGAGCCAACACTGCCACAATCATCGAGCAAACCTGGCAACTCACCCACGCTCTGGGTAGCTGTGGTTTAGCTGTGCAACTGTCTCAGTTCAGGTTTGTGTCAAAGTGACAGGAGGATGAATGTAAAGAAACTCACTTTCAGTGGGTCACTAGCAGACTTTTTGGTTGTTTCTTTTTAAATCATACAGTCTGAATTCCACTTCATAGTTGCTCTCCCACATTAATTAGTTCCTTGCTGAGCAGTGCTTTAAAAAGCCCAGAGTTTGCTTGAAGATATCAACACTGGAGTATGATTCTGCACCTTTATTTCACTAAACTTTTGTCACTACATATTAAATATTCACCCTGAGTTATTTCCATAGATTCTGTTCATAGTGAGTAAAAAAAATTAACACCTCCATTAAAAATTAATCTCCTTCAGGAGGCGTCTAGAAGAGGTAGGCCAGCTCCTCATCTAATGAGTGCCTCTCTCCATACTGACAAGGGGCTGGACATCTTACTGTCAGAAATCTCAAGGTAGTGAAGACAAATCATCTCTATCTCTACAAAAACATTCTGTTCCAATAACAGCAGTTTCCCATTAGAGACAGACACTCAGACAGATAGCAAATTCAGAGGCACAATTTCCAGACTCTCAGCTTCGTTCGGAGGGAGTCACTGAACTGCAGGATGCTGGCCCTGGGACCAGGACAGCTGAGCCTGGGCACTGATCAGCCCCACTGTGGCTCACCTCTCATTTGGAGGCACCTGGAAACCTCAGAGAGCTGAAGCAGCACTGAGTAGGGGCAAGCTTGCACTGGAGAGGTGGATGGATGTACCGGTGCCTGCCAAGTACCAGGGCTGACTAGCGTTTATGAAAGGAGGCAGTGAAGATGCCGGGTCCGAGCATCCTCACGGGAAGTAAAAGGTCATGAAGGGCGTTCTGTATTTGCTCTGGAGATGAAGTCCTTGCCACCACGTGTGCACTGTCATTGGGCTACAGCAGCAGCCACTGGACAGGAGTTTGGCACGAATCTACTGACCATCCTCCCCGAAAGCAGCAGGATGCCCTCTGCAGAAAGAACAGCTTCCAGGCACCCAGAACACTGCAACAGCACTGAAGGATCCACCATGAGGCCTGTTCACAATACCACCCGCTCCTGCCCTCCATCTTCGCATTACAGAACAGGGACCTCAGTCTGGTCACTCTTGTGCCTTCCAACACCACCTGTCTTGGCGGGCCTTTCAGGGAAATGATCCTCAGCTGTAATGAATTCATGAGAGACAGCTCACCTTCTGCTCCCCCTGAAACAAAGGGATGGCCACTGCCTCCAGGCCACAAGCTGGAGGTGGATTGAGGGCCAGGGTGAAGCCTGGTGGCCATCAGAGCCATCTCCCAGCCCAGGACATGAGTTGTGGCCAAATCAGGAGGTGCCCAAGTGCTGCAGCAACCCCATGGAGGCCACTTAATTGATTAATTTCAACTGGCATACAAATGCAATTTAACAAGTTGCACAGTCTTTTATGTAAGCTAGGAGGGAACAGCAGAAAATTAATAATTTCTGGGTGAGAACTGTAAACAGCAAACAACAAAAAAAAAAAAAAAACAGCAAATCTCAAACAAACAAGCAAAAAGGAATCTGCAGCTCAAATCTGTGCAGTTCTATGTAAAATATGCTTTGAATACTGTCCTGAGCCTTATTTAGTTCATCACTATTTTGCTACCTGAGCAACTTGTACACTAACTGACATAAAATATTTGAGGTATTTAAACTAGGATTGCAATTACTTTAGGTCCTTCCCATTGTCACTGGAGAAAAATAAACGCTATTCAGTTCTTGGGCGAGCCTGTCCACCCTCCAGAGGCACACATTTCTTTCCACTGATTATGGAGAGAGCCTACTGTGCCTGTGCTCCTAATTTAGGTGTCTCATTTATTTTTCCATAGCTAGCTAGGATGAATTCAAGCCAAAATCAATCCACTTAAGAGTCAAAGCTCCCACTGCCAAAGGTCAAATAACTTGCTCTTTCAGCAAATGAAAACCATGGCTCAACACTTGGTTTTCCCAAGGAACAAAGCCGCACTCAGTCATGAACAGCATCACAGAATTCCAGAATGGTTTGGGTGGGAAGGGGCCTTTGAGTTAAAGCTTCACTGTCAACCCTGAGATTTGATTAAAAAGTGAGTTGTGCTGTACCTTGATCATCATGGTTCTTTTAAAGCTGGACTTCCTGTACTCATTGTAGTCTAACAGCCCTTTAAATGAAACATTCTTCTGCCAATACCTGAACTAAAGTATTATTTCCCCTAACACAATGTTTAACATAGAATGTTACTGGTTATTACATTCTTTAATCCCAGGGACTGCTGAGAAGTTCTCAATAAATAATAATTTTCATTTATTTTCAACACAGGCATCTATAAGTAATTGTGTAATATCGCTGAGGCTGAATTATCTGCAGATTTCTGTTGCACTGTAAATAAAGTACTGTATGTGCTTTGCCCTCTCTGGTCTGAACTGGTGCCAAGGACTTGAAATCATCCACTTCACTGAGAGAGGATGAAAAAAGGAGAGCAAATGTGGACAGCAGGGCTCAAGTTTTACATTAGAGTCCAATTAGAGACTCAAGCAGTTGTTTCAGTTCCTCACCTGCAACAGGCAGGTAACAATATTTCCTTTTTCTCACTTTTCTGCTCGCCCATGGCAGCAGGAGAGGGGCTGGTGGCTGCCCTCCCCATGTAGGCAGTGTCCCCATGCAGGCGACATGTTCTCTCGGTGCCGGACTCTGATGGACCACAGCCCTCTCTGTTCCCTGAGGAAACTTGCTTAGGAGGATTTTAGGATTTGGCTGAAGGAGTCTCAGAGTCATTAGTGGTTATAGCTGAGGTTCCTGAAGGATGGGGGAGGTCCCAGAAGACTGAAAAAAGGGCAAAAATCTTTCAGATGGAAAAGCCTAGGATCACCACTCAGTAGTGCTCAAAAGCCACTCAACAGTACTTGACAAATAATTAGAGCTATCCACAAACCCACAAGAAAATAAGAGGATAAAAAGCAGCAAATGTGTTTACCAGGAATAAATCATGTGCAACCAACCTAGTTTCCCTCTTAGACAACATTATAAGGTGAGCAAGCATTGTAACGTAGGTGGCAAATGACATTCTCACATGCAAGCTGGGGGAAAACACTCTTAAATGAACCTCAGTAATGAGATTACAGGCCTTGTTCAAAAACCTGCAAAGAATGAAGAGCATTATTTGAGTGTCTGGGAAAAAAGGTATAGAATGGGCTGCTGCACACTGCTGTGAACGGGGGCTGCCTGATATTTTTACTAATGACTCACATTATGTGAGTGGGAATGCATAAAACATCAGCCTCGGAAGGTCTGAGGGTGCCGAAAGACAGGAGCAGAATTCACAACGAACTAAAATCTGCAAAGTGCTCTAAGGCCGGCAGTGGGATTCAAGAGGGACAAGCACAAAAACCTGATGCTTTGGCAAAAGCATCAGTGGTGTGAACACTGGATGAGGAGCAAGGCAGGGGCAATGGAGTGAATCACAGCACTAGGCAGCAGAGTCAAATGCTTGCAGGGGTGGGAAGTAACGCTGTGGGGATGTCAAGAGAGGGGGTGCAAGCTGGAAGGTGTGTGAAGGAGTCCTCTTGCTTTGTTCATTGCTGGTGAAGGCCCAGCAAAACTGCTGTTTCCCATTTTGGACACCACCCTTCAGGGAGGATGTGCACCAAGTGAAGAGACCTCAGAAGAAAGATACAAAAATAAGAAGTGCAGAAAATGTGACCTGCACATTCAGAAAGACTGAACAAACTGGTAGCCTGGAAAGGGGAAGACTGATAAATGCTACAGACCTGACCATCTCCCCAGCAGCCCTTGTGGCAGACACTGTGCCTGTAGAAGGCACCTCTGCTGACCCACAAAAAGCAGGTGTTCTTTCTCGCTGACCTTCCTGTAACGCTCTGTGTCACAGCACTTTGCAAAGCCAAGGCCACCCTGCTTGGTAACGCCTTCGTGGGTGCATAATACACACTCTGTGCCACAAAGTTATGCTGGAGACAGCTGGTCTGAACAGGAAGCTCAGTGCTCAGTTATCCTGGAACCGGCCAACACACCAACCAACACTTGACACTGCAGGATCACCAGAGGGAGCATGCCACCAAATATGCAGGTAGGGATGAGCCATCCCAGAATTTCTCTGTCCCACCAGTCGGCATCCAGGAACACAGATGTGCATGGCTGCACTGCCATGTGCTTTCAAGGGTTGTCTGGAAATCGGTATTTTGTTTTCAGTTTTATTGAGTAAAAGATGTTCCAGCAAAGTTGATCTCTTGCTGTTCTGCCCTCTCTGACTGGGAAAGGGTCCATAATATTGGGAGGGGGAGAAAAGAAAGCTTGGCTTAGATTTGTAAAGGCACTGATGCCAAAGTCATGACTTTGAGGTGCCTTTCTTTAGGTACCAAAATGTTCAACCTCATGGAAATGAGCTGTACCCTGCCAGGAGAGTAACCTGTGCTCCCCACAGTGCCAGGGGGAAGAAGAGAGGCTGCAGAGCAGCTCAGCAAGTCTGCAGGATACTACCTCCTGCTGAAGCAGCTACTCCAAAATATATCAGCTTCCATCAGTACTTGGATAGTCCTGGACATTTAGGACCCATCAGCCAGTGGAAATGTCTTCTCAACACATGCATCTTGAATCAGCTGGTGCCTCTGGATGTACAGCTGGAGGAGAGCAGACAGTGCCTTCAACCCCAAGAGTTCAGTAGTCAAAGCACCTGTCTCAGGTGGATGTGGCACCAAACTCATCTCCAGGAGCACTGTGTCCCCAGCCCTGTCCCAGCCCCAAAAGGTGCCCCCACAAGCAGGTATGGGCATGAGGCAGGTCCCCGCTGTGGGACAGCTGGGCATAAGAACACCAAGGGAACAGGAGCAGGACCAGAAGCATGGCTGTAGGTGAACAGCTAGCTGGGAAAGCAGGACAAAATCTTTAAACCACAGACCTCTCAGCATCTGCCTTGCTCTTCCCGTGGCTCCCCAGCCAAATATAATTAACCACTGAGAACAGACTGACTGAACTTCAGCATGAGTATTGTATCAAAAGTCATCAATTCTCCTTCCCATTATGATTTCTGAGACAGAGCCATGATCTTGTCTGTGCTCTGTAGAATATGGTTTGCAAGTGGTAAACAACCTCAATTACCTCCAGTGCCATACCTGTCAGACACCCAAGCGAGCCACACACAGCAGGATTGTTCAGCTTGGCAAATCTGGTGGATGGAGGCAGAGGTCTCATGCCTACACTCACCTCCCCCTGTCCCAAAGACGTGGGTTGCTGGACCCATGACAAGTCTTCAGCATTGGACATCCGGTCTCATAGGTCACAGCTGCACATCCACACATGAAGCCCTCCCCTGAGGGACTTCAGGGACATCTCTGTGGTATGAGCCCTACTTTGCCCTGTTGACCAGAAGGTGAAGATGGCCCAGTTTTGGTGCAGGAGCCCAGCTTCAGGTACATAGGTGTCGTCATTTAACACTGGCCAAATGCCAGGCACCCATGACAGCCACTCACTCACTCTCCCCTGCCACAGCTGGTCACAGGAAAAAAATTTTAACAAAGTCAAGATGAGTCAAGATATGAGACAGAGCCATGATCTTGTCTGTGCTCTGTAGAATATGGTTTGCAAGTGGTAAACAACCTCAATTATCTCCAGTGCCATACCCGTCAGACAACCAAGCGAGTCACACACAGCAGGAGAAAACACTCCAAGGGCAAAACAGGTTCAACTTGGAAATATAAATTGAATTTATTACTAACAGAGTCAGAGGAGGATAATGAGAAGTAAAATAAGCCCTTAAAGACACCTTTTTCCCCCACCCCCTCCCTCCTTCCCACTGACAGTGCAGGGAGATAGGGCATGGGGGTTTTGGTCAGTTGGTCACCAGAGATCTTCCACTGCTCAGGGAGAGGAATCCTTCTCCTGCTGCACCACGGGATCCCTCCCGCAGGAGACAGTTCTCTGTGAACTCCTCTAAGCATGGGTCCACTCCCACGAGCAGCAGTCACCCCAAAACTGCTGCAACGTGAATCCCTCCCACAGGCAGACAGTCCTCCCAAAACTGCTGTGGCATGGGTCACTATTCCACAGNGACCCCATGGGCTGCAGGGGCACAGCTGCTCCACCATGGTCTTCACCACGGCCTGCAGAGGAATCTCGGCTCTGGCACCTGGAGCACCTCCTCCCCTTCCTTCTCCATTGACCTTGGTGTCTCCATGTTGTTTTCCTCACATGTTCTCACCTTCTCCTCTTCTCTGGCTAGAAAAAACTGTGTTCCCACTTTGTTTTAATTTTCTTCTTTAATATGTTATCACAGAGGTGTAACCAACTTCTCTAACTGGCCCAGGCTTGGCCAGTGGCATGTCCATCATCTTCAGGGCTATCAGGGATTGGCTCTGCTGGACATGATGGAAGCTTCTGGCAGCTTCTCACAGAAGCCACCTCTGTGGCCCCCGCCGCTACCAAAAACCAGGCCAAGGAAAACCAACACAATAGGATATTCATGCTTCTGATACCTGACACACCAAGTGGGAGGAGGAAAGCTGTCTCTGATCTGTAACATAGCCGCTGTGCTATAAAACTTCATAAACAGTGCACCCAGATGTTCTTTTTTAGGTAAAAGAATAATAATTTTACGCAAATATTTGTTGTTTTCAGTACTGTTTTTCTTCCCATTCTGGAGACTTCATTCTTACCACCTGTCCATCTTATGCCCAGTTCTAGTGTTCGGTTTGAAATATATGTGATTTCTATTGTTATTCTCATTGTTGCACATGGTCCAATTCACTAGTCTGATTTTCTTTTCTGTATCAAATATTCAATATCATGCAACCCAAATAATAGTTTATATGCCTAAGGTAAAGTTGATTCAATAGCATAAATCCCTGGTTTATTTTTAGGAGTGAAGCTTTTATTTCATATTCTATTGATCATCAAGAGACAAAATGTTATTGCAGGTTTCCTCTAAACTATTCCTATAGCACCAGTGTGGGGGAAGCACAAAGAACAATTTCGAAGAGAAATTATATTTCTTTCTTAAATTTATATGCAAGTAAAAAGAAGGATAAAAATACTTAAGTGAAAAGATCCATTTTTCTGTTAATCTCATATTGAATTATAGCTCTTCATGGTGATCAGCTCTAGAAGACTCAATAGATTGGGCAAACATCAGACCAAAACTGTCTTTAACAGCTTTTGGCCCGCTTTTGCAGTTGGACATGCAGAGGGGTAAAGCAGTTGCTGTCACAACTGACATCATTTTATCCTATCTGACTATCTGCAAAAGCCAGCCAATGCCCTTGTCCTGGTAAAGGTAATTTCCTCTGTGCAAGCCCTCACCAAAACATAAAGCCAGTATAAATGAGCACTCTGAGTGAGTACACCCATGCTGCAGCCAGCAGCATGCCAGGAAAGAAAGCGGGTCTGGAGCTCAGCATGTCCTTAGGATGTATTTTAATTCCCCGTACATCATCTTTCCATGTTGCTCCAGTGAGGCTCTTCTGAAAAATTATGTTCATGGTTCATTTTAAGTATTCTCTGGTGCCTCATAACCTTGTTCTTTGAAACAGCTCAATCTGAATATCTATCATTGAAAGGTATTTGAGGGCAGATTTCCAGATAAGATCCTAAACTATCCCTGTAACATGTATGTGTTCACAAATCCACCTGTGCAAATTCCTGCATTAAAAGAAAAAAAAAAGTTTTTAATGCACAATTATTTTTGCCATATCAGGAAACTTTCCAAAGGCAGGAACAAGTGAGGATTTGGTCAACCCCTTGCATCTGTGCTTATAAGATAAAGGAAGAAGTGGAAGAGAGCAAAGTCCTGAAAATGAGAATAAATCACCTCTTAGCTCCAGCTGCTTATCCTTTTAAGCCCCAGGAAAATTGTAGTGTTAGCAAATTTAACTTTTCCTCCTTTCAACAAGGGATGAGGTATTTTCTTCTTTGGGAGCCTGCCTGGGTGTGACTGCCATTTACCAGCTAAGCACACAACGAGGCTGAGTGGTTTAGACAAATGAATCATCTTTCTAACAATGCTAAAAAAATGCCTCATCCGTGGAACATCTTATGAGGAATACGGTAATATCTGTCACTTTGACACCACTCTAAATATCTTTAAAGAAGGCAGAGGCTATCAAATCGATTCAAAAGCTCCTGGGTGAGGCTCCTTCTGGTGTGCTGTGATCTCCCACTCCAATTCCACACATAACACATCCTGCTTGCTAACGTGCCTGCGGAGGGCATACGGTGGAACACACGGGGTTACTGCAGCCATAGGAAATGCTGGGGACAAATGAGAGGGCCAGGCTTTTTGTAGTGCCCCAGTTTGCTCCTTTACAATATATAGAATCAGAAATTGAACCAAGGCTACAGGGTGTGGGGAGCAGCTTTGCAAATCCCATCCAAACACAAGTGCCATAGACCAAAGCCTGCTCCATAGAGTGGGTAGAATAGGGGATTTCTCTGGTGGATTTGCACCTGAAGTTCTTCTGTGTACAAAAGCAGAGGGTGTGTGTTGGACCTTTGCTTCACTCTGGGCCTTCATTCCAATTTTGGACATTTTGATTTAGTATATCTAGCTAAGTCCTGATTTAAGTGCATATGCTTACATCACCAATATGTTTCTTTAATGCTTTAATATTTCTGACAGTTCAGATATCTTCTTCTGTAATGTCCCTCATGGATGCACAAGTCTTACAAAATTCCTCTGTGTTGAAGTAACTCGTGAACTAAAAGGAGGTTACTTGGGACAACATAAAAAGTCTCAGGTCCTGCAGTAAGACACCACATCTCCATTAAAGTTTTCCCGGCAAGGAACCTTCTTTTGCCAGAACTGCACTGTACAACCATGCTTAAGAATGACAGTCCCCAGCAAGACTCACTGGCACCAATGCGTGCCAAACTCATGTTACTAAAACGCCAGGTGAGAGATGTTTCTTGCTATATTATGGCTGGGACTGCCTGCAAACGCACACATACCCTCACTGTGTGTCCTGGGTACTGCAGCTCCACCACGGGGTTGACCACAGGCTCACTTGTGCCGTTCCTGCTGCCAGAGAAGCGTCCTCCTTTTATAGACACCCTACAACATCACTGGGAGATTTTGGTGTATGTTCAGGGAGAAGAGCCAGAATGGCACCCACCACCACCCCACAGCTGTCACAGTTTGAGCCTGGCCTAATGCCAG
>VZRN01003894.1:84437-112576 GCA_013397935.1 Dasyornis broadbenti | reverse complement strand
CAATTCTCCTTTTCTCCTAAAAATCAGGCTTCTTTTCTCCAAAAAATCCGGGTATTTTTTCATAAACAAATCCACCTTTTTACCCCAAAATCCCCTTTTCCTCCCCAAAACTCAACTTGGATTCCTCCCAAAATCTTCCCGGGAAGCCAAAATTCCCTTTTTTCCCCAACAAGACCCAAAATATCCACATTTTCCCCACAAATCCAACTTTTTTATTCAAAAATCCGCCTTTTTTTCTCCCCAAAATCGCCTTTTGTTCCCTCCAAATTCACTTTGGAAGCCCAAAATTCCCCCAGTTCCCCCTAAAATCTCACTGGCAATCCTGTCTTCCACAGCGGCAGGAGGGGCTGTCAGGTTCACAGAATAAAATTCCAGCCCAAATTCCCAAATTCCATCTTTTTCCTCAAAAATTCACACTTGTCCTAAAAAAATACCCTTTCTTTTCCCCCAAAAAATCCTTTTTCTAAAAATGCTTCTTAACAATCACTCTATTGCCAGGCACTTTCCAACTCAAAATGCTGCCCTGCATCTGTCTGTGCTTTCTGCTCATTTGTCACCTCCTTTGCTGCTGTCACACCACATACTTTTTGGAGCTGCCTCGTGTTTCTACACTGCATCACACCTGCTGTGCATTGCTGTGTTGAGCTCCGGCGCTCTAGAAAGAATGAAAACGCACTCCTTACTGGCACCGCTCAGCACTGCTTTTCCTGGGGCTCTGCTTTCTTGTCAGGAGCTCGACTTTGCTTTTCAGGCTGCTGTGGCAGTGTTTTCTACAAAGCTTCATCATGGCTTCTCTTCTGTGCTTCCTCTCTTATGGGACATGCAGCCCTGTCTTACACCGCTGCGCATGGAATGCCAGAAGGTCTTGGCTGGCTTCCCGGCCCCTCCTCAAATGCAGAAAGAAATGAGAGCCCTGCTTGGAGCATAGGAGAGAATATTATTGCTCCAAAAGCTGCCTGAGGAAGGTAAGTGCTCAGCCCACATGGAGCAGCTGTGGCAGGCCAACGGATGAGCTGCATGCCTCAGCTCCCGACAAAGAGATGCATGGAGCGACTGCAGTCGTAACTTCAGAATATCAAGCAAATTTGGGGAGAAAAAGCCAGCCTTAAGGAATCTGTAGGGTACACCTGATGTCCAAAATTAAGGCTACACCAGCTGTCCAGAATTACAGGCTAGATCTGATTTTCAGAATGCAGGGTAGACCTCATTTTCGAAATTAAGGATAAACCAGATGTCCAGAATTATAGGGTAGACCTGATGTCCGAGACTGGGGAGGCGGGTAGACCCATTTCCGGGATGCGGGATAGACCTGAAGTCCAAAAATGAGTGACCTGATGGCCCGATTATAGGGTAGACCAGATGTCCGGAACCATGTGGTAGACCTGATGACCACAGTAAAGGGTAGACCAGATGTCCGGAATTATAGGGTAGACTTGAGGGCTGGCGTGCAGGGTAGGTCTGACATGAAGTCTGGGGTAGACCTGATGTACGGAATGGTAGGGTAGACCTGATCTCCAAAATTAGGATTTGACCTGATCCGCGGAATTCTAGAGTAGACCAGATGACCAAAAAAACGGGTAGACCTGATGTCTGTAATTGCGGGGTAGACCAGATGTCCAAAATTACGGGTAGCCATGATAGCTCGCAGCTAGGGTAGACCTGATGTCCGGAACTGAGGGGTAGACGAGATAGCCAAAAGTAAGGGTAGACCTGATGTCCAAGATTAAGGCTAGACTAGATGTCCCGATTTTTAAATTAGACGTTCATGCCCAAAATTGTCGGGTAGACTTGTTGCCCGGAATCAGGATAGACCTGATGCCCAAAAGCCTGGGGTAGACGTGCTCGCCCGAACACAGGGTAGACCTGATGTCCAGACTGCTGGACAGACCAGATATCCAAAATGATAGGGTAGACTTGATAGAGGAGTAACCCCAATCCCAAATCTGCTCCCCAGACACCCTCCTGGGTGCCCCCATCCCCTCCCAAATCCCCCTGAGACATCCAGGAAGCCCCAGGGACCCCTCCCCGCTCATCTGGCCACCCCTGACACCCCAAGGGACCCCCTTGGGTCATCCCCCCATTAGCAAGCTAAGCAGGGTCTGCCCTGGGCAGGGCCTGGATGGCTGACCCCAACCCCAAATTTCTCCCCCTGGAACCCTCTGGGTGCTCCCATCCCTGCCCAAGCCCCCCTGAGACCCCTAGGGAACCCTTCCCATTCATCGGGGTGTAGACCCCCAATATCCCCTCAAACANAATGCCCCCAATTTCCACAAAATCTCCCCAAATTCTCTTTTTTTTCCTCCCAGGTGATGCCAGACCCTCCCAACACACCTCCCACCTCCCAAAGTGGTGTCTCTCCAGGTGCACCCCCCGAAATCTCCCAAGTTCCCCTGGAATTCCCCCCAAATTGCCAAAATCCTGCCCCAAAAACCCCAAAGTCCCCTTCAAACCCCAAAATTCCCGCTCAAATACTCCCCAAATCCTTTAGATTTCCACCCCCCCCTCCAAATTCCCCTTAAAACTCCACTAAAATCCCTCCAGACCCCCCAAAATCTCCAGGCTCTCCAGGGGTCCCCGGAGGGGAAAAAATGAGGAGAAAGCAGGAAAACACTGCTCCAGGAAAACCTGCAATGGCTAAAAGAATGGGAATTTTGGGAAAAATTGGGAAAAAATGGGGGGAAAAGCAGGAAAAAATTGCTGCAGGGCAAGCAGGACTGGGTAAAATTTGGGATAAAAAATGTGGAAAACGCAGGAAAAAAACCGCTCCAGGAAAACCTGGAAGTACGGCCAGAGAAATGGGGATCTTGGGGAAAAATGAAGGGGGAAGATCAGGGTTAAAGGGGGTTTCTTTACACTGCTTTGTACTGCTTGGTTACTGGAAGGGAGTGGGACAAAGCGGGACAAAGCAGGAGGGGATTTGCAGGGGGTTTGAGGGCACTAGAGCGGTGAAAACTTGGGAAAAGCCCGGGTTAAATGCTGCTGCTTGTACTGTTTTGTACAGGTTTGGGAGTGAGAGTTACTGGGAAGGACTGGGATGGAACTGGAACAAACTGGGAGGCAACTGGGACATCAGCGATGAAGAAGAAGAAGGTGAAATTTCACGTGTTTAGGCATAGGCTGCCCAGAATACTTTACTTCTGCTCTTTCAGGGGTAAATAAAAACAGAATGCTCATGGAATTGCTTCTCAGCCAGCACAGAGCGATAGAGAGTGGTTACGACGTGGTGCTGCAGGTTGCCTTTGGAAATTCCTGGGGAAGGTGGGGTGGAAATTGGCCCTGGAGACTAAAGCCGTACAATTGGGGGCTGCTTAGCGTCAGAAGCACCTCGGAGACGATGGAGGTGGTCCGATGATGCGGTGGGACCCGATGCCGAAGTAAGAGTGCTGGATGGTCGCATGCTGCCGATGAAGGGCACGACTTGTCCTGTGGAGAGAGAAGGTGGAGCTCAGTCTCGGAGCTGCGGGAATTCAACAAGCGACTGAGCCTGTGCAGCCAGTGCCTTGCCCAAGTAGCCTGGGGGTTTCTCCAGCTCCAAGCGGAGCGCAGGCCGCACTGGATGCTGAGGAGTTGAAGGAGTGTTGGATAAATTCTCCAAATGGTACCACTGAGTGAGTGTTGGATAAATTCTCCAATTCTCTTGGTTGAGTGCTGGGTTAGAAATGTACTCTGCCTGCTGAGTTTTTTCTCTTGGGGACTACAGATGCCTGTCCATCGCTTTGCATAAGTGCCTGCGGACAAACACGATCCCCGACAGGGAGCCTCAGCGGCGATGCAGGCACCTTCATCTGCCCCAATGTTCTATGAATAAAGACTGTAATTCAGCGTTAGCGTCAGTGTGAGTCCTTCAGAGATGCTGGCCGTTGCCAGCAGCAGCTAACATACTGAAAAAGGGACATCTGTCTGCGGGCTCCTAAAGTAGGAGGACTCGCTGACGGCTCCACCTTCCGGAAAAAATTCCCCGTCCCGGTCGCATATTCCGCTTCGATGTCCCACATTGTCGGTCCCATTCCCTGTCCTGGTTCCGTCTTTCCATTCGATATCCCACATTACCGGTGCTGGTGCCGGATTGGCATTCAATGTCCCACACTCCCGGTCCCATTCCCTGTCCCGGTGCCGCACTCGCATTCGATATCTCGCATTGCCGGTCCCACGCCTGGCGCCGTATTGGCTTTCGATATCCCGCATTGCTGGTCCCACGCCCAGTCCCTGTTCCCTCTCACCGGACGCCGCTGCCCTCGCCCCAGCCCCGTTGCAGCCTGACGTGAGCGTGAGCAGGCCGCACTCGTCGCGGCTACAAGTGAAGGCGCACGAGAGCGCTCCGCTCCGAATAACGGCGCCTACCAGGTGCCACAAATGACGGCACGCCCGCTCTATTATTTGCAGAACCCTGCCCCTTTCCGCGCCCCCAAACCGCCACGCGCCTGCCACTTTGTTTGCATAACCCCGCCCTTTTCCACACCTGCAGGGTGCTGCAAGAACCCACCTCTTTATTTGCATAATCCCGCCTTTTCCCACGCCCCTAAGCTGCTGCACACCCGCTACCTTATTTGCACTACCTCGCCCAGCAGTACCCACCTTTTTATTTGCATACCCACGCCCTTTTCCACGCCCCCAAGGCGCCGCACACCCGCCTCTTCGTTTGCCTAACCCCGCCCTTTTCCATGCCCCCAAAGCGCGCTGCGGACACTTCTTTATTTGCAAAGCGCACCATGTTGGCTGCGAAGGCGGAAGTGAGGGCATGACGGCGCATGGCTAGCCGCCCTCACTGCCCCCCAGCCGCTCCTCAGGACGCGGCGCCGTTTTGGATCCACCGCCCTCCCTGACCTAGCAACGGTGGGCGACCCCACCGCAACAATTTCGGGGTGCCCAAGAGACCCACGAAAATCCCCAAAATCACCCCCGAATTCGGGAGGGGGTCGAGGGCTTCCGCACCCTCAAACCCACCCGGAGACACACACCGCTCCCCCCCCATCCCAAAATCCTCCCAGATTTGTGGTGGTTTAAAGGGCCCCCCCCCCAGCCTCAAAACTCACAGGCATTTGGGGGTCCAAAGAGGTTCAGAAGACCCAAAAGCCGCCCTAAATTTGGGGGTCTGAAGAGGCGCCCCCAGACCCCCTAAACGTTCCTAAAACACCCATATTCCCGTTCGGTATCCCGCACTCCCAGTCCCATCCCCGGCCACAGTCCCTGTCCCCTCTCACTGGACACCGCCGCCATTGCCCTAGCCGCGCCACAGCCTAACGTGACCGGGAAAACACCGCGCTGGCCCCGGCCGCGGGAGCCCGCATGTCACAACTGTGCTCCGTTATTTCCATAACACTGCCTGCGAGCGCCTAGAAATCACGCACCCACTCAATTATTTGCGTAACCGCGCCCAGCAGTGGCCACCCTTTTTAACTGCATAACCCCACCGTTTTACTCCCACAATTCACCGCGCAGTCGTGTCCTTATTTGCATAAGCTCACCCACAAAACACCGCGCACAGAGGCACCTTTTATTTGCATAACCCCACCCTTTCACTCCCACAATGGACTGCGTGATACCGTATTCGCATAATCTCACCGCGATTGATTTTTGCATAATATCGCCCTCTCCCTCCCTCTCTCCCTCTCGCTCCCAAGTATCGCGAGATTTTGCTCTTCGATTTGCATAACCTCGGCCATTGCTGGCGCTTGCCGCTTCCCGTCGTTTATACTTCCCACTTCCCTCCCAGTGCTCCCACTGCGAGCGATACTGGGGGATGTCGTGCTCCCAATTCTCCCAGCATCACTCCCAGTGCCGTGCGGGGCGGCTTTGGGGACCCCCACCTAGGGCACAGCGCAGCTGCTTTGGGGTGTTGGCACCTGCCCAACCCGGGGTGGAAAGGGAGAAGCAGCGGGAGGAAGAGGAGGAGCAGGGAAAGGAAGGAGAGAGNTATCGGTTTGGGGCTCTCCGGGAGAGCCCCGGGAGCCTGGAGGGGTGGGGGAGGCTGGAGACGAGCGGCGTCCGAGTCACCCAAGGCTGAAAGGGGCGGGGACTCTTCGAGCTGGAATTGGGCAGGACCATCAAACCCAACGCGCTCAGCCCTTGTTTACCCCAAAGCACGATTTCCCATCCCAAACCTTGGCCGGATGAAGAGGAAAAGCCCCGGCGGTCCTGCACGAGGAGGGGCTGCAAACGCAGCCCACGGAGCTCCGGAGCTTCAGGAGGAAAGACCCTCCCTGCGCCGGGAAGGCGGCTGGAGATCCAGGCAGAGCTTGGAGCTGGGGGTCCATGAGCAGGTCCATGGTGGGTAGAAGCCCCACAAGTTCTTGAAATGGGGGAAGGGCTTCAGCCAGAGCTCAGACCTGACAGTCCGCCAGCGGATCCATGCTGGGGAACGGCCCTACGAGCGCGGGGAATGTGGGAAGGGCTTCCACACGCGTTCCCCTGACTGTCCACCAGCGGATCCACACTGGAGAATGGCCCTATGAGTGTGGGAAGTGCTTCAGCACGAGGTCCAACCTCATGCAACACTGAAACGCCACACTGGGGAAAGGCCCTACGGGTGTAGGAAGAGATTTCGGACGAGCTCAGAGCTCCTCCTGCACCAGCAGATTCACAGGGATGAAAAGTCCTTCCACTGCCCCGACTGCAGGAAGGGCTTCAAGCACAACTCCCACCTCATCAGGCACCAGCACATCCACACCAGGGAGAGGCTCTACAAGCATCCCAAGTGTGGGAAGAGGCTTCAGAGCAGGATGGAGCTGGGGATGCCCAGGTGAGACCACTCTGCTTCAAACACAAGGAGAAATCACCTCTCCACTCCTTTTTTCAGGTATTTTTCCAATAGTTGGAATCCAAGGAGCTGACAGCATGGGAAAGTGAGCAGGAGACAGCAGTGATGCTCAACAGGATCTCACATTTATTATTGAGAAGTGATTAATGGTGAAAAGAAAGGCAACGCCCATTCCTCATTGGCTTAACAAGAAACTGAAACATAGTCACTACACATTTTACAATATTTCTTCCTTGGTTTGGTTTGGGCTTTTTATTGTCCACAGCTCATTTTCCTGTAAACAAAGAAAGTTTTTACCACTGTTCTCAGCTTTCAAAAAAATCAAATTCATCCAGACTTAATCTTTAAATCCATATAAATGCACAAGAACAGAACATTTCTTAGGACTCCTAGTACTTGACTTTTGAGTAACAAAGGGTCAGAGAAAAATGAACCACTTTTAAGACACAACCTCATGGACAATTTTTGTTCAATTCTTCTTAGGCCAAAACCCTGACTTCTTCATAGAATTCCTCCTCTTCCAGGCCAGGGAAAGAAAGAAAAATAAAGTTACTCCACTTTGCATGGTGGATATTACAATTCAGCATTCCAAGTGCAAATGTCAAAACCAGGGAAGAAGGCGCAACAGGGTGGAAGGAGGAAAAACGGTGGGATTTGAAAATTAGAGGAAAAAGAAAAGGCATATGCCACTTATCGACTTGAAAATCCAAAAACCATAGTAAAAAGACAAAAAACAAAGTGTATGCTCTGAAATCACAACCAAAGTCAAAAGAAAGGGGACAGGTTTTACCTCTACTCTACCTAGAAGGGATTTTTTTGTTGTTGTTGTTTTCAGTCCTATGTCTTGTGATATTCCAATACTTTTTTTTTTAAACTTCTTTTTGAAGTCAAAGGAATTAAGAAAAAAAAGAGTCCTAATTCTCTCTGGGATACTCTTGTTCCTTTCTCTCTCTGAAAGACAGCTGGGATGCAATCTCTGCTGCAGTCTGTGGGGGAGGAATGGCCTTTTACTTGACACGGCCTTGGCGTTCCTGCAAAAGAAATAACAGAGATCATATTAACTTAGAGCAGTTTTATTCACCGCTGTCACACATCAGAATTCCAAGATGTGGCTCTCCCATGGAGTCTGTCCCATGCCAGCAAAGCTCGGGAAAGACCATTGTTCTTGTCAAAAGTGGTGCTGCTACTGCATCCAGTCATTGCAGGGATGTGACATTGCTGAGGTCCAAAAGCTCCTCATTCTCCTTTTTTTCTCATCTCAGGTGATTCACCACCTGCAGAGCTGCTTCTAGCTCTCGGGATTCCAGCATCAGAAGGATGTGGAGCTACTGGAGTGAGTCCGGAAGAGGCCACGGAAATGCTCTGAGGGCTGAATCCCCTCCGCTGTTGAGGCTGGGTGGGAGAGCTGGGGGTGCTCATCTGGGGAGACCTTAGAGGCCCCTTTCCAGGGCCTGAAAGGGCTCCAAGAGAGCTGGAGAGGGCCTTTGGATAAGGGGAATAGCTTCCCACTGCCAGAGGGCAGGGTTAGATGGGATACTGGGAAGAAATTCTTCCCAGTGGGAGTGGTGAAGCCCTGGCACAGGTTACCCAGAGAAGCTGTGGCTGTCTCATTCTTGGAAGTGTCCAAGGCCAGGTTGGACACAACTTGGTCTAGTGGAAAGTATGCCTGCACTGGAATGAAGATGGTCTTTAAGGTCCCTCCCCGATACCCCTGATACTAGATGGCATCTCACATGAAAAACAGGAAGTTCACAGGAATTTCCCACTGACTGCTGCTATCACCGCTGGGTATTCCTCCAGCACTGTGGAAATACCCTGTCCAAACCAGAACAGAGAGGCACAGCACAGCACCAAATACACCCAGACACCAAGGGCTGCCACTCCCTCTGCTGTTCTCAGCACCCCATGCCCCTCTCTTCCGGGTTCTGTTTGGGTTTAATGGAGAAGCAGGTCCAGGCTTCCCCAAGCACTTATGAGGTGCTCAAAGTATCATTCCCAGACCGTAAGACACCACCTCAGAAATGAAACCTGCCAGCAGCCAGAGGGCCCTGAGCCGATGCTCTTCCCTGGCTCTGCCTCTTCCTTGAGCACAGGCAGGTCCCTGCAGTCTGGGCACGACAGGCACTGTGGGGCTCTGGTTCCCTTGGAGCGAGTCCATCACCACCCAGCCAGCCCGAGAGGTGCCAAGTCCATCCCACTTTCACAGTAAAGCCACACCTGCAGCAGGTACCCAAAGGTACAGCAGGTTTTCCCTCTTCACTCAGAGAGGAGATGCTGTCAGGGCTCTGAACCTTATGCTTTGGTTCAGCTCAGGATGTTCCCCTCTGTGTCAGCTGCTCTGCCTAGAGTTGTATCCCCTGAAATAAGAGCAACAACAGAGTTCCCTGCCTGCTTCCCACGGTCCCATGCTAACCTGGTGATGGGAGGCACCTTCCCATCCATCTTGGCAGCTCACACAACCTCTACCACAAGCACACAGGCTGCTACAGGAAACCCCATCCTTTTCCACTGCTAAATCCAGGAAGAGCCTGTCCCTAAGCAGCTTCAGTCCTGGGACAACAGCATGTGTAGCCATCTATCCTTAGAAACCTTCCCAAAAAGGGAGGTCTGGCCTCCAGCTCATAACAACACCACTGGCTTTGGCCTGTCAGCCACATACACCTCCAACTCCTCTGCAGGAGCTGGATGCAAAGTGAGCCCAGCGTGATCCTCTGCTGTCTTCTGGGGACAGGGATCAGACCAAGGCACAGGTTCTCATCAAGAACAGTTACTCAACGTAAGTAGATTTAATTCCCCTCTTTTCTTGTAACTCTGCCCAAGTCTGTAGCAGGTGCTTTCACTGCCAAAAATGCCACTGCACCACAGCAAAATCCAACTACCAGAGTGGGAAGCAGAGCCAGGCCTGAACACGAAGCACAAGAAGCACTACAGGAAGAGTCACAAATCCAAAGGAAGGTGCCAAGCCCTGTTCCTGGCTCAGCAGCCAGCCTCTTATGTTACACAGGGACAGATGGCAATGTGACGCATTCCTCTGGGAAGCAGCTGCAACTGCCTGATCTAATGCCGCCGCTTCCCAAATGCAGACACGGGATAAGCTGGCTGCCAGGTTCAATCACCCCCTGTGCATCTCCAGGGCCAGTGTCCCGGGCTGCGACAGTGGCCAAGGGCCCTGCTGCACACATCACCCTGTTAACTGAGCAGCTGGACCCTGATCAATCATCTCTTCCCACTGAGAAGGTGATGCTGCTCCCAAGGCCTGCGTGCAGCTAACCCCAGGGAGCCAACTCCAGGGAAAATCCCCCCTTAAATACCAGTGTGCCAGAACAGAGGCTAGAGCAGATGTCCCCATGTCCCTAAGCTAGAGAGGGGACCAAAGCAAACATCTTCACTTCAGACCTGCTATAAGCCTGGATTGGGGAAGGCGGTCCCCAAAAGGTCCACATTCCCCTTCAGTCAAGGAAGCAAGCCAGAGTGGAATGGAAGGAAGGTGGTTGGATATGAAAGGACGTGGATCCCTCATCCACAACCACAGAATCCAACTGGTATGGGTTGGAAGGGACCTGAAAGCTCATCTTGTTCCACCCCCTGCCATGGGCAGGCACATCTTCCAGTAGACCAGGTTCTTCCAAGCCCTGTCCAACCTGGCCTTGAATAATTCCAGGGATCCAGGGGCAGTCACAGCTTCTCTGGGCAACCTGTGCCAGAGCCTCACCATCCTCACAGGGAAGAATTTCTTCCCAATATCCCATCTAACCCTGCCCTCTGGCAGAGGGAAGCCATTCAAGCTTGTCCTGTCCCTCCAGGCCCTTGTTCAA
Source organism: Dasyornis broadbenti (assembly GCA_013397935.1). Taxonomy (NCBI): domain Eukaryota; kingdom Metazoa; phylum Chordata; class Aves; order Passeriformes; family Dasyornithidae; genus Dasyornis; species Dasyornis broadbenti. The sequence continues at coordinate 102,004 of VZRN01003894.1, read as the reverse complement.
TGTTCCTCTCCAGCTCTTTTGGAGCCCCTTCAGGCATTAGAAGGGCCTCTGAGGTCTCCCTAGAGCCTTTTCTTCTCCAGGTGAACACGCCCAGCTCTCCCAGCCTGGCTCCAGCCCTCAGAGCATCTCTGTGGCCTCCTCTGGACCTGCTCCAGCAGCTCCAAATCCTTCTGATGCTGGAATTTCCAGAGCTGGATGCAGCACTGTAAGTGAGGTCTCACCTGAGTGAAACAGAGGGATCCAAGACATCTTTGTCCTTGGGGTGTTACAGTGAACATTCAACCACCAGCCATATTTACCAGAACACACAGCAAGACTCAACCAGGTTGCAAGTGTTTATCCTTCCTGACTTATCCTCTTCTAAATCCACAGACTGTGGAGCAGTCACCCAGCTACACAACAGTTCAGGAGAGAAGGTGGAGCAGTATCTGCGCACACTCACTGGGCTTTGCTCTGGGATACAATCCCTGGAGAGCAAAGGGATCCCATCAGGAAGTGTTTTATGCTCTTCTCTGGCTGCACTTTCATTAAACTTGGGCTGCATCTTATTGTTCCACATGGGAGGAGCAAGAAAGACACCTGCTCAGACTCATCCCATCCATCAAACCCCTCAGGAACAGGAAGGGCAAGAGCAGCATAGCATGGGAATGTGTCATGGCTCAAATTCTGTGCTGACACCCAGTCACTGGGCTGGCACCAAGCTCACACAGGGCAAGTATGCCCTCTCTAATCATACAACTCAAAGCAACTTTAGTCCTGTCACCGCTGTCCCCAGGGGCTGCACCCATGTCACAAGGCAAGTCATGATAACAGTAACTGAGCAATGAGAGATCACCTTATCTATTCACACCGCAGGGAGCCAAAAAAGAAAGGCTCAAGAGTTTGTACCTGACAAGATGACAATGAGAGACAATGGTGCCCAGTTGTTCAGAGGCTCTTACCTCGATTAACAATCAAGGTTCAGCATCAACACTCCCAGCAAAGGTAAGGGTTTTACTGCCACACCACACATAGGGAAATAGCAGACTAAGCCAAAGTAGGGCCTGGAGAAGAAGCCAGGGCATGGTCCCAGCTGTGCAGCACACAAACTCTGGTTTGTTGTGACAAGCCTGAGCTGGAGCACAGCCTCAGTTCAGCCTGAGAAGGTCCTCCAAGCAAAAGGCATCACTCGCCTAGTGCCTGCCCACAGAGGAAACAGCAGAAGACTTTTTCTTCCTTGGAGCATCAGAATCCCCAGTATCAGCCCCCAAAAGGCTGAGACACCCAATTGGAGTATTTTGAGTTGGACCCACAAGGAGTATCAACTGCAGCTCCTGGCCCTGCAGAGGACACCCCAACAATCCCACCCTGTGCCTGAGAACACTGTCCAAATGCTCCTTGTGGGTCCAACTTGAGCTCCTTGAGCTCTGGCAGCCTTGGGCCTGTGACCATTCCCTGGGGAGCCTGTAATCAAACCCTGGCCTTAATACACACACACACCCACACACCTCTCACTGATCAAGCAGCTCAAAAGCCGCACTCAGCCCATGATGTTGCACTTTGCTGTTTGATGTAATCCCAGCCAAGCAACCCAGTGGGACTTCCATGTGCCCATGTCTCCAAGGTAAACACCTTAGAAATCAGGAGTGGCAGCAGCCCATGGCCTTCCCAGCAGGATCTGCTCAAGGAACAGACACAACACAAATGATGGATGATGCACCACTTCTATATTATGCTCTACAAGCAGTCTCGAGTCCCAGTATTTACAAACCAAACATGACTTTTCCTGTTGTCGGCATTAGAAAGCTATCAGGGTTACAAAAAAAGCTACATCCTAGTCTAGAAAAGAAGATAAAAATCAGGTAGTGATCTGGTTATAGCCTGACACCTTCATCCTACCTCATATTCACTTAATGGGGCTCAGCACCAAGGAAGACAGGAGATAATGGAAATAAAAGTGATTCTTCATCAGAGCAAGAAAGGCCTTTTGTTCTACAGATCAAAATCTAACAGAGCAAACCCAAATATCCACAAACAGGGCAAACTCACATCACTAAAAAAGCAGGAGCCAAGGAGAGACACATGGCCTTGGACACTTATTTCCACGTCAGAGCAACCAGCCTGGGACAAGAAGGGCATGAAGACAGCCAAGGCTTTTCCTCTCCAAGAGGGTTTACACAAGGTGGTCCAAGCTATTGGATATCTCAGTGTATCTGGGGAGCAGTCACACTGCTGTTCCCCAGCATCCTTCCAGGCATCTTTTAAAACTGATGCAATCAATTGCAAAGAACAGACCTCTTCTTGCTTAAACATCACATTTAATTGCCTGAATAAAGCAGCCCAATTACTGTAAGCACTTATAATTACTCTCCCATAGGGAATCTTGTCCCACAGGGCAGGAAACAGAATGGAGAAAAGCTGAGAACATGCACGAATATTTAGAGCAAAGGCAACAAAGCAACCTGGGAGGATTCCCAGTGGCATTCCATGGGAGGACAAGTGGGCTCACAACACACACAGAAACTGGACTGGCTGACTTTGGAGCACAAGCAAAATAACACAAGTCCCTTCCAGTTGTTAGGAAGTAAGAAAATTCTGGTCTTCAACAACCAGGGAGTTTTTTTATTCTTTCCCATCACAACAAGGGAAATGCATTTTATTGCTTTGGTTACCTTAACCATCACTCAGGCAAGAAGTCTTAGCCTAAATGCCACAAGACTCTTTAGAAAAGGAAGGAACTCCAATGTTTCAAATCTTCACTGCTGTTGAGTTAATAAACCCTTGGCAGTGGCCTCTGTCACACTATGTAGGTGTAATGCCAAGAACTGAAAACCCATGGAACTTCAGTAGAATTTGTGGCTCCACATATTCATAAAACATCTAGAAAGAGGAGTGAATAACAGAGACCAAGTTTACTGATGATATGAAGCTATTCAGGGTAATAAAAACAGCAGTTGCTGAACTTTACAGGACACTTGGTCTACCTGGTTGAGAAAAATTAAATGATGCATATGGGAAAAATCCCTACCCTAATTCCAAGATTACGGGCTCCAAACTGACCATTAACCATCATAAACACAATCTGTAACTCCAGGAAATTGCCTACCCTAAAGAAAAGCAAACATCACCCTGAACAAAACATACCACTGTGCTGTTATACAAACCCAGACAGGATCTATCCTGAGCAGAGTGTAGCTCTTCTCCTCTCCACCTCCACAGGCACGGAGGAGAACTGGAAAAGGGTCAAAGAAAAACAGGGATGAGCAAGGGACAGAAGTGTTTCCATCTGCAGAGCCACTATGCTCTAGCTCTCTGGCCTGGATGACTGGAAGAGCAGAGCAGGCACAGAGAAGACAAGTGAAATAATTGCTCACCACCTTTTCTCACACAAGAACACGGGAGAATCACAAGTCAGACTCAAAGCAAACCAAAAGGACACATTTCCCCACACAACACAGAATTAAGATGAAGAACCTGAGATCCTGTGGATGCTCAAGGAGTGCATCAAGATCCTGGACAGAAAAATCATGAACTGATAAAGATACGTCCTCGGGGTTACGGAAATGTTCAAGGCAAGGAAAACCTTTAGAGATGGATACGTGCCTGCACAGTCCTTACAGGTGTTTGCTCTCAACTGTGTTATTGCCAGGAGAACACAGTGCTTTTTCCTTGGAAACAGAGAGCAGGGATGCCCAAGCAATGTCTCTCTCTGTGCCAGCAGACCAGCAGCTACATGAGACACACTTACAAAGACTCTTATCTGACCCACTGCAGTTGTCTTGGTATTTGAGGCTTAAACACCAGCTCCATCCCAAACAAGACAGAAGAGACACTTCATGCTACAAGAAAAACACACCACAATATTCTGTATTATGACAGGACAAGAGGAGATCTATTTGCCTACTTATGTCAGCCATGAAGAGCTGAATTCAAAAGCTCAAATAAAAGAGCCAACATCCCCTATAGTGTGTCCTGTCGTTTTACAGCCACTCGAAGGGGAACACAAAGCCACATTCACTGAAACACAGTTTTGTATTTAATCTCTTTTTTTTTTTTTTCCTTCTCCAAGTGTATCGAGAACACAGCTCTGGAATCAGCTGAACTCCAAATCAGGCTGCAACAGCCAAAAGGCTGATGGTTAGGGCTTCACAATTTCCTTAATTTTGAGATGATGATGGGAAAATCTCTGAAGGTATTTTACAGTAGACAGTACCACAAATAACAGAGCTGAGATGTGGACAGCAGAGCCTTCCCCCAGTGTGCACAGATACAGGGGAGGAAACTAAAGAGTGTGGTTTCTTTTTCCCCAAGATAAGAAACAAAATACAAGAGTTTTAGGTAGATTTTATCTAAGTCTTCCAAAGTGATTACAATAGCTCTGCAGTTAACCACACAAAAAAGCAGCTCAGCATTGTGCTTTTAAGAAAAAAAAAATTCTAACTATAAAGAACCAGAAATTTCCAAGTTCTTGCACAAACCCCAAATGGGTCATCATTAACTGCTCAAATGCACTGTTACATGACTTGTATGTCAATTAAAAAGGCTCATACTGGGCACTAGTTACTGGAAGGAGCTACAAACAACTCTCTATCCCAGGCATCAGTTGGATAATGACCACCCTTGTTTAACACGGACTTCCATAGGAACTGCTGTGGTGGAGCAGGATGCTGGCACTGTTCTGGCTGCCAAGCCTCCAGTGGTTTGCACCACTAAGGAATTGGTTATTAACTGACAAAGCCATAAGACGGCACAATTACTACCAGGTACAAACCAGAACATGCAGGAAAATGAGAGGACTAATCATGGTGAGAATGACCACACAGCACAGAACAAGAAGCTTCATGAACCTGAGACAGAAAAGAAGAAAGCGGCTTCTTTCAGGCAAAAAGCTGGTGCAGAATTACAGTTTCAGTAACAACAAGGAAGGAACATTGTGCGTGGAACTGTTCTTGATGGACTGCCCATGTATTAATGCGCTTCAACAGTTTTCTTGGAATCCTAATCAGCTTTCAGCAATGTCTTATGACCCACTGTACTTCTGGCACTCAGGAAAAATCTAGGGAACTGAACCAGACTGTGCCCCGGGGGTTTCACTGAATGAAACAGCTGGCAGAGTTTTGCTTGAAAGATAAGTACTTTTCCTGGAGAAGCAGCTGTTAAGAAAATAACCTAAAACACAACACCTGTGTCAGTAGCTCTTAACCTCAGTGCCAGCAAGTTATCCAGAACTTGGGAGAAAAAATAAGAGGGGAAGAAAACAAAGCAGCCCCTGCTGCTGACACCTTATGCACTCCCTTCTGCATTCCAAGCCCTCCACGGTGTTTCTAGGGAATTTGCTAGTGACATGCATGCAATTTATCACAGAATCACAGACTGGTATGGGTTGCAAGGGACCTGAAGGCCTATCCCATTTCACCCCCTGCCATGGGCAGGGACACCTTCCACTAGACCAGCTTGCTCCAAGCCCTGTCCAACCCTGCTGTGAACACATCCAGGGATCCAGGGGCAGCCACAGCTTCTCTGGGCAACCTGTGACAGGTCCTCACCACCCTTATAGAAATTAATTTCTCCCTAATATCTACTCTAAATCTACCCCCTCCCCTTCAGTTTAAGGTCATTCCCTCATTTTAACTCATCTGCTGGGGGAAAAAGTTTGTGGGTTTTTTTTTAAATTTAAGACATTCATTTGAAGTTATTAATGTGTTCATAATCAATTCAACTAATGTATTTATAAGAACAATTAGTTCAGGGTATTCTGCAGCTCAGAGCTGAAACCACACAGCCAAGATAACCTGGAATGGGGAGACATGAATCTTTGCCCACACAAAGAGGGCAAGAAGTAGGTTGGGAACAAGTTCACAAGAACAGGGTGTGGAATAAACATCCCCCCTGCTCGAGGTCATATCTCTAAGAGGTGCAAAACCCCACTGCAGGCACTGCACTCTCTGTCTGACCCAAACCCAATCCCAGTCCTTGAATGGCTCATGTTGGAAAGGACCTTATAAATCTTCTAGTTCCAACCCTCTGCCATGGACAGGGACAAAACAATTGAAAAAATTTAAACAGTGCATCTCAACAGGTCAACAAGTCAACTTTAAATATTATTTTATAATATTAACAAACATTACATTAAAATATTATTTTAAAGACTTCTAACACAATACTAGCAGTGAGAGACAGGACAACAAGACAAATGAAACAAGGTTTGCTCTTCCACCATTCTGGTTCCACTTGAGTTGCAGTGAAATGGCTCCCAGCTGCTCCTGTTTTAGGGATGAGGAAAGTTTCCTGTCTCATAGCAGAAAACATGGATTAGAGCATCAGTCAGATCTAAGTCTTCTCTCCAGTTTTCTCCTGCCTTTAGGCACAGCTAGAATCTGTGTTTTTAAGGGCTGGCTAAAAAATATCATAAGCACAAAGTATTCCTTACAAACAGCCAGTGCCAAACCATTGGAATAGGCAGGATGGTTTGATTCCTCCATTCCTGAGCAAATACACAAGCATGGACACAGACCTACAGGATTTAAACAGCCTGGAAATAAACTGAAACCATGTGCATTGCTGAACAGCACAGCGGAAATTCTGTCCTGGTGCATCAATCAATTAATTTCACTATGGCCAGGATTTGGAGCAGAAAATGGTGAACAGCCCTGGGATCACTGAATGAAAGGAACTGCGAGTGGAAGGAGTGTTCCTTTGCTGCCACAGGGAACAGTTGGCTTTGCCTGGATGTAGAATATCCAGGAATTGAATCTTATAGTCACAAGTACTGTCCTGTGGAATATGGTAAAGCCAAAGCAAACGCAGCATTCGCCAGGACAGCTGTAACAGCAGGAGGAAAGAGTGCTGGTCCACCCTATTGGGAATATTCTCTCTCCTCCCCTCTGAGATTACAAATTGGGAAGGAAAAAAGAACTTTGTGAAATCCATCAGAAAGCATTCATGTATTCCAGAGACTGTGAAATAGCCTGTCCATTTCAAACAGGCTCATACAACACCCCTCAGTTTTCCCTTAAATCATATATTCCAAGGAGGCAGTGACACTTGCCACTAGTAACACTCCTTTGACCAGCAGACAGCATCAGCTGAAGCACAAAGAAGCACAATTCCAGAAATAACAGATCCAATCTGGCCAATCCCACCTTTGTGCTTTGAGGCCAATCCTCAGTATGACAAATACCACCAAAGCCCACCCCATCCTGAACAGCTCAGCCTGCCTCAACACTCGAAGGCCCAATGCAAAGTGTCTCTTCACAGCTGTAACCTTACTACTGAGCACTCTGCACAGGACTGATTTTCACAACATAGCCTTCCCAAAATCCCTGGAACCTGTGAGTAGCCAAATATCTCAAGCCTGGGCAGGCAGAAAGAACCAAAACAAACTTCCCTTAGAGTTTCCACTGATTGCGTTTCCATAAAACAGAAGCTGTTAACCTTTCATACGAAGCACCTCATTATGGGAGATCTTTACACCAAGGTCACTGCAGCATTCCTAGAAAACCAAGTGGATGACCACAGGGAAAGGATTTGTGTTGCTGTTTAGGTCGTTTAAAGCAAAGATAAAACAATTCTTACATGGAAGTCAGTGACAAGCTCTACTTTAAAAGCAGTTGTTATGGGTTTCAAGACTGCTCCAGGTAGAAATGCACTTTGAGTCGGCTTCACCATTTTGGGTCAGGAGAACATACAGACCTTTTAAATACTGGATTAGTAGATAAAAGCAAACAGGAACAGGGATTAGCTTTGGAGGAACAGGATGGGCACAGGCAACAGGAAAGGATAAGAATTATTTCAGTGTTTTCAACACTGAACTACCCACCCTTGTCCCTTCACTGGACAATGGAAACAGCACAAACACTATACATTTTTCATATAATTTCTTGGACCTACTTTAGGGAATTCTGAATAAATGACTAACAGTGAAAAGTGTAAAAGAATATTCAAGAGTTTCTAGACTTTCACAAGAACTCATCCATCTGCTCCGGTAGCAAGCAAGAATCAAACTGGAAATGAAACAAAGGTTTGGGCAAGTTCAAGCCGAGTGAAACAATTTCAGCTTGGGAGAAGTTCAAAACAAGCCAAACCTTGAGACATTTAAGCTTCAACAAACACAACTACAGAGCACTGACATCTCACACCGTGGGAGAGACAAAGAGCTTGGAGAAATGGGATTTCCGCAGCACAAAAAGCAGCACAAAAAGCAGCACAAAAAGCAGCACAAAAAGCAGCACAAAAAGCAGCACAAAAAGCAGCACAAAAAGCAGCACAAAAAGCAGGGAGCTGCTGCGAGAGAAGCATTTTAACTTTCCAGTGCTTCAACTCTGGTTCCTCATATGTTTTTTTAACTCAAGTGATTACCGAGATGCTTCGAGCAAACAGAGCATGGTTTGTGCTTTTTGGCACCTCAAGTCCCATGGTAACAGCAACTCCAAGAAAAAAGAAAATGCTCCTTCAGCAAAAATAACTGGTCCTCATGAAAGAGCAGTTACAGAAATCTTAACCACGTTCTAAGTTGCATCAGCGAGTGACTGAGGAGGTAAAACTGTTACGGCAAGAACGACTAAGGTGCAGAGTCACTTCCTCCACGCCAGATGTTACAGGGGCCCAGAGCATGAAACACAGGGTGAGTAAATGGTAAAGAGTAAACCGTAAAGAGCAAACACTGTGTCTACACAACTACTTTATCATCTGTGAATTCCAGAGACCTATGACTAAGTTCCTTTGCAAAGAAAGAACGCTTTCCTAATTAACTGCTGCTGCATCCACTAGAACATGGTTCAGAAAGGCAGCACTGGTACTCTGACTATTGCTGCTGCTTCTGACTCTCCAAACAAGCATGTCTCAAGAAGAGAAGCAAGTAGGGGAGGAGACGTCAAAATGCAACTGGGAAGATGAATAAAGATGGTTTACAGCTTTAGGAAAATTGCTAAGTCTCATTTCTAGTATATTCCTGATTTTCAGACTTTACAAAGCAAACATAGCAGCTTTCCATAAGAGTCCATCATTCTGACTGCTTTTCCTCAAGCTTTCTCCTCTCTTTTCATCTTCCTTCTGTTTACACATATTCAGTATTAACTCTTCTCATCCATCCATCCATCCATCCCTAACCTGTCCTTCAGGAGCATTTTCCCCCTCCCCTGCATTCTCCCACTGTGCCATGGTCCAACTCTCTAACATCAAAAACTGTTGCTCCCTGAAGTCAGAGCTGGAGTCACAGAATCCCTTATTAATTTAGGTTGGAAAGCACCTTACAGATGATCCTGTTCCACCTCCAGCCATGGGCAGGGCACACCTTCCACTAGATGAGGTTCTTCCAAGCCCCATTCAACCTGGCCCTGGACACTTCGAGGGATGGGCCAGCCATAGCCTCTCAGGGAACCTGTGCCAGGGCCTCACCACCCTCACAGGGAAGATAAAGGCTGGATAACAAGTGAAACAATTTTAGGATGTGAAATCACACAAAACTACCAGGTCCTCACAAAATGCCAGTTTACACCTTCACACCTTGCCATTTATTATTCCTCCCTTATAGACTTTCTCCAAGCACTGCAAGTGCTGATTATTGGTCACAAAACATGACCACCTGTGTGCCAAAGTGTTAACTATTTACACAATGCTCCATGTAAAATATATTTAAAACATTAAGAACTGCTTTCACTGTCACAGTGAGCAGCTGCAGCTCCTGATTCTGTTCTTCAAGTCTTGGGTGAAAAATTCCCCATTGCTGAAACTAAAGAGATCATCAGGAAACTTGGCAAACTCCCAGCCAGCAGTGCTAATGCTAATTTGTAATTATCATTTTGATCAAACATAGCCAGACCCACATTGAGGGTAAGGGCAGCCCCAGGTGATTTTACTACAGCTGAACCCAAGTAAGATTCAAAGTCCACTGGTTATTGAATCTGGGGCAGGATTTTCAATTAATGAATCGTTAAGGAGTAGAAGATGACAGCAGGCTTTGAGAGCAGCACCCAGAGCAGCTGTAAGGCAAGTGATGAGCTCAGCTCACATGCCACACTGCTGGCAGTGCCATGCAGGTGACAGCCCACCATGGCCCCAAACAGAGCCACAAGGAACACAGCAACCTGATCCGCGTCCACCAGAAAACCTAGTGGATGACCACAGGGAAAGGATTTCAAGCGCAGTGAGGGAGATTTAGGTCGGGCATTAGAAAAAGCCTCCTTACAGGAAGGATAATTAAGCAGAGGGATAGACTGCCTGGGGAGGGACAGCAACTGCTGTTCCTTAAGGTTTAAAAACTGGAGGGAGACATCTGTCATGCTGACCCTACTGTGTGCCAGGGGTGGATTAGTAGCCCTTCTAAGACCCAGCTGTGGTTTCTAACAACTTCCCAAATGTCCCACTGGTCTCCAACTTCAAACTGCTCCGATCCAGGAACTGATAATGGCACAGAAATACATTTTGTTTACATCACAGCACCTGTGGAAGGCTGAGACTCAGAGTAACCAAAACACAGTCGATCATGGGCAGGGTCCAGGCAAGGCTCCTCACCCTGCTCTGCCAGGTGCTGACACCCATTTCATAGAATCATAGAACACTTTAGATTGGAAGGGATGTTAAAGATCATCTAATTCCAGCTCCCTGCCACGGGCAGGGACACCTTCCACTATCCCAGGCTACTCCAAGCCCCAGGCTGCATCCAGGCTGGCCCTGAACACTTCCAGGAATGGAGCAGCCACAGCTTCTCTGGGCAACCTGTGCCAGGGCCTCACAGGGAACAATTTTTTCCTAATATCCAATCTAAACCTACTCTCTCAATTTGAAGCCATTCCCCCTTGTCCTGTCTCTCCAGGCTCTTGTAAACAGTCTCTCTCCATCTTTCCTGTAGGCTCCCATCAAGCACTGTAAGGCCACAGTTAGGTCACCCCAAAGCCTTCTCTTCTCCAGGCTGAAGAATTCCAGTTCTCTCATCCTTTCCTCACAGGAGAGGTGCTCCATCCCTCTCATCACCTTGGTGGCTTCTCTGGACATTTCCCCACCTCAAAAGAGGGGCTACCATTTGAGTGTGGGTTCCAGGTATGAGCAAGCAGGTAGCCCAAAGGCAGGCTAATGCCCACAAGTCCACCCCTTCACACACGAGGTTTTGCCCAGTGCAAGGCAGCCCCCAGCACCTCTTCTCCTGCAGAACTCAGACAAGACACACAAGCAAATTACCTTTTTAACATTTTCCTCCTCCTCTTGGCGTTTCTCATAGTGTGAGAAGTCATCAAAGATGGAGGTGGTGTGCTTGTAGGTGGCAATGATTTTCAACACCTGCTTAGCCTTTTCCAGAGGCACCTCCTGAGTGTCCCTGGAGTTGGTCACTGGTTTATTCTCGTTGTTCTCTAGGCGGATGTGTCGCAGCTGGCTGTTGGGAACGTCCTTCACAAAAATCCACCTGACATCAAAACGTCCCTTCCATTTGTCCTGGGACCACACACCTGCACAGGTGTTATAGTCCACAGCAGATTTCATTTCTGCTACACCGCAGAAGTGACCGCTACCGTTGACACTGAACAGTAAATATACAGGGCCCTTCCCATTCATGGAGCGATAGGCTGCATCCAGTCTCTTGTTGCCATGCTCCGTACTGCACCAGATGTTGTATTTAATGGAACGGTGGATATCGTCCTCAGAGTAACTCTTAATGATGAAAACCCGCCCATGCTTCGGGTTCCAGTCAAAATCCTTGGGGTTGTAGTTGTTGACGGATCTCAACTTCTCCAAGACCGGGTGTGGCTCTGAAGGAGAACCAGAACTGGCCTGAGCCTGTCCCAATCCATTACCGTCCACTCCATTCTGGCCGAAGCCATTGCCGCGATTCCGAGGGGCAACCCAGCGAGTGGGCTGTGCTGGTGGCACAGACAGTGGGGCTGGCGGTGGCAGTGCCTGCTGCCCACCCGGAGCCTGGGCTACCGGAGGGTTACTACTGATCTGCTGGCCCACAGGCTGGGGGGACACCTGCGCTGGCTGCTGAGCAAGATTCTGAACCAAGGCCTGTGACGGGGCTTTTGCCACAGGCCCTTTGTTATCCCAAGTTCCGATATCCATGTTATGTTTTATGGGAGGTGGCGGAAGACTTGACCCTGCAATGCCATTCTTAGTCTTCAGCTTGGGCTGCTGCTTGGCGGGTTTGCTGGCAATGTCAGCCCATGAGGTTGGCTTTGGCGGTGCAATCGTCGCTGGAGGCAAACTGTTCGACGTCACGATATTACTGGTGATGGATCCGCTCCCCAGGGCCGAGCCAACAACTTTCGGGACACTGCTCGCCACATCCGTGCTGCCCAGCTTGAGGGCTGCCATGCCCTGGTCGATGGTGTTCATGCCAGGAGCCTTGTTCAGAGTCTCGCTGGCAAAGGCCGACTGCCCATCAATCATAGCCCCTCCCAGTGAGCTGGGGGCATAGGCGTAGTTGCTGCTGTAGCCAGAGCTTTGAGTGGATTGTCCCTGAGAACTGTTATTCCCCCAAGCCGAAAAGTCAATCCCGCTTGGAAAGAAGTTAAAGCCGTGCTGCCCGAGGAATGGAGTGCTGCCAAGGGCCCCTGGCTGCCCGAACATGGCGTCAGGGAGGAAGTGAGGCTCCCCGTTGCTCAGCTGTCCATATGAGGTCAGGTATGGCATGGGGGGGTCTCCCCCCGTGGACCAGGCAGCTTCACCTAAGGAGTAGGAGAATCCAATGGAGGGACTGAAGTAGCTTGGTAAGTAGGAATCAGACATCGCAGTGTATGCATTATTCTGAAAAAAAACCACAGAAACATAAGCACTGAATTGTTAGAAGGAGGTGAACCAATGTAAGAAGCACTGAATTGTTAGAAGGAGGTGAACCAATGTAAAGTGACCAGGAATAAAGGTCACTTTATTCCCAGACTTCCCAGGCCCTACCCCTCCCTACCTTAGGGCTGGGCAGATAAACAGGCCCAGCCTTGAACACCTCCTTTGTTACAAGGGCTCTAAAATCTGTTCCATTGCCATAAAGGTGAAAGACAAAGGCTCAGAAAGGTTAAAGACAAAGCTTCCCATACCAAGACAGAAGCATGTGGTGTTCCTGACGTACGGTGTGGGATTGGACAGTGGGAAGCCCTGGAGCTCCTGTTCAGGCTTTAAAAACCAGTATCTTACCTTGCATCCAAATATCATCTTCTGCTTGTAGCTACTCCCAACAAGGATTTTTCCTGCCTGTGTAACATACTTAACCTTTATTATAGTGTTCCAGGGAGGATTTGGGGAAAGGATGCAGAGAAGGGGAATAAGAAGGAAAAGGATCTAGTGAAAGCACACTGTGAAAATCACAAGTGTTGATGAATGCCTTCCTTAAACTTACTTGCCATGAAAACAGCTTTACTCCTAAAATTTAAAGTTCAACATTTTACAATATTCCAAGAAACGGCAAACAAACAGGGATTTAAAGCCTATTCCTGAAAACACAAACTGCTCCAGTGCCGTGGGCACATACCAAAAATGGGAAGTAATCAATAGGAGCCTTTTACGGCACAGTGACAGCACAAGCAGGTTTCAAATCCAGAGAGGAAAATGCCCGGCTCCATGCCTTGGTCTCCCTTTTAACACCCAAGTAACCTTTAGGTTACAAAAACAAATGCCTAATTTGACAATTAGGGAAGTCTCAGACATCCCCAAGATTTGCTTACAAGAAAAACACCTGTCATTTCCTACTCAAACCCAGGTTACCTCCAGGGAGTGGTTCCAGCCCTGCTAATGGACATTATCCTCAGTAATTTGAACCTGTGAGCAGCAGCCTCATGCTGCCCAGCCCCTGACACACCAGCCCAGTGCAGATGAGATCAAAAGCAGGTTCAGATCCCAGTTAAAGGCTTGGCTTGCAGCAGGCTCTGCTCCATTTTTCATTGAATCATGTATTCACGTGCCAAGCACAGCTCCCGGAGGACTTCACGCCACACTGAAAATCCAGGGAGTCTCTCAAGATGGCTCTGGCACCCTCCAGAAATAGCTGGTTAGCTACTCCACCTTCTACTGACTTACAGGACCATAACAGGTTTGGGGCTAACCAAGCTCCAGCTTTACAGAAATTAACAGGAATTATTTAACATCACATGTTCAGACATAAGATTTCTGTACTTCCTGAAAACTCACAGAGATGCTCTCTCCAACCTTTGTTTTCACAAAGAGCTCCCAAAAGCAAATTAGTAATAAAATTCACTCTCATCCAGGAGTGAGAATTACTAACTGAGGAACTCAGTCCTGCAAAACCCAGGGCTCAATCTGTCCGAGAGCATCAACACTAACACTAATTTGTAAGACAAATGAAAGAACTTAAAACCTCCTATTACTATTTTGAACCAGCAAAGTCTCTTCATAAGTTAATCCCCTCAATGATAAGAGTAATATTTTCTCTCTTAAACTCATCTTTAAAGGATCAGGAACATCCTGGCCCATCCCTAAAGCCGAGGCAGAACCATTTCCTCTCTGCAGGAGTACTCAAAGCACAGCACTATCCGATTAAAATCTTTCCTCTTATCACCTCAAAATATTTTCCCATGCCATTATGTTCAATTTCAAAGATATTTAACAGAGTGTGTATTAAGCTACGGCCTGTATTTAGCAGCTACATACAGGTAGTAAGGAGGGAGCAGAGCAGTTGAAGAGTTGAGCACAGGCAGCTCAGAACAGATTTGGGACATGCTCACTGCTGTTCTCCACCTGAACATCTCCAACACTGCTTTGTTATCAAACACAGCGCCTCACTCTGCTCCCCTCTCCTTGCACAACTGACACACTTGCTGAATAACATTCAAATAAAACTCTGCCAGCTTCTCATTGTCTCCATGACTAAGACACTTCGTACAGTTACTTCTTCAAATTCACTGTTCTTCCTTCACCTCAGGCCACAACAGGGGTTCTCAGAGAGCCTGACTTAGTATTGCTATTAGCATTTGGTTTTTAAAGGGTTGAAAAATCATTTACTGTGTATCTGAGCTTTAAAATACACAGTAACCTCGTGGGGACTGACAAGTAACAGTCACACCTGAAAGAGCAGGTGGGAAATAAGGAGCAGTGAAACTTTACAGAATGCGTACCTCACGGGTGTGTGGAAAGCTTGGAAAGCAACTCCAAAATTCATTTAATTCAATTATTCAGAGCAGTTTCTGTACCTCCCTTTCCCATCTCCAGCAAAGAGGTGCACCCTTGGATACCTGTTTATTTTTGCCTCCCTCCAGACCTAGCTCTGAAGGTTTTGGATTCTATTTTATAAAACACAGACCAGCAACACAGCATGGTGAGGAACTGACAGAGAGTCACTCAAAGGTTCCACACCAAGTCAACTTGGTGGTTTCACCTCGCTCCTGCTCAGTTTCTGCCTCCTGGGACACATCCAACTACTTATTTTTAAAATGTATTTTCATGAGCCTGAGACACACTGAAAGAAATTAAGGATCCAGAAATACTTCATCAAACATACAAAATAGAGTAAAATACAGAGTTGCTTCAAAACTATAGTAACCCTCTTTGTCTTTAGGAAACTTATACATAACTGCAGTTTGTAGGAAATACAACCACATTCAGAAGGAAGCTGGAAATTAGGGATGTTGATAACTGAGATAGAAAAAAAAAAACACCTGACAGCTACTAGGAAAGAAGCTGGTTTTATTCAAGACCTGAGAAAGTAGTAACATTCTCTCACCCTATGAAGGCTGAATTTGGGCTTGTAACTTTTTAGGGGGCTGAGTGCAGCAAGTTGTCTTAATGGACAGGCTGAATTCTGAAGATTATGAACAGCTGACGTGATAAAAATACTTATCCTCAGATCTTTAGTACAAATTAGGAAAACACTTGTTCAAAATTTAACTGAGACAGAAACCTGTTCCTCTATTCCAATAAAACATGCATCACGTTTACATGAGAAAAATAACATACTGACGAGTAAAAATAAGCAAAAATACAGAAAGGGGAAACCAGAACAGCTTATTTTTACTGATCACAACTGGAAACAGAAGCCAAGAGAATAAACTGACTGCTCCAGTGCTACTACAGATGTTTATCTGTGGTACTCACTTGTACATCTAATCAGCTGAACTCCATCTGTTCTGTGTCACTCCCCTGCAGCTCATTAACGAAAACAAACAAACACCAGTTAACAGTGGAGTTAATCTAAGAGAAAGTGAAGAGGAAAAGTAGCTGCGAGTTTGACTTCCAGGATCTGGTCACAAAACTCTCTGGCTTAACTTGTAACCAAAGTTCTCAGAAAGTTGCAACACCTGTGTCACATGTGGGCTCTGGGTTTTTTTTTTTCTCTGAAAAACAGAAAAATCCCCCTGACAGGCATCATCAATTGGTGCAGAGGTAAGAGCGTTGATCTGATCCTTCAAAAGCGCAGCAGCCTCATGTGAAGCAACTTCACAACCTAACTCAGCACATCTCTGTGGTGTAAATAACCAGAAACCAACACAGGCACAACAGTAAAACTGAAAGAGCAGAAATGGTGACTTCAAGACAGTCATACTGAAAAAAAAAAAGAGCTGGACATCAACTCTATCAAGTTCTCACAGAACAGACTCAAAAAGCTGCTAATAATCTTCCTACCTCACCCACCACAATCTAAGGGCAGTCAACGTTTTCTGCGTGCAGAAATGCAGGTGTAGGACGGGATTATAAAGTAAGGCAGCTGGCAAACATCAAAATGCAATCAGTGGAGATGGGGAACACACAAGGAGGCCAGATTCCCCTCCTCTGGAGCAGCAGAAAACCACCAGACTCTTGATGTTCCTGCCTGCAGCAGGTACTCACCGGGCGGGCCTGGGGACTCAGGTAGGGCTCAAAGTCATCATCATTCAATCCATCCTTCTGGTGCACAGAGCCGTTTTGCACTGAGAAGAGATACGCAACGTTAGAAAAACCTATGCAATGAATTTCCATAATTATCAGCTTAAAGTGTTTAAAGCCAAACCCTCTAATATAACGAACTTCTGCCAATTCTACACACCAGACACAGCCCACAGCACAAAGACACTTCCCCACCGCACTGATATCACCTGCAAACTTTCCCCAGCACAGCAGCCAGGCCCGGCCGCGGGGTTTATTTTCCCTCCGGCAGGTTTTGGGGAGACCCTCCCTCTCCCGGCGGTGGGATCCTCCCGCTCCCAGTAGGGCCCGCCCGGTCCTCCAGGATCTCACCTTTGTTGCCTTGGCCCTTAGGTCTCTGGCGCGACGGCGACGACGTAGGGAAAGAAAGAAGGAGAGCAGTGAGTCAGGGGAACAGACCCGTCCCGGCGTGGGAAGCAAAGGTCCGGCTGGGACCGACCCGTCTCGGGGAGGGGGCAGACGCGTCCCGGCGGGGTCGAGCCCTGCGGGGACAGGCCTGGCCCGGCCGCATCACAATGGAGCGCGCGGCCCTGCGACAGGAGAGGAGTGAGGCTGCAGCCGCCGCCCGGCCCGGGGCGCAACGCCCGTTACGGCCAGAGCCGCGGCCTTGCCTGGCGAGGCCGTCCCAGCATCGGCGGGGGGTACTCCTACCTGCTCCAGGAGGCTGCTGGCCGACATGGCTCCGCGGCGGGGCTGCAGGCGCGGCGGGGCGGGGCGGGAGGCGGCGGCGCTTTGTCCGGAACCGGCGGGCT